>JAUCBL010000123.1:52500-377500 GCA_033807585.1 Hydrophis major
AATTAGTGTACAATGTTTCCAACAGAGAACTCACCAAAACAGAAGCAGATGTCCTAACCAAAGGATTCAATTATGCTATAGCACCCCAAAAAATCCCCACATAATCCATCATATGTGCAGTAGAATCCAGCCTAACTAAATTAAATACAGATGAAGCTGATAAAATAAGTCACCAAGTTACCAACATCCTATGCACAAGCAAACCACCCAAAAGCAACTTGCAGAAAGAAGAAATTAAAGCGCTAGAAACCCTGAAAAGAGATAGCAGCATAATCATCCTCCCAGCAGATAAACGGAATGCCACTGTAGTAATGGACAGAAAAGACTATGAAACAAAATTGACAGACCTACTCCAAGACCCCACATACAAGCCCATAAACATAGACCCAACCACATATCTGGAAAAATTAACCAAGAAGAAAATTATAACCAGCCACATAAGCAAAGAGATCCAACAGACGATCATCCCAAGAGAAAAATCTTCCAGATGCCCCAAACTATAAGGCCTCCCAACAATACACAAAGAAGGCATACCTCTCAGACCCATAGTCAGCTCCAGAGGAGCACCACTACAAAACCTAGCTTAACACTTAGCAAAAGAGCTACAGCCCCATGCTGAAACAGCAGCTTCACATGTACAAAACGCATACCACTTCTTGGAAATGATCAAAGATATACATGTGGAGCAAGAAAATCTGCTTGTAAGTTTTGACGTGGTTTCACTATTCACTCAAGTCCCAATAAAAGAGACCCTTGAAATCATCAAAAATAAATACCAACCAGCGAAACACCTCATGGAGCTAACAGAACACTGCTTAACCAACACATATTTCAAATACAAAGGACAAAGATACAAACAAATTGAAGGAGCCCCTATGGGATCACCACTGTCACCCGTCATTGCAAACCTGTTCATGGAAGAATTCAAATCCAGAGCCCTGGCCAATGCCATCCACAAACCCAAAATATGGTTAAGATACATTGATGACACATTTGTGCTTTGGCCCCATGGAAAAGAAAACCTAAACAATTTCCTAACACACCGAAACAGCACACAAAAGCAAAATCACCGGCTTGATCCACAAAAACACACCGAGACATAATAGAGACCCAGAAGATGAACAGACCTATGGAACAGCTGTCCTGCCCTACATAAGAGGTACTACAGACAAAATGAGTAAGATACTATGCAGACATCACATCAAGACTGCCTTCAAAACAGACAGAAAAATAGCAGTCATCCTCAGAAACCCCAAAGATAAAATTGACCTGGAAAACCAAGGCATATACGAAGTCCCCTGTGCATCATGCCCGGCCACATACATTGGACAGACCAATAGAAGAATAAGTACCTGCCTGGATGAACACAAAAATGCAGTCAAAAAGCTGGAACACACTTCCTCACTAGTCTAACACATGGAAGCCACAGGTCATAGTATCAACTTCAATGGCACCAAAACCCTAGCCACTATGGAAAACCCCAGCCACAGAATCATCAGAGAAGCCATAGAGATTGAAAAAAGACCAGAAAGCATGAATAGAAGAGATTATTCCACCAGACTGTCAATCATTTGGAAGCCTGCACTCACAAACAAAAAAATCTCCACACCACTAGCCAGACAAGCACCTGGGCACAAACAGATCCCCCCTGACACCTCCAGCTCAAACACACCCCAACCAGGCACCCAAATGAAACCTAGCTTCCTAACTAATGATAGCCGTCCATTTACCCGGAGCCAAGCTGCACTAAAGGCCTCCAATAATGTAACACAATGTTGCCAGCCAATCAAGATACAAAAAGAGCCAAAAAACAGACAGAAGATATTAGAAACACCAATCAAGCAGAACACAGCAAACTCCAAGACCAATAAACACAGACCAAGACTCCCAACCAATCAGGATGAAGAAAAAACCATTCTGGCACAGCAATAGGCTGCCCCAAATTTAAATCTGAAACCACTGTAAAAGTCTGACTCACAGATGAACACAAAACAGAAGCCTGATGATGGCAGATGAGATTCTACCGAAATGTTGATACAACTTTAAAAGCACAACTACAATGATGTGGGAAAATACCCGAACAAAGCTGAATGCCATATATATATATGTATGGATGGATGTATGTATATGTATATGTATATGTATATGTATATGTATATGTATATGTATATGTATATGTATATGTATATGTATATGTATATGTATATGTATATGTATATGTGTATGTGTATGTATATGTATATGTATATGTATATGTATATGTATATGTATATGTATATGTATATGTATATGTTCTCAGATCACTCTGAGAAGCACAGAGCTGAAGACACAAGCCTGAAGATGATGAATGAGACTTCATCGAAACGTTGCCTAGATACTTCCAATCTTACGCGGGAGAAAACCCGAATAACCAAAGATCCACATACAAATACCCGCGAGAACCTCAGAAAATATATATATATATTTTCTTAAGTTTTCGCAGGTACTTGCATGTATGGCATTCAGCTTTGTTCGGGTATTTTCCCACATCATAGTAGTGGTGCTTTTAAAGTTGTAGCTGTTAAGCCTGTGTTCCCCAACCAGGGTTAAGGAGACAAGCTAAACAGATAAGTTTGTATGTTTGTTAACATACAGTAAAAATAACAGATACGCTTGTGTTATCAAAAATATAGTTTATTCCATTTAGAGTTATGGCATAGTCAAAATAACAGTCCATTAGTCATGTATCATTTTAGTCAGTCCATTCAAGGATATTCAATTAGCAAAGTCCGTGTAGAATATCCTATGTCAGTTCACTTACAAATCAGTCCTTTCTCTCTCCCGTTCCAGTAGGGGAAAAACGCAGTCTTCATTCATCCAGTAATTAGGGATCATCAAGCCAGAGACAGCAAGCTGCCATTGTCTTGCTTCTTTTATGGTGCTATTACAACCACTCCCTTAATTACATTCCTATAGTTAAAGTTACAGACACTTTAACTAACAAACCATGACAACATATTTATTATTTTACCTAAACCAGTTAGGGTAAACAATGTTATCCCTAACAGTAGCAACGTTTCAGCAGAATCTCATCTGCCATCATCAGGCTTCTGTATAGTGTTCGTCTGTGAGTTAGACTTTTACAGTGGTTTCAGTTTTAAATTTGGGGCAGCCTATTGCTGTGCCAGAATGGGTTTTTTTTTTCTTCATCCTGATTGGTTGAGAGTCTTGGTCTGTGTTTATTGGTCTTGGAGTTTGCTGTGTTCTGCTTCTAATATCTTCTGTCTGTTTTTTTTGGCTCTTTTTGTATCTTGATTGGCTGGCAACATTGTGTTACTTTATTGGAGGCCTTTAGTGCAGCTTGGCTTCAGGTAAATGGATGGCTATCATTAGGAAGGAAGCTGGGTTTCGTCTGGGTGCCTGGTTGGGGTGTGTTTGAGCTGAAGGTATCGGGGGGATCTGTTAGTGCCCAGGTGTTTGCCTGGCTTGTGGTGTGGAGATTTTTTTGTTTGTGAGTGCAGGCTTCCAAATGATTGACAGTCTGGTGGAATCATCTCTTCTGTTCATGCTTTCTGGTCTTTTTTCAATCTCTATGGCTTATCTGATGATTCTGTGGCTGGGATTTTCCATAGTAGCTAGGGTTTTGGTGCCATTGAAGTTGATACTATGACCTGTGGCTTCCATGTGTTAGACTAGTGAGGAAGTGTGTTCCAGCTTTTTGACTGCATTTTTGTGTTCATCCAGGCAGGTACTTATTCTTCTATTGGTCTGTCCAATGTGTTAGGGATAACATTGTTTACCCTAACTGGTTTAGGTAAAATAATAAATATGTTATCATGGTTTGTTAGTTAAAGTGTCTGTAACTTTAACTGTAAGAATGTAATTAAGGGAGTGGTTGTAAAAGCACCATAAAAGAAGCAAGGCACGGCAGCTTGCTCTCTCTGGCTTGATGATCCCTAATTACTGGATAGACTGAAGACTGCGTTTTTCCCCTACTGGAAGGGGAGAGAGAAAGGACTGTTGATTTATCAACTGTGAGAGGACTGATTTATTGTAAGTGAACTGACATTGGATATTCTACACGGACTTTGCTAATTGAATATCCTTGAATGGACTGATTAAAAACGATACATGACTAATGGACTGTTATTTTGACTATGCTATAAAACTCTAAGTGGAATAAACTATATTTTGATAACACAAGCATATCTGTAATTTTTACTGTATGTTAACTAACATACAAACTTATCTCACACATTTATCTGTATGCCTATCTGACTAACGCTGCACATTCTGTTTAGCTTGTCTCCTTAACCCTGGTTGAGGAACCCAGGCTTAACACTGGTTATGGGCCCAGAGGCTGCAAAGTCAGTTTAACTAGGATAAAACAGATTTATGTAAAAAGTAAGAGTTTGTCTTGTTACACATTACAGTAAACAGACAGCTGTTTTTATTAATTATAGTTTTATATCCATATAAGAAAACATGGCACAAGTCAATCTACAAAGTTTGTCCCTTATATCCAAGCTGGATGGAACAAACGATGTATCATAGTCTATGAAATGTAGTCTACTTCTATGAAGAGAAGGCCTGTGGAACATAATTGAAAATCCACCAAACGTAGAGGAATGGGATCCAGAGATTGAGGAAGATAGACAAAAGATAGAAGACTTTAAACAGAAGAATGAACAAGCTCTTTCCATAATAGGTCTAACACTATCTGACCAGCAACTTGCTCATATCCACGGAGAGCAAACGGCTGTTGGGTGTTCGCAGAAGCTGAAGAGGATTTATGTCTGAGATAACGTTGGTGCTCACATAAATCTAACACAGAAACTTTTCAGGACGCATCTCCAAACGAATGGTGATATGCTGAGTCATTTGAAAACTATAAAAAGCATTTTTCAAGAACTGCACAAGAAAGAACTTATTTTCTCTGAACTACACCAAGTCTACAAAATTCTATCTTCACTAGACGAAAGTTATGATAACTACATCACTTCCCTTGAAATTTTGCCTAAGGAAAGTTTAACTTTAACTGATATAACTAGCAGATTGATTGAAGAGGCAAGAAGAAGACTTGAAAGAGATCAGTTAAGGAGGGAGCAACCTCAAAAAAAAGATATTGAATCTCCTACTGCATACGCAATTAAAAAGTGTTTTAACTGTGGAGGAAGAGGACATTTGGCAAGATTTTGTAAAAAAGCAAAGCGCCAGAACGCTGGCCAGAATACTAAAAGTAACCAAAATAAAAATAAAAATTTAGAGTTAGCCATGTATATTAACGGAGCTGTAAAAAATAATTTTTGGGTGGTTGACAGTGCAGCATCCCACTGTGTAACAAATGATAACAAATTTTTTATTAAAATGTCCCAGAGTACACAGCAGATATCGTTAGCCAATGGCTGGAAACTGAAGGCTAAAGGTCAAGGAAAAGCATATTGTTCTTTCATAAAAGAGAATGTAAAAATGTTATATGTACCACAACTTAAGTTTAATTTAATTTCAGTAAGAATTTTGGTTAAACTAGGATATGTAGTTACCTTTAGGGGAGATAACTGCATAATTGAAAAAGAAGATAAGAAAATTACTGCATATTTAAGAGGTGAATTATATGTTTTAAATGATAATAGTTTAGAGGTGGCTAACACGGTTTATGATAATAAGAAACCTCATGATGAATGTATTCACTTGTTACACCAAAGGCTAGGGCATTTAAATTTTAAAATGCTTAAGAGAACTGTTCAACTATCTAAAGGAATAAGTTTAAAACCTTGTAAAAAGTATTTGCAATGTTTTGCTTGTAATCAAAGCAAAAGCAAGGTCATACCGGCAAATAGAGTTGATGGATTTACTACCAAAGAACCTTTAGAGGTAGTATTTGCCAATTTAATAGGTCTGAAAAAAACAAGTGTAGGAGGAGCTCGAAACATATTAAGGATAATGGACCACTATTCTAGATATGGGTTTTGCTATTTAATGAAGAGCAAAACTGAAACGTATCTAAATCTATTTAATTGGATTAAATTTGCAGAAAGAAAAACTAAAAAGAAATTAGTAACTCTTATAACAGATAATGGTGCGGAATTTACAAATAATAAATTCCAGAGTAGACTTAGAATGTTAGGTATTCAACATAAAAAGTCTGCACCATATAGGCCACAACATAATGCCTTTATAGAGAGACGAGGCCAAACACTACAATCAATGGCACGTACTATGTTGTCTGATTCAGGATTACCTGACAATTTATGGGGAGAAGCAATAATGTGTGGTAATCATATATTAAATAATGTTGTTAATTGAACAACAGGTGAATTACCATTCACACTGTGGCATGGTACAAAACCTGATTTAAGTTACATGCACACATTTGGAGCACCAGCATGGGTGCATATCTCTTCACAACTTTGACACAAAGGACAGCATAGAGCTAAAAGATTATTTTTTGTAGGATATGAATCTGATCACAGATCTTATAGATTCTGGGAAACAGGTACATCTAGAGTTTACACCAGTGCTAGTGCAAAATTCCTAGAACATGTAGGATGGAATAGATTAGAGCAAGATTAAAATAACGAGGTAATTATTGAACCCAACAAAAGGCAAAAAGATCAGACTAGTTATTAGAAGAGTCCAATTAAAGAAGAAGTCCAAGAAGAGCAAATAGGACCAGAACAAGAGGAAACAGTTTATCAGGAAGAGTTAGATAATCAAGAAGAGTTAATAAATGAAAGTCCACCTGTAAGTCCTGTAATACCTAGACGTACTACACGTGTAACTAGTCCACCTGATAGGTATCAAGCAAGTATAGTTTGCCAAGTAACTAAAGTTCCACCTAGTGTAGGTGAACTTAGGATGTATCCTGCTAAGGATCAGGAGAATTGGCAAAAGGCAATGGAAAAGGAACTAAATTCATTAAAGGTAATGAAAGTATATGAAGATGCTAAATTACCTCCAAGAGAAAAATCCATTGGATGCAAATGGATATTTAAAGGAAAAACTGGAAATGATGGGACTGTTTCCCATAAAGCTAGGTTGGTAGCTCAAGGATTTAATCAAACTGCATCTGATTACGATGAAGTTTTCACACCAAGTCTTAAAGCAACATCTTTGAGAGCAGCTTTAGTGTGGGCAGCTAAGAAAAACTATGTCATTGACCATTTAGATGTAGAAACTGCTTATTTGCATGCACCATTGCAGCACACTATATATTTAAGAAAACCAGTAGGTATAAAAGACAATAAAGTAAATAGTAATGATTGTTGGAAACTCAAAAAGAGTCTTTACGGGTTGAAACAATCTGGCTTTGAGTGGAACCAATATATTGTGAAAGAATTAAACAATATAGGATTTAAATCTGGTTTAGCAGATCCATGTGTGTTTAAAAGAGAAAATAATGGAACGGTGTCATTATTGTTATTATTTACAGATGATATTGCTTTGATAACTAAGACTAATAATGAAGCTAATGAGATTATATCATTATTCGCTAAAAAGATAAAATTAAAGCATTTAGGTGAAATTAAAAAGTATCTAGGATTGACAATTAACAAAACAAAAAATGGATTTAAGATATCTCAAGAAGATAAAATTTGCCAATTAATTAAAACGTATAAAATGGAACTTTGTAAACCGGCAAAGACTCCAATGAGTCAGGAAGTTTGCCAAACTGATGATCAAAGTCCCAAATTTGGTAAGTCTATATATCAATCTTTGATTGGTAGCTTATCATACATAAGCAATTGGTCAAGGCCAGATATAGCTTATAGTGTTAATCAGCTGGCACGTTTTAATTCAGATCCACATCAATGTCATTGGCAATCATTAAAAAGAATTTTAAGATATCTTAAAGGAACAATGAACCATGCATTGTATATAGAACCAAAGGGTGATTTGAGTCTTAGTGCCTATGCAGATGCAAGTTTTGCAACTGACATAAACACTCGAAAATCAACATGTGGGATGGCTATATTATTTGGTAAGACACTAATGGGGTGGAGGTCAATCAGACAACAGCATATCAGCTTGTCCACGATGGAAGCGGAATTTTCATGTCTGTCATTACTATGCACTGACTTAATTCTGTACAAACAGTTATTATTAGACATGGGTATAACTGTTAAAGATTCCATTATTGTGTACGAGTACAACCAAGCAGCCATAAAGTCAGCTACTCATATTGCTGTAAAAACGAGATCAAAGCATACTGATTTAAGATACTTAAATGTTAGAGAATCTGTAAAGAATGGGCTAATTAAATTGGAACACTGCATGACAGAAGAAAACATTGCAGACCAATTTACAAAAGCTCAAGGAGTAATTAAGTTTAAAGAGAGTTGTAACAAATATGATTTAAAGATGTAAATATAGTATTATTTTTACCTAAAAGGGGACAATGTTAGGGAAAACACTGTTTACCCTAACTGGTTGAGGTAAAAAAATAAATATGTTATCATGGTTTGTTAGTTAAAGTGTCTGTAACTTTAACTGTAAGAATGTAATTAAGGGAGTGGTTGTAAAAGCACCATAAAAGAACCAAGACAACGGCAGCTTGCTCTCTCTGGCTTGATGATCCCTAATTACTGGATAGACTGAAGACTGCGTTTTTCCCCTACTGGAACGGGAGAGAGAAAGGACTGTTGATTTATCAACTGTGAGAGGACTGATTTATTGTAAGTGAACTGACATTGGATATTCTACATGGACTTTGCTAATTGAATATCCTTGAATGGACTGACAAAAAATGATACATGACTAATGGACTGTTATTTTGACTATGCTATAAAACTCTAAGTGGAATAAACTATGTTTTTGATAACACAAGCGTATCTGTTATTTTTACTGTATGTTAATTAACATACAAACTTATCTCACACATTTATCTGTATGTCTATCTGACTAATGCTGCACGTTCTGTTTAGCTTGTCTCCTTAACCCTGGTTGGGGAACCCAGGCTTTACATTGGTTTTGGGCACAGGCTTAACACAATGTATGTGGTCGGGCATGATGCACGGGAGACTTCGTATATGCCTTGGTTTTCCAGGTCAGTTTTGTCTTTGGGGTTTCTGAGGATGGCTGCTATTTTTCTGTCTGTTTTGAAGGCAGTCTTGATGTGGTGTCTGTATAGTATCTTATTAATTTTGTCTGTCGTGCCTCTTATGTAGGGCAGGACAGCTGTTCCATGGATCTGTTCATCTTCTGGGTCTCTATTATGTCTCAGTGTGTTTTTGTGGATCAAGTTGGTGATTTTGCTTTTGTGGAAGCCGTTGGCTGTCAATATTTTAGTCAGGGTGCATAGTTCAGTCTTAATGTGTGTCTTGTCTGCCAGGCGTTTGGTTCTAGTAATTAGTGTTTTAGCCACGGAGTTTATCTGTGCTGGGTGGTGGTGGGATTGGGCGTTGAGGTCGCGGTTGGTGTGTGTTTTCTTCTGGTATATGGTGTGTCCTAGTGTGCCATCTGTTTTTTTGTAGATTAGTACATCTAGGAATGGTAGTTGTTTGTTTGTTTCTGTTTCCATGGTGAACTTGATTTTGGGGTGTGCGCTGTTTAGGTGTGTTCGGAAATTGTTTAGGTTTTCTTGTCCATGAGGCCAAATCACGAATGTGTCATCAATTTATCTTAACCATAGTTTGGGTTTGAAGGGCATTGGCCAGGGCTCTGGATTTGAATTTTTCCATGAACAGGTTTGCAATGACGGGTGACAGTGGTGATCCCATAGGGGCTCCTTCAATTTGTTTTTATCTTTGTCCTTTGTATATGAAATATGTGTTGGTTAAGCAGTGTTCTGTTAGTTCCATGAGGTGTTTAGCTGGTTGGTATTTATTTTTGATTATTTCAAGGGTCTCTTTTATTGGGACTTGAGTGAATAGTGAAACCACGTCAAAACTTACAAGCAGATCTTCTTGCTCCACGTGTAGATCTTTGATCATTTCCAAGAAGTGGTATGAGTTTTGTACATGAGAAGCTGCTGTTTCAGCATGGGGCTGTAACTCTTTTGCTGGGTGTTTAGCTAGGTTTTGTAGTGGTGCTCCTCTGGAGCTGACTATGGGTTTGAGAGGTATGCCTTCTTTGTGTATTGTTGGGAGGCCTTATAGTTTGGGGCATCTGGAAGATTGCTCTCTGGGTATGATCGTGTGTTGGATCTCTTTGCTTCTGTGGCTGGTTATAATTTTCTTCTTGGTTAATTTTTCCAGATATGTGGTTGGGTCTGTGTTTATGGGTTTGTATGTGGATTCTGGGAGTAGGTCTGTCAATTTTGTTTCATCGTCTTTTCTGTCCATTACTACAGTGGCATTCCGTTTATCTGCTGGGAGGATGATTATGCTGCTATCTCTTTTCAGGGTTTCTAGCGCTTTAATTTCTTCTTTCTGCAAGTTGCTTTTGGGTGGTTTGCTTGTGCATAGGATGTTGGTAACTTGGTGTCTTATTTTATCAGCTTCATCTGTATTTTATTCAGAAAACCTAAACAATTTCCTAACACACCTAAACAGCGCACACCCCAAAATCAAGTTCACCATGGAAACAGAAACAAACAAACAACTACCATTCCTAGATGTACTAATCTACAAAAAAACAGATGGCACACTAGGACACACCATATACCAGAAGAAAACACACACCAACCGCGACCTCAACGCCCAATCCCACCACCACCCAGCACAGATAAACTCCGTGGCTAAAACACTAATTACTAGAACCAAACGCCTGGCAGACAAGACACACATTAAGACTGAACTATGCACCCTGACTAAAATATTGACAGCCAACGGCTTCCACAAAAGCAAAATCACCAACTTGATCCACAAAAACACACTGAGACATAATAGAGACCCAGAAGATGAACAGACCCATGGAACAGCTGTCCTGCCCTACATAAGAGGCACGACAGACAAAATTAATAAGATACTATACAGAAACCACATCAAGACTGCCTTCAAAACAGACAGAAAAATAGCAGCCATCCTCAGAAACCCCAAAGATAAAATTGACCTGGAAAACCAAGGCATATACAAAGTCCCCTGTGCATCATGCCCGACCACATACATTGGACAGACCAATAGAAGAATAAGTACCTGCCTGGATGAACACAAAAATGCAGTCAAAAAGCTGGAACACACTTCCTCACTAGTCCAACACATGGAAGCCACAGGTCATAGCATCAACTTCAATGGCACCAAAACCCTAGCCACTATAGAAAATCCCAGCCACAGAATCATCAGAAAAGCCATAGAGATTGAAAAAAGACCAGAAAGCATGAACAGAAGAGATTATTCCACCAGGCTGTCAATCATTTGGAAGCCTGCACTCACAAACAAAAAAATCTCCACACCACAAGTCAGGCAAACACCTGGGCACAAACAGATCCCCCCTGATACCTCCAGCTCAAACACACCCCAACCAGGCACCCAGATGAAACCCAGCTTTCTAACTAATGATAACCTCAGTCAAAAAGGAAGAACCGACCTCTTCCCTGGTTCAACACCTCAAAACCACAGGACATGAGATTGACTTTAAAAATACCAGAACTATCGCCAAAACCGAACACTTCAGCAGCAGAATAATCAGAGAAGCCATAGAGATAGAAAAACGCTCACACAGCATGAATAAACGAGATGATACCTCCCGCCTACCAGCCATTTGGAAACCCGCCCTCATGAACAGATGAATACCTAACATGAAGAATGACACCAGACCCACACCCCTGAGAGCCACACAAGATGCCACCACCACACTTCCACGTAGAAAGCAGACTCACACCCACACAGAAGATGAGACACAACCACGGACCAGAAGCCGCACTGCAGCTGCATCACTACCCACTTCAAACCCCTCTGAGCCATACATGAAGTGAACTGACCCCTACCATGAAGATGCAGCACGACCACGAACTCGAAGCCAAACAGCAACATCACAGCTCACCAGCTCAAATCCCCCAGCAACTAAGACTAACCTGAGCACAACCAAGCCACCACCTGAACAGAACACGCCTCCAGCCAATCAGAACACAGCCAACCCCCCCAACCAATCAGAACACAGCCAAACCCCCAACCAATCATAACACACCCCCACCCAATCAGAACACAGCCAAGCCCCCACCCAATCAAGTCACACCCCCACTAGCAGTTAAAAGGAAGAAGCAGCTGCAAGCTCACATTACTCTGAGAAGCACAGAGCCGAAAACACAAGCCTGAAGATGATGAATGAGACTTCATCGAAACGTTGCCTAGATACTTCCAATCTTACGCGGGAGAAAACCCGAATAACCAAAGATCCACATACAAATACCTGCGAGAACCTCAGAAAATATATATATATATATGTCTCACCTGTGCCCACGAGGTGAGAGTCCAAGTTTCCAAAGGAATATAAACAAGCAGACAAGACCAGTAATGACAGGGTTAAATTCCTTTGGCTGGAGAATTCCTTGGCAGTCTCCCACAAGCTGCCTGCCAAGTCCAATAATAAAACAAGAACATGAATCACAGGCAAACGCCACACACAGAATTTGTTGAAGCTTCCATCCCAAATTAACAAATTGTCCCGAATGAGAATCCAGAGCTAACACGCCCACTTTTATTCCCTGAGAGGTGTGTCAGTCTCTCATCTCAGTCCCTGATTTGTCCTTTCCTTCTACGTTGCATCTCACACCTATGCCTGCGTCTTTGCCTCGCATCAAACCAACATTCCTCACTTTGATCCTCAGCCAGAGGCTCCGCTACGCTCTCCTGATTATCTGCCAACACCTGAGGCACAACCAGGGAGGAAGGTCCTGGGGAGGAAGGCAATTCCAAATCCTCCAGCAAAGCAGGCTCAAACCTCAGAGCCAACTCCTCCTCTTCCTCATGGTTCAAGTCTGTGTCCTCCAGCAAAGCAGGCTCAAACCTCAAGGCCAAATCCTCCTCTTCCTCATTGCTCAAGTCTGTGTCTTCTAACAGAGCAGGCTCAAACCTCCAAGTCACAACATACATGTACATATACATATATACATATATACATATATACATATATACATATATACATATATACATATATACATATATACATATATACATATATACATATATACATATATACATATATACATATATACATATATACATATATACATATATACATATATACATATATACATATATACATATATACATTTATACATATATACATATATACATATATATATATATACATATATACATACATATATATATATGTCTGGGTGTGTTCGGGTCTTTTCCTGTGTACGATTGAGAGCACCTTGGCAACGTTTCGACGAGGTCCCACTCACCATCTTCAGGCTGGTGCTTTCGGCTTCGTGCAAGCAAAGCGTGATTGGAGCTACCGTCTCCCTGTATATACTGGTGGGGAGGTTGGCTGTGTTGTCATTTCTTGATTGGTTGATGGAGTTGATGTTTGCAGATTGGCTGGCTTTTTCGTAAGAACATGTGTGGCTGAGGTTTTGGCTGTGTGTCTATCAGCCTCCTGTGTTGTAACGACCTGGGTAATGGGCTGTGTGATGACCTTCTGAGTTCTATTGTTTTGACATCCTGGGTCTTGTGCTTTAATCTCCTGGGTTGTAATGACCTGGGTCATGGGCTGTGTGATGACCTTCTGAGTTCTATTGTTGTGACATCCTGGGTCTTGTGCTGTAATCTCCTGGGTCCTTGGCTGTGTGGCAAGATCCTGAGGTTTTATGGTGTAACCTCCTGAGTTCTGTGATGTGATATCCTAAGTGGGTGGTTGTGATGTGACGTTCTGGGTTTAGGTTTGGCTCCAAGTTTGAGGCCTGGATATGTGTTCATGCTATGTGTCTGCTTGGTTTGGGGGTTGGGGTGTGTGGCAGCTGGTGATGCAGCCATGGTCTGGTTTCTGGATGGTGGTTGTCTTTCATCTATGGGATGGGTTTGGGTTTGAGTCTGGTAAGGGAGAATGGTGGTGGTGTCATGTTTTGTTTTGGGTCCAGTGTTGGTTTTCATGGCTGGGACTCATTTGTTGATAAGGGCTAGTTTCCAGAAGTCTGGAATATAATAATGTCCACTAAGGTATTCTAGTATTATGTCTCAAAAAATCAAATATAAAAATATATATAAAGGTTCGCCATCATGGGATTAGTGTATAGAAGAACCCGAAGAAGAACTTTGGAGAAAGTTGGGTTTGAGCTTCTTCGGCGACA
This sequence comes from Hydrophis major, assembly GCA_033807585.1. Taxonomy (NCBI): domain Eukaryota; kingdom Metazoa; phylum Chordata; class Lepidosauria; order Squamata; family Elapidae; genus Hydrophis; species Hydrophis major. The sequence goes on from JAUCBL010000123.1 coordinate 66,653, forward strand.
GACCAAAACCTCATCTCTCCGAGGCTTCAATCCGTGCTCGGCGCTGAAGCGCCCTGAGCTGGCTGGTTTCAGGGCTAAGCCACCCCGTGGAGGAGGTGAAGAGGGGGGAGACTGCCTGCAGGGTTGAGGAGAGCCGCATCTCTCCTCCCCAGCTGGCCATTACTCCCTTTCCCAAAGGCGGTTGTAGCGGTGGTCAGAAATGGCCACCACAAAGAAGAACTTGACCTGAAAAGAATGTGCAGGAGGAAGATAAGAAGTTTTGGTTGACCGGGTCAAACAGCAAAAGCAACAAATAAGGTACCCTGGAATTTAAACTTTACAACATTGTTCCCAAAGAAGATTTTGAAGCTGCAAAGGAGAGAGAGAAGGGAAAGGATTAGGTTTTTTTTCTTCCCTTCCTTATACTGACAGCTAAGAGACTTAAGCAAGAAACTGGAAAAAAAAATCCACTTTGACATTAATAGGCATCTTAGCTGAAAATAAAAGTCAAAGGGATAAATAAAGATTTCTGGACATTTAAAAGTTTTTAAAAGCTGGAAAGGAGAAAAAAAAAGAATAGAAGGGCAGGATCTGGAAAACTGGAGGAGACTGCCTGCCCGGAATTAAGGAATGGAACTGTAATTAAAAGGAACTTACAGTGAAATTTTAACAAGATTCCTCAAAGATACATTTTAATGGAAACTTGGTAACAAAATAATAGAACCCCAGGAAGAGAAAGTGGAAAAAGGAAGCAAGTAGAAACAGCCTTGGATTATTTGGATTACTTGGTGATTTTTGGTTTTTGCATCTAGATGACTAAAATTAACTGGGTGGTTGTTTAAAAGTTTTTAAAATGGTATCACTCTTAGAAGAACTGAAAACGGAACTTAAAAAATGGAAAGAAGACGCACAAGAAGGGAGAAGTTCTTTTGGCTTCGTGTTTCAATTCTTAGAAATGGAGATCTGGAACTATGAGAAGCAACAAGAAACACTTGCAGAACAAGAAGATTGGGACAAAGAAGAAGCCATCTTTAATGATCAAATAATTTTAAGTGGGGGGGAAAAAGAAAAGGGGGGAAAGAGTGAAAGGTCTAAGATTAGAAAAAACAACCAAAAAGAAGAACAATTTGAAAGATAAGTATAATATTAGAAAGCAACAGAAGAGGGGATTACAGATGAGAGAGTTAGAAATAGAGAGACGAGGGGGTAAAAAGGGGAGGGAGAAGAAGAAGGGGAAGAAGGCAAGGAAAAGAAGCTGTAAAAGACAGAAACAAGAAATGGAGAAACAGGGAAAAGATATAAGGATTGTAACCATAAGTTTGTTCAGAGATAATGGATGAAAATTTAATTGTAAAAGGGATTCTGCAAAGGTACATAAGATAGCTTTGTTATATTACAAATAGAAATAACCTTAGAAAATATGATGATGGATAAAATATTTATTGTAATGCAGTGGGATGTTTGTTAATAAATAAATGAATTAAAATGATTGAGAGAATTAAAAGGAAACATTTTTAATTATTAGTAATGATTTATAAAAATATAAGTGAGAAATATGGAAAAAAAAGAATTAACTATGGAAAGTTTATAAGTGTTCCCAAGGAAGTATGATATTCAATTGAAAAGAAATGTTAAAGATATTAAGATTTTAATGCATATTAATGATAGAATTGAATTGGAATGGAATGTGTTTTATTTACATATATATATAATTTTTTCTTTTTAAGAATATAGTGTCTATTTTAAGAATGTACCAAGCAGAATTCGATTGGAAGTTATGTATTATATTGAATGCTATAATCTTAAAGCTTAAATAAGAGCTTGAATGGATAAAATTAAAGGATATAAAGGTGTCTAATTGGTAACTACAGGGAAAAATTTGTTTAATAAGAAAAGATAATGTGAAATTGTAACAGGACAGACAAAAGTATAAATATAATTATTTGAATTGAGAAAATTAAAACAAAGTTGAGAAAATTAGAAGAGGGGAAAAACTATGTAGAAAATATAAAATGGTAATAAGATATGGAATAGAATATAAAATTGAGCATGAAATTGAATTTTGTGTCTGTATGAAGAAGTGATAACCTGGGACCATGCTATTTTCAAAAAAGATGTTTTATTTGTATTTTGTTTTTGTGAAAACCCAAATAAAATTTTTTTTAAAAAAAAAGAATTTTGGAGAAAGTCCCTGTTGTGTATTATAAATTGATTTTGCATACAAAACAGATTACAAAGAGATTATTAAGAGACAACAAATACAATATCACAAAATGAAAAAAGCAACAACATCCTCTCCATCCTCAACTCCATCCTCGGCTGTCTCCAGCCCTGGAGGACAAAGATCTATTGAGTTGATGATTCAGCAGGAAAAGGCAGTTACAATGCAGGCAGAAATTAAAATGATCCTAGGGGGAAAAAAAGGTGATAAGTTTTTGGAGAAGAGAGTTATAACAAGAGGCTTGGATAATTAAACAAAGTGCAGTGTGCTCTTTTTACTTTTTCTAAGTTGTGCTATCCCTCCTCACCAGCTTTATTTCACTTCATTTTATCTTTTTTTTTTTTTTTGCAATAGCTGTTTGGATCTTTGGCTTTGTTGGAGCTTGTCTTTGTTTTTCTTTTTCTTTTCCTTTGGAAGTCCAATCTCTATGCTTACTTTTTATTTTAAAGGGAAAGCTTTAGTACTAATGTTTCCTTTTTTTAAGGGAATAGCCTTTTTTTCTCCTTTCCTGGTATTTTTGTTTTTTCATCTACCTTTCTGGTTTATTTTTATGCACTCTTTTCTCTTTGAGACCTCTCAATTGGATAAAGGTGTTGAAGAACCTGAAGAATTTTTCCTTTCTTTCTTTCTTTTTTTCCAAGCCTTTTTCTTCATCTAACCACCGATTGGATTAAGGTATACAAGAACCTGAAGAAATTTTGTCCTCCCTTTTTTCTTCTTCTTTTTTTATCATTACTATTTGGTTTCTTTTTTCTACTATTTTTATTTCGAACTACAATTGGTTATTTCACAATTGGATTAAGGTTTAGAAGAACCTGAAGATTTTGAATTGCTTAAAATGAGTAGGAAACTAACAGCTCCTGGTTCTTCAACTTCTACTTCCTCCTCTCCACTATCTGGAGGACAACGTTCAATACAGACAATGTTAAAGCAAGAAAAAGAACAAGAAAAAGTGACTCTGCAGATGATTATGCAAGGAATTCAAAATATTCAAGCAAGATCAGAGAATATTGAAAAGAGAACAGAGAACATTGAACAAAGAACAGAGAACATTGAACAAAGAACAGGGAAAACTTATGAAAAAGTGGAGAACATCCAACAAATGATGTTGAAGTATGATGAGAGATTCCAAAAAATTGAAGAAGATAAACAAAGAGACAAGAAGATTGGAGATATTGATAATAGATTAACAGTGGTTGAACAAGATAAAAGTGGTATGTTGAGATGGGAGATGGATAGATCAGAATTCTATCTTAGATTCCAAAACGTAGAGGAAGAAAAAGGACAAAACTTAGCTGAGATAATGATAGAAATTCTGGCTGAAGCTTTGGAAATAACTCAAGAGAAGATGATGGATGGAATAGATGAGGTTTATCGAGTTTTCACAAGATATGCGATGAGAAATAGCTTACCAAGAGAAGTTCACGTTAGATTTACAAAGAAAGCCATTAAAACGCAAATATTGCAAGTGGCAAAAGAGAAAACATTGAAATATAAAGACAAGGAGATTGTGGTCTTGAAACAAATACCCAGAAGAGTGAGAGAGATGAGAAGAGAATACCGATTCCTGACTAAAATGCTACTTAAAAAAGAGGTGAATTATAGATGGCTGATTCCAGAAGGTTTAATATTCACATGGCAAGAACAGAGACATAGAATTGACTCAATTGAGAAAGCGGAATTATTTTATACAGAAATTTTTGGAGGGAAAGAGGAAGAGGCAGAAAAAGAAATCTCACAAATTGAATTCCAAGAGGACTGCCAAATGGCGATTGAAAAAGAAGAAGGTGCAGTAGGTGGAAAGGTGGAAGCCAAAGAACAACGTGAAGCAAGATCTACGAGAGCTGCTAAACCTAACTACAAAATATAAACATGGAAGAGAAAAAACTGATTACAATTAATATAAATGGACTTAACTCAGCCATTAAAAGAAGGAAAACCTTTCATAAATTAGAGAAATTAAAATTTGATATAATTTGTCTACAAGAAGTACATATTAAAAAACAATATGAACAATTGTTGATACAGCCAAAACTAGGGAAAATATTTATTTCCTTGACACAATGTAAGAAAAGAGGAGTGGTTTTATATATTAAAGAGACCATCCCAGCAAAATTGATTTATACCGATGATGACAGAAGAATACTAATGGTGGAAATAATGGACAATAATACGAAAACACTCCTGATTGCAATCTATGCCCCGAATGACAAACAAGAAGAATTCTACAAAAAATTACATATGAAAATAATTGAACTGGACTATGCTTATATAGTTATGATGGGAGATTTTAATGGAATTGTAGACAATAAATTGGACTATACAGCACAGAAAACAATAAAGCAAAACAGAAAGACTCTCCCTAAATGTTTTTTTAAAATGGTGGATGAAATAAACTTAAAAGATACATGGAGAGAAAGAAATGCTAAAACTAAACAATACACCTTCTATTCAAATAGACACTTATCATGGTCCAGAATAGATATGATATGGATGTCAACAGAATTAATAACTAAGATTCAAGAAATAAATATTGAAACAAGTACTTGGGCAGATCACAATCCAATGACAATTAAATGGAAAAGACAAAAAATTAAGATCTAGATGGACGTTAAATAATACTATTTTAAAGGAAAAACACTTCACACAGTGGATGGAGAAAAAATTGGCTTTTTTCTTTAGAGAAAACAAAAAAGAAGATACCGTATATACTCGAGTATAAGCCGAGTTTTTCAGCACATTTTTTGTGCTGAAAAAAAACCCCTCGGCTTATACTCGAGTCAGATTCCCCTCTGAAAAAAAAATGGTGTGGAGCTCCGAAGCTGGGCAGCCGCTTCCCTGCTTCCGTGTTTCCTTTGCAACTTTTAAGCATGGGAGGGGGAGGCTTTTCTGAGCTCTAGGCTGAAAAAGCAACGCGAGCCGAGGTCGCTCCACTCAGTTTCATTTCCTCAGCTCCAGCTGCTTTCAGTCCACTCGGGAGGAGGGGGAGGCTTTTCTGAGCTCCAGGCTGAGAAAGCAATGCGAGCCGAGGTCGCTCCACTCAGTTTCATTTCCTCAGCTCCAGCTGCTTTCAGTCCACTCGGGAGGAGGGGGAGAGAGAGAGAGAGAGATATATCATAAGAACAGCTCTTGGTTTTTTCTTGCAAGGGAGAGAGTGACTCCTGCCTACCACTGTCATCATCATCATCTTTTGGGTTAGTGAATCAATCAAACCTTTCATGAGAGTGAGATCGTTTCCCAAATTTCCCTTAAATCAGGGAAGAAATCAGAAACAAACCTTTGGGCTGAGAATAAGCTTGTTCCTATGATGCCATTTTTGTTCACTGCAGTGTGAAAAGTGTGAAAAAACACACTTCTTTTTCTTCATCTTCTTGTTCCCTATTTACTGGTCTCTTTCAAAGAGGAAATTGTGAACATCAAACTTATTCTCAACTGTCCTAGTGAAAGTTTTTATTGGCATCTATTTTTATTTTTGAAATTTACCAATAGCTGCTGCATTTCCCACCCTTGACTTATACTCGAGTCAATAAGTTTTCCCAGTTTTTTGTGGTTAAATTAGGTGCCTCGGCTTATATTCGGGTCGACTTATACTCGAGTATATACGGTACATCAATATAGAATGTATGGGATACAATGAAGGCATATGTTAGAGGCTTGATAATAGACTATACAAGGAAAAGAAATGCTATGAAAAGATTAGCCTCTAAGGCCTTAGAGGATGAGTATAAAAGACTTGAAAAAGAGCTACAGAAAATGCCACAGAAAAAGGACATCAAGCTAAAAATGGATATAGTTAAACATAAAATGGGTCAAATAGAAAAAGAAGAATTAGCACAGAAAATTAGAGGTGCTAAACAGAACTACTCTGAAGACGCAAACAAACCAGGTAGATGGTTAGCATACAAATTGAGAAAGGAGAAAGAATCAAGGAAAATATTGCAATTAACAGATGACCAAGGCCAAGTTTGCTATGGTAGTAAAGAGAAGAAGGAAATCATTTGAGACTTCTATGGGAAACTATATATGCAAGAGAATATTGATGAAGAAAGAGTTAAACAGTACTTACAGAATGCTAATTTACCTGAGATACCTAAAGAGATTGAAACAATGTTAGAAAGCAATATAATGATGATGGAGTTAACTGAAGCACTCAAGAAGCAAAATAATGGAAAGGCACCACGCCCAGATGGACTTCCGGCAGAATTTTACAAAACATTACAAGAATCGTTCAATCTTCCATTGCTGGAAGTTATGAATGAAGTTATGTTAAAGAAGATTCCTAAATCATGGTCAGAAGCCTTTATTACACTTATTCCAAAAGAGGAGGCCGATCCATTACAAATTAAGAACTATAGACCTATTTCTCTACTAAATGCAGATTATAAAATCTTTGCTTCAATATTGACAGAAAGACTTAAAAAATATCTAAATAATTTTATTCATCCTGATCAAAATGGATTTCTGCCAAGGAGACAAATTAAAGATAATATGAGAGTAATCTTGGACACCTTGGAACACTACGAGGCACATCCTGAAAAACAAATGGCTCTGATATTTCTAGATGCACAGAAGGCATTTGATAATGTGAATTGGCGATTCATGTTATTACTGCTGGAACAGATGGGCTTTGCTAGAAAATATATTCAAGCAATAGAAGCTATATACTATAAGCAAATGGCAAAGGTTATGATAGAGGGAGAACTGACAGACTCTATCAATATAAGAAAAGGAACAAGACAAGGGTGCCCACTATCACCTTTGTTGTTTGTGTTAACTTTGGAAGTGCTAAATAGAAATATTAGAGATGAAAAGAATATAAAAGGAATGAAAATCAAAAAGGAAGAATTTAAGCTGCAAGCATTTGCAGATGATCTGGTTTTCATCTTAGAAGACCCTCTAGAAACAGCACCAAAATTGATAGAAATGATAGACATATGGAAAGGTCGCTGGTTTGAAAATAAATAAAGATAAGACAAAGATCTTGACAAAGAATATGCTATCAAGACAAAAGGAAGAACTGGCAGACCTATTGAAAATTCATGTCACGAATAAGATCAAGTACTTGGGGATATATTTGACAGCAAGATGTAGTACACTAAAAGAGAATAATTATATCAAACTTAAACAGCAGATAGCGCTAGATCTGGCGAAATGGGAAAATTTACAACTGTCACTAACAGGGAGAATTTCAACAATCAAGATGAATATATTACCCAGAATTTTATATTTGTTTCAAACAATTCCAATTAGGCTTGGAAAAGATTATGTTGAAGATTTAAATAAAATTGTGTTGAAATATAGATGGCAAGGTAAGAAAGCGAGAATAAAGTTAAAACGTTTGCAAGATGCTAGAATTAGAGGAGGATTTGGTTTGCCTAATTGGGAGTTGTATTATCAAGTTGCAAATCTGATGTGGGTTAAGGAATGGATAACACTAAGAAATACTAGATTGTTGACATTAGAAGGACATGATTTGTTGTTGGGGTGGCATGCTTTTTTATGGTATAAAGGAACTAAAACACAGGGGTATTTTAGAAGACATTATATATGGGAGTCTCTGTGGTTAAACTGGGAGAAGATTAAAAGACAATGTTATTTGAAAATTCCAGTCTGGCTATCGACTATTGAAGCATTTTCTTCTCCTATAATATACAAAAAGAAACAAACAGTTATGGTGAAATATTAAATGAAAAGGGTGAACTCAAATCTCTACAAAAACTTAGAGGAACAAGGTATAAAGATGAATTGGTTTTCATATGAGCAAATACATTCAAGATATGATAAAGATTCTAAAATGGAAGGTTTCTATGATAAATTGACTGATTTAGATAAGATTTTGACAGGTACTGATGAAAAGGTGATTAAAAAATTGTATGGATATTTATTAGAAATCAAATTAGAAGAAGAACAAGTTAAAGAAACTATGATTGCTTGGGGGAAGAATTTTGGATATGGGATTGATTTAGAGAAATGCCAAAAATTGTGGTCTCAAAATTAAAAAATGACAATGTCAACAGCATATAAAGTAAATTTGTATAAGATGTTTTACACGTGGCATTTTCCCCTGACAAGAATAGCAAGAATGTTCAAGAATAAATCTGAAAAATGTTGGAAATGTCATCAGACACCTGGCTCATATTACCATATGTGGTGGACTTGTGCGGATGCTAAAAAAATACTGGACTAAAATCCACATGTGGTTGGAAAAAATGACAAAAAAATATATAGACTTGAAACCAGAGATATTTTTATTGGGAATTTTACCTGATATATATAGTAAAGACTTGAAATATCTGATTGTAAATGTATTAACAGCGGTTAGGATTGTATTTGCCAAAAACTGGAAAAATGAGAAAACACCATCACAGGAGGAAATCATTAAGAAAATATTGGAATGTGCTGAAATGATTAGATTGACATTTGAAATTAGAGAACAAGAGTATAAACAATTTTATAAAATTTGGGATCTATTCTATCAATGGTTAGACAATAAAATACAGTAATGAAATATGTCGACTTTTAGAAAATAATAAATATATAAAGATGTACTTTTTTCTTATTATATCTACAAAATGATTTTAGGATAGATTTGGGATGATAATATGAACTGTTATAAAACAAACTAAGTGAATTATGATTATCCTGTAAAACATGAACGAATAAAAGTATAGTCAAATGATTAATAATGATACTAAGGTATTTAATTTTTGATTAAAAATACGAGATTATATGCAATGTAATTGTAATTGAAGACTACGAAATGGAAGCACAAAACAATTTGTAAACCAACCAGCACACTGTATGTATACATGTTGTGACTGAAAGGATCGATCCTGCTGTGAGTTTTGACTCTGATGACTCTGAAGATGGAAGGGTGGAGCCTGCTGTGAATGTGGAGTCTGAATTATCAGAGGACACAGATGTGAGCCAGGAGGATGAGAGATTGTTGGAAAGACTATCCTCCCCAGAGCCTTCGACTTCACTCATGCCAGCAACTGATCCACAAAATGAGTCAGAGGCTTCTAATGGGGAAACTGACAGATCGTGGCTTGACGCTAGAACCAGGAGGAGACTGAAACGTCAAGCTGAAGGGAGGCGTCAAGCCAGACATTGATTAGAGAGACTGACACACCCATCCAGGTGATTTAAGGAGGATTGCTGATTCTCAAACTTTGCTTGGAAGCAAAGTGTTTGATGTGTCGAAAGGATACGTGTGGAGCGGCCTTTGTAATTTATGGACATTCTGAATTCCCAGACAGATTCCAGGAAGTCTGCCAAGGACTGGAATATAGTACTGTTAACCCTTTTTTAGTCTGGCTTTGTTTTGTTTGAATATTTTGAACTGTGGAACTCCTTGTTCTCACTTCTGAATATAGGTGAGACATAACATGGAAGATGGCTTGATGTTTTTATGTTTTGTTTGTTTATGTTTGTTTTTGAAAACCAATTAAAAACTGAAATAAAAAAACAAAACATTCCAATCAGTGCAATCCAGGCAAGCCTGAATCTTCAGCTTTGCCTCATCAGTCCAAGTCCTCACTGATTTAATTGTTGGTTTCATGGTTTTAAGTCTTTGTCTGCAGGCAGATACAAGGTGAATCATGCAGCAATCAGAGTCTCCCACATCTGCTCATGGTAAAGACCTATAAGCATCTTTTACTGTTGTGTAGCAGTGATCTAAAGTATTTTTGCCACTGGTGGGACAATTTACATGCTGGAAATATTTAACAATAACAAGAGAAAATAGGAAGAGTGGATGAAAAAATAGGGAAGGTGGAAGGAAAAGTAGGTAATGTAGAAGAAAAAGTAGAGAAAATTCAACAATTGATCATGAAAAATGAGGAACGGATGGGGAAAATAGAAGAGAAAGCAGCTATAACAGAAAAGAGAGTAGGAGAAATGGACTACAGATTAACAAACGCAGATCAAAGTAAAACGGAAAAAAAATTATGCTGGAGATGGATAAAGCTGACTATTATTTAAGATTTCAAAATATTGAAGAAGAAAAAGATGAAAACTTAGCAGAAAAAATGGCGGAGCTACTAGCAGGGGCCCTGGAAGTAACAAAAGAAAAAATGATAGCTGATGTATGAAATATTCAGGGTCCAGACTAGATATGCACTGAGGAACAAGTTACCAAGAGAAGTACATGTCAGATTTACAAAGAAAGCCATAAGAACAGAAATATTAAAGGCAGTGAGAGACGATACATTAAAATACAAAGGGAAGGTGATAACAGTATTCAAGCAAATACCAAGAAGCATCAGAGATCTGAGAAGGGAATACCAATTTTTGACAAAATGTTTAATTAAAAGAGAAATTAATTTCAGATGGCTGATACCAGGGCATTCATGGTGACATGGCAGGAACAGAGACACAGATTAGATACAATTGAGAAAGCAGAACAATTCTATGATCAATATTTCAGAGAACATGGGAGGGCAGAGCTGGTGTCACGGCGGTATGACACGCAATCTTGATCCTCCAAGATCGCCATCGATATCTCCGCTGCTGGACGGTCCCACAGGACCTAAACCATCCCGTAGAGATGGTGACTGATAAGGGCATGTCCTGCTGATCCCAGGGACTTCACAAAGTCCCTGGTTGATCCAGGAAAAGCCCTTTTTGCCGGTGGCAGAGAGGCAGCCATTCAAGCTGCTGAAGCTGGGACAGCTCCGGAACGGAAGAGATCAGAAGAAAGTGTGTCAGTTTGGTGAGATGAACTTTTACTTATTTTTTGGAGAGAACATCATGAAAGACTTAAAGTGGAATTAAAAGTGAAGAGAAAAGAGCTTAAGTGGCGAGATTAAGCTAGTGAAATTGAAAATTTATTCCCCCCCTTTTTATTGGAACTTGGAATTTGGCAAAGCTTCTCAATTTTAAACTGGACTGGTCTTTTTAAATTTTTCATCTTTATTTTTTTTTCAATAATTCTTTTGAAAGTCTGTTTTGATTAAGACTCTTCTTTCTGATTTGAGATTTCTTTCTCTTTTTAAGAAAGAAAAGAACTTACTTTTTTTTTCTGTTCCTGGCTTTGGATACATGAGGGGAAGTGAAAGTGAAGAAAAATAAGTAGCACTGCCATCTAGAGGCTTGGTTATACTGTTTTCTTTTTTCTTTTACTTGTTTGTGTATTTGTGTTATACTCAAAGACTCTGAGCTTTGCACTGAAAAAGATAGTGGGATGAGCATGGCAGATTGTTTATACAGGTGCTCATCTGTGAAACTATAGATAGCCGGAGTCTGCAGTTGAAGTTGAAAGAAAGAAGATTGAAGTGACCTTGAAAATACTGGAACTGGAAAGTCTGAGTTGATTCACCAAAGAGTCTTGGATATTTAGTGGCAGTGGCTTGCCTTCTATTGGTATTGTTTGTTATTTCTTACCTTCTTTTTTTTTACTGCCCCTCTAGTTGGATTTTTATATTTGGATTTTCACCTTTTAACCCAGGAACTAGAATATAATTTTTTCCTTTGCTTTCTTTTTTATTAAGAGAAATACATAGACTATTATTTTTTAATTTTTTTCCTCCTTCCCCCTATCCTTTTTCTTCAAAAAAAATTTTTTTATCCTTTTTTCCACATCTTCTCTCTCTCTTTTTTTGCATATTACTGCAACTAATTGGATTAAGGTATACAAATGCCTGAAGATTTTTCTCCTTTTTTATTTTTTGAAGTGGCAGTTGTTTGCTTTTGCTCTCTCTCTTTTTCCTTTTTTTCTTTCTCTTTCTTTTTCTACAGATAAGTATTATAAGATGAGCAGAAATACAACAGCCCCAGCTTCCTCAATACCGATAGCCTCCTCTTCACCATCTGGAGGACAACGATCAATACAGACAATGCTACAACAGGAGAAAGAAAAGGAAGTGGCATTGCAGATGATTATGCAAGGAATCCAAAAGATTGAAAAGAGAACAGAGAATATTGAGCAAAGAACTGAAAAGACAGATGAGAAAGTAGAGAATATTCAACAGATGATGATGAAATATGAGGACAGATTTAAGAAAATCGAAGAAGATATACAAAGAGATAAGAAAATTGGAGATATTGATACAGGACTGAGTGATGTTGAAAAGGGCAGGAGTGGACCATTAGGATGGGAAATCGATAGATCAGAATTTTATCTAAGATTTCAAAATGTAGAAGAAAAAAGTGAAAACCTTGCTGAAATTATGACAGAAACACTGGCAGAAGCGTTAAAGATAACCAAAGAGAAGATGATGGATGGGATGGATGGATGAAGTGTTCCATATCTATACAAGATATGCAATAAGAAATAGGTTACCAAGAGAAGTTCACATCAGATTTACCAAGAAAATTATCAAAACACAGATACTGCAGGTGGCAAGAGAGAAAACATTAAAGTATAAAGATAAAGAAATTGTGGTGCTGAAACAGATACCAAGAAGAGTAAGAGAGATGAGAAGAGAATATTTATTTTTGACTAAAGAGTTACTTAAAAGAGGAGTAAATTACAGATGGCTGATACCAGAAGGCCTCTTGTTCACCTGGCAGGAACAAAGACACAGAATTGACACAGTTGAAAACTTAACTTACTTAGAATATCTTAGAGGAAAGGAGGAAAACATAAGAAAAGAAGAGTCATTAACTGAATTTCAAGAGGAGTGTATAGCAGTAATTGAAAAAGAAAAAGAAGGTGCAGTAGGTGGTGTACCCAGAGAGCAATAAGAACTAAGATCTACTAGAGCAATAAAAACCTCTTACAAAGCTTAATATGGATGAAAGAAAATTGATTACGATTAACATAAATGGACTTAATTTAGCTACTAAAAGAAGAAAAGTAGTTCATAAATCAGAGAAATTAAAATTTGACATAATTTGCCAACAAGAAGTACATATTAAAAAACAACACGAATATATATTAAACAAAAAAAAATAAATAGGGAAATTATTCATGTCATTGACACAATGTAAAAAAAGGGGTGTGGTCTTATATATTAGAGATACAATTTTGGCAGAACTAATTTATACAGATGACGATGGAAGGATTCTGATGGTGGAAATAATGGACAATAATGTTAAAACACTTTTAATTGCAATTTATACTCCAAATGACAACCAAGAAGAATTTTACAGGAAATTACATGTTAAAATAATTGAACTGGACTACGCTAATATTTGTATGATGGGAGATTTCAATGGAATAATTAATGATCAACTGGATTATAAAACGCAGAAATCAACAAAGAAAACTAGAAAGATACAACCAAAATCTTTCTTTCAAATGATAGAAGAAGCAAACTTAAAAGATGCATGGAGAGAGAGAAATGTGGAAAATAAGCAATATACTTTTTACTCAAACAGACATGCATCACGGTCTAGAATAGACATGATATGGATGTCAGCAGAATTACTTGCAAACACACGAGAAATTGAAATAGAAACAAGCACTTGGGCAGACCACAACCCAATGACAGTCATTTGGAAAGGACAAAAGAGGAGATCTAGATGGACTTTAAATGATATGATATTAAAGGAAAAAGACTTTAAACAGAAAATAGAGAAAGAATTGCTTTTCTTTTTTTAAGAAAATAGAAAAGAGGAAATATCTTTACAGAATCTCTGGGACACAATAAAGGCCTACACAAGAGGCTTGATAATAGACTATACAAGGAAAAGAAACAGAAAACAGAAAAAGACTTTCAAAATATTGGAAGATGACTATAAAAGATTGGAAAAAGAATTACAGAAGTCCCCACAAAAAAAAGATATTAAAATTAAAATGGACATAACTAAACATAAAATGGGACAAATGGAAAAAGAGGAATTAGCACAAAAAAATTAAAATGCTAAACAGAATTATTTTGAAGATGCATACAAACCAGGCAGATGGTTAGTGTTAGGGATAACATTGTTTTACCCTAACTGGTTTAGGTAAATAATAATATGTAATCATAGTTTGTAAGTTAAAGTGTCTGCAACTTTAACTGTGGGATAGTAATTAAGGGAGTGGTTGTGAAAGCACTTTAAAAGAAGCAAGATGGCAGCTTGCTATCTCTCTGGCTTTGATGGTTCCTGATTACTGCAAGGACACAAGACTGCATTCCTCGAACGGGAGAGAAAACAAAGGACTGGCTTGTAAGTGTATTGACATAGGGTATTCAACACGGACTTTGCTAACTGAATATCCCTGAATGGACTGACTAAATGATACATGACTATTGGACTGTTATTTTGACTATGCTATGAACTCATAATGGAATAAACTATATATTTTGATAGCACAAGCGTATCTGTCATTTTTACTGTATGTTAATAAACATACAAGCTTAGCTCACTCATTTATCTGTGTGCCTATCTGACTAAGCTGCACATTCTGTTTAGCTTGTCTCCCTAACCCTGGTTGGGGAAACCAGGCTTAACACTGGTTATGGGCCCAGAGGCTGCAAAGTCAGTTTAACTAGGATAAAACAGATTTATGTAAAAGTGAGAGTTTGTGTTGTTATACATTGCAGTAAACAGACAGCTGTGTTTTATTAATTATAGTTTTATATCCATATAAGAAAACATGGCACAAGTCAATCTACAAAGTTTGTCCCTTATATCCAAGCTGGATGGAACAAACTATGTATCATGGTCTATGAAATGTAGTCTGCTTCTACGAAGAGAAGGTTTGTGGAACATAATTGAAAATCCACCAAACGTAGAAGAATGGGATCCAGAGGATGAGGAAGATAAATTAAAGATAGAAGAATTTATGCATAAAAATGAACAAGCAATTTGCATTATTGCTTTAACCTTAACTGATATGCAGCTTGTTTATATCCATGGAGAAAATACAGCTGTTGGGTGTTGGCAGAAGCTGAAGAGGATTTATGTTCGAGATAATGTTGGTGCTCACATAAATCTAACACGGAAACTTTTCAGTACACATCTCCATAAGAATGGTGATATGCTGAGTCATTTGAAAACTATGCAAAGCATTTTTCAAGAACTGCATGAGAAAGAGCTTATTTTCTCTGAACTACATCAAGTCTATATAATACTATCTTCCCTCGATGAAACCTATGATAACTATATAACTTCACTTGAAATATTGCCAAAGGAAAGCCTAACTTTAACTGATATAACTGGCAGATTGATTGAAGAGGCCAGAAGAAGGCTTGAAAGAGATGAGTTAAGGAGGCAGCAACCTCAAAAAGAAGATAATGAATCTCCTACTGCATATGCAATTAAAAAGTGCTTTAATTGTGGAGGAAGAGGACATTTGGCAAGATTTTGTAAAAAGGCAAAACGCCAGAACGCTGGCCAGAATACTAAAAGTCATCAAAAGATAAAGAAAAATTTAGAGTTAGCCATGTATACTAACGGAGCTGTAAAAAATAATTTATGGGTGGTTGACAGTGGAGCATCTCATTGTATAACAAATGATTACAGAAATTTTATTGAAATGTCCAAGAGTACACAGCAGATATCGTTAGCCAATGGCTGGAAACTGAAAGCTAAAGGTCAAGGTATAGCATATTGTTCTTTTATAAAAGAGAATGTAAAAATGTTATATGTACCACAACTTAAGTTTAATTTAATTTCAGTTAGAATTTTGGTTAAACTAGGATATGTAGTTACATTTAGGGGAGATAACTGCATGATTGAAAAAGAAGATAAGAAAATTACTGCATCTTTAAGAGGTGAATTATATGTGTTAAATGATGATGGTTTAAAGGTGGCTAACACAGTTTATGAAAATAAGAAACCTCATGATGAATGTATTCACTTGTTACATCGAAGGCTAGGGCATTTAAATTTTAAAATGCTTAAGAAAACTGTTGAATTATCTAAGGGAATAAGTTTGAAACCTTGTAATAAGTATTTGCAATGTAATATCTGCAATCAAAGCAAAGCCAGGGTTACACCGGCTAATAGAGTTGATGGATTTACTACCAAAGAACCTTTAGAGGTAGTATTTGCAGATTTAATAGGTCCTAAAAAACCAAGTGTAGGAGGAGCTCGTTACATATTAAGTATAATGGACCACTATTCTAGATATGGGTTTTGCTATTTAATGAAGAGCAAAACTGAAACATATCAAAATCTCTTTAATTGGATTAAATTTGCAGAAAGGAAAACTAAAAAGAAATTAGTAACTCTTATAACAGATAATGGTACGGAATTTACAAATAATAAATTCCAGAACAGACTAAGAATGTTAGGTATTCAACATAAAATGTCTGCACCATATAGGCCACAACATAATGCATTTATAGAGAGAAGAGGTCAAACATTACAATCAATGGCACAAACTATGATGTCTGATTCAGGATTACCTGACAATTTGTGGGGAGAAGCAATAATGTGTGGTAATCATATATTAAATAATGTTGTTAATTCAACAACAGGTGAATTACCATTCACATTGTGGCATGGTACAAAACCTGATTTAAGTTACATGCACACATTTGGAGCACCAGCATGGGTGCATATCCCTTCACAACTTAGACACAAAGGACAACATAGAGCTAAAAGATTATATTTTGTAGGATATACATCTAATCATAGATCTTATAGATTCTGGGAACCAGGTACATCTAGAGTTTACAGCAGTGCTAGTGCAAAATTCCTAGAACATGTAGGATGGAATAGATTAGAGCAAGATTTAAATAATGAAGTAATTATTGAACCCTACAAAAGGCAGAAAGATCAGATTAGTTATAAGAAGAGTCCAATTAAAGAAGAAGTCCATGAAGAACAAATAGGACCAGAACAAGAGGAAACAGTTGATCAGGAAGAGTTAGATAATCAAGAAGAGTTAATTAATGAAAGTCCACCTGTAAGTCCTGTAATAACTAGACGTACTACACGTGTAACTGGACCACCTGATTGGTATCAAGCAAGTATAGTTTGCCAAGTAACTAAAGTTCCAACTAGTGTAGATGAACTTAGGATGTATCCTGCTAAGGATCAGGAGAATTGGCAAAAGGCAATGGAAAAAGAACTAAATTCATTAAAGGTAATGAAAGTTTATGAAGATGCTAAATTACCTCCAGGAGAAAAATCCATTGGGTGCAAATGGATATTTAAAGTAAAAACTGGAAATGATGGGACTGTTACCCATAAAGCTAGGTTAGTAGGTCAAGGATTTAATCAAACTGCATCTGATTACGATGAAGTTTTTGCACCAAGTCTTAAAGCAACATCTTTAAGAGCAGCATTAGTGTGCGCAGCTAAGAAAAACTATGTAATTAACCATTTAGATGTAGAAACTGCTTATCTACATGCACCATTGCAGCACACTATATATTTAAGAAAACCAGTAGGTATAAAAGACAATAAAGTAAATAGTAATGATTGTTGGAAACTCAGAAAGAGTCTTTACGGGTTGAAACAATCTGGGTTTGAGTGGAACCAATATATTGTGAAAGAGTTAAACAATATAGGTTTTAAATCTGGTTTAGCAGATCCATGTGTGTTTAAAAGAGAAAATAATGGAACGGTGTCATTATTGTTATTATTTACAGATGATATTGCTTTGATAACTAAGACTAATAATGAAGCTAATGAGATTATATCATTATTAGCCAAAAAGATAAAATTAAAGCATTTAGGTGAAATTAAAAGGTATCTAGGATTGACAATTAACAAAACAAAAAATGGATTTAAGATATCTCAAGAAGATAAAATTTGCCAATTAATTAAAACGTTTAAAATGGAACTTTGTAAACCGGCAAAGACTCCAATGAGTCAGGAAGTTTGCCAATCTAATGATCAAAGTCCCAAATTTGATAAGTCCATATATCAATCTTTGATTGGTAGCTTATCATATATAAGCAATTGGTCAAGGCCAGATATAGCTGATAGTGTTAATCAGCTGGCACGTTTTAATTCAGATCCACATCAATGTCATTGGCAATCATTAAAGAGAATTTTAAGATATCTTAAAGGAACAATGAACCATGCATTGTATATAGAACCAAAGGATGATTTGATTCTTAGTGCCTATGCAGATGCAAGTTTTGCAACTGATATAAACACAAGAAAATCAACATCTGAGATGGCTATATTATTTGGTAAAACACTAATAGGGTGGAGGTCAATCAGACAACAGCATATTAGCTTGTCAACGGAAGCGGAATTTTCATGTCTGTCATTACTATGCACTGATTTGATTTTGTACAAACAGTTATTATTAGACATGGGTATAACTGTAAAAGATTCCATTATTGTGTACGAGGATAATCAAGCAGCTATAAAATTAGCTACTAGTATTGCTGTAAAAACTAGATCAAAGCATACTGATTTAAGATACTTAAATGTTAGAGAATCTGTAAAGAATGGGCTAATTAAATTGGAATACTGCATGATGGAAGAAAACATTGCAGACCAATTTACAAAAGCTCAAGGAGTAATCAAGTTTAAAGAAAGTTGTAACAAATATGATTTAAAGATGTAAATAATTATATTTATTATTATTTCCTAAAAGGGGAGAATGTTAGGGATAACATTGTTTTACCCTAACTGGTTTAGGTAAATAATAATATGTAATCATAGTTTGTAAATTAAAGTGTCTGCAACTTTAACTGTGGGATAGTAATTAAGGGAGTGGTTGTGAAAGCACTTTAAAAGAAGCAAGACAACAGCTTGCTCTCTCTCTGGCTTTGATGATCCCTGATTACTGCAAGGACACAAGACTGCATTCCTCGAACGGGAGAGAAAACAAAGGACTGGCTTGTAAGTGTATTGACATAGGGTATTCAACACGGACTTTGCTAACTGAATATCCCTGAATGGACTGACTAAATGATACATGACTATTGGACTGTTATTTTGACTATGCTATGAACTCATAATGGAATAAACTATATATTTTGATAGCACAAGCGTATCTGTCATTTTTACTGTATGTTAATAAACATACAAGCTTAGCTCACTCATTTATCTGTGTGCCTATCTGACTAAGCTGCACATTCTGTTTAGCTTGTCTCCCTAACCCTGGTTGGGGAAACCAGGCTTAACAGTTAGCCTATAAATTGAGAAAGGAAAGAGAATCAAGAAGGATTGGTCAATTAATAAATGAAGAAGGACATGTTTGCTATGGAAATGAGGAGAAGAAAAAAATTATACAAGATTACTATGGAAAATTGTATTATCAAGAAAATATTCAAGACGAAAAAGTTAAGCAATATTTACAGAAAGCGAAGGAGGTCAATCAGACAACAGCATATCAGCTTGTCCACGATGGAAGCGGAATTTTCATGTCTGTCATTACTATGCACTGACTTAATTCTGTACAAACAGTTATTATTAGACATGGGTATATCTGTTAAAGATTCCATTATTGTGTACGAGGACAACCAGGCAGCCATAAAGTTAGGTACTAATATTGCTGTAAAAACGAGATCAAAGCATACTGACTTAAGATACTTAAATGTTAGAGAATCTGTAAAGAATGGGCTAATTAAATTGGAATACTGCATGACAGAAGAAAACATTGCAGACCAATTTACAAAAGTTCAAGGAGTAATTAAGTTTAAAGAGAGTTGTAACAAATATGATTTAAAGATGTAAATAGTTATAGTATTATTATTTCCTAAAAGGGGAGAATGTTAGGGATAACACTGTTTTCCCTAACTGGTTTAGGTAAAAATATAAATATGTTATCATGGTTTGTATGTTAAAGTGTCTGTAACTTTAACTGTAAGAATGTAATTAAGGGAGTGGTTGTAAAAGCACCATAAAAGAAGCAAGACAACGACAGCTTGCTCTCTCTGGTTTGATGATCCCTAATTACTGGATAGACTGAAGACTGCGTTTTTTCCCCTACTGGAACGGGAGAGAAAAAGGACTGTTGATTTATCAACTGTGAGAGGACTGATTTATTGTAAGTGAACTGACATTGGATATTCTACATGGATTTTGCTAATTGAATATCCTTGAATGGACTGACTAAAACGATACATGACTAATGGACTGTTATTTTGACTATGCTATAAAACTCTAAGTGGAATAAACTATATTTTTGATAACACAAGCATATCTGTTATTTTTACTGTATGTTAACTAACATACAAACTTATCTCACACATTTATCTGTATGCCTATCTGACTAACGCTGCACATTCTGTTTAGCTTGTCTCCTTAACCCTGGTTGGGGAACCCAGGCTTAACAATTTGTATCAATTGCAGTAAGATGAATCGCCAACTCACATTGTCAAAGGCTTTTTGTGCATCTAAAAACATCAAGGCCATTTGCTTTTCAGGATGTGCCTCATAGTCTTCCAAAGTATCCAGAATTATTCTCATGTTGTCTTTGATTTGTCTCTTTGGCAGAAATCCATTTTGATCAGCATGGATAAAGTTATTTAAATATCTTTTCAGTCTTTCTGCCAGGATTGAAGCAAAGATTTTATCATCTGAATTTAATAGGGATATAGGTCTGTAATTTTTAACTTGCTGCAGGTCTGTATCTTCCTTTGGTATAAGTGTAATATATGCTTCTGACCATGTTTTGCGTATTGTCTTCTTTGACATAACTTCGTTCATGACTTCTAATAGGTGAAGATTCAATATTTCCTGAAAAGTCATATAAAATTCCGCTGGCAATCCATCTGGACCTGGTGCTTTTCCAACATTCTGGTTTTTTAAAGCTTCTGTTAATTCCATCATCATTATGTTCCCTTCTAGCATTGTTTCAATATCTTTGGGTATCTGGGGTAACTTCGCTTTCTGTAAATATTGCTTAACTTTTTCGTCTTGAATATTTTCTTGATAATACAATTTTCCATAGTAATCTTGTATAATTTTTTTCTTCTCCTCATTTCCATAGCAAACATGTCCTTCTTCATTTATTAATTGACCAATCCTTCTTGATTCTCTTTCCTTTCTCAATTTATAGGCTAACTGTTAAGCCTGGTTTCCCCAACCAGGGTTAGGGAGACAAGCTAAACAGAATGTGCAGCTTAGTCAGATAGGCACACAGATAAATGAGTGAGCTAAGCTTGTATGTTTATTAACATACAGTAAAAATGACAGATACGCTTGTGCTATCAAAATATATAGTTTATTCCATTATGAGTTCATAGCATAGTCAAAATAACAGTCCAATAGTCATGTATCATTTAGTCAGTCCATTCAGGGATATTCAGTTAGCAAAGTCCGTGTTGAATACCCTATGTCAATACACTTACAAGCCAGTCCTTTGTTTTCTCTCCCGTTCGAGGAATGCAGTCTTGTGTCCTTGCAGTAATCAGGGATCATCAAAGCCAGAGAGAGAGCAAGCTGTTGTCTTGCTTCTTTTAAAGTGCTTTCACAACCACTCCCTTAATTACTATCCCACAGTTAAAGTTGCAGACACTTTAATTTACAAACTATGATTACATATTATTATTTACCTAAACCAGTTAGGGTAAAACAATGTTATCCCTAACATTCTCCCCTTTTAGGAAATAATAATAAATATAATTATTTACATCTTTAAATCATATTTGTTACAACTTTCTTTAAACTTGATTACTCCTTGAGCTTTTGTAAATTGGTCTGCAATGTTTTCTTCCATCATGCAGTATTCCAATTTAATTAGCCCATTCTTTACAGATTCTCTAACATTTAAGTATCTTAAATCAGTATGCTTTGATCTAGTTTTTACAGCAATACTAGTAGCTAATTTTATAGCTGCTTGATTATCCTCGTACACAATAATGGAATCTTTTACAGTTATACCCATGTCTAATAATAACTGTTTGTACAAAATCAAATCAGTGCATAGTAATGACAGACATGAAAATTCCGCTTCCGTTGACAAGCTAATATGCTGTTGTCTGATTGACCTCCACCCTATTAGTGTTTTACCAAATAATATAGCCATCTCAGATGTTGATTTTCTTGTGTTTATATCAGTTGCAAAACTTGCATCTGCATAGGCACTAAGAATCAAATCATCCTTTGGTTCTATATACAATGCATGGTTCATTGTTCCTTTAAGATATCTTAAAATTCTCTTTAATGATTGCCAATGACATTGATGTGGATCTGAATTAAAACGTGCCAGCTGATTAACACTATAAGCTATATCTGGCCTTGACCAATTGCTTATATATGATAAGCTACCAATCAAAGATTGATATATGGACTTATCAAATTTGGGACTTTGATCATTAGATTGGCAAACTTCCTGACTCATTGGAGTCTTTGCCGGTTTACAAAGTTCCATTTTAAACGTTTTAATTAATTGGCAAATTTTATCTTCTTGAGATATCTTAAATCCATTTTTTGTTTTGTTAATTGTCAATCCTAGATACCTTTTAATTTCACCTAAATGCTTTAATTTTATCTTTTTGGCTAATAATGATATAATCTCATTAGCTTCATTATTAGTCTTAGTTATCAAAGCAATATCATCTGTAAATAATAACAATAATGACACCGTTCCATTATTTTCTCTTTTAAACACACATGGATCTGCTAAACTAGATTTAAAACCTATATTGTTTAACTTTTTCACAATATATTGGTTCCACTCAAACCCAGATTGTTTCAACCCGTAAAGACTCTTTCTGAGTTTCCAACAATCATTACTATTTACTTTATTGTCTTTTATACCTACTGGTTTTCTTAAATATATAGTGTGCTGCAATGGTGCATGTAGATAAGCAGTTTCTACATCTAAATGGTTAATTACATAGTTTTTCTTAGCTGCGCACACTAATGCTGCTCTTAAAGATGTTGCTTTAAGACTTGGTGCAAAAACTTCATCGTAATCAGATGCAGTTTGATTAAATCCTTGACCTACTAACCTAGCTTTATGGGTAACAGTCCCATCATTTCCAGTTTTTACTTTAAATATCCATTTGCACCCAATGGATTTTTCTCCTGGAGGTAATTTAGCATCTTCATAAACTTTCATTACCTTTAATGAATTTAGTTCTTTTTCCATTGCCTTTTGCCAATTCTCCTGATCCTTAGCAGGATACATCTTAAGTTCATCTACACTAGTTGGAACTTTTGTTACTTGGCAAACTATACTTGTTTGATACCTATCAGGTGGTCTAGTTACACGTGTAGTACATCTAGGTATTACAGGACTTACAGGTGGACTTTCATTTATTAACTGTTCTTGATTATCTAACTCTTCCTGATCAATTGTTTCCTCTTGTTCTGGTCCTATTTGCTCTTCGTGGACTTCTTCTTTAATTGGACTCTTCTTATAACTAGTCTGATCTTTTTGCCTTTTGTAGGGTTCAATAATTACTTCATTATTTAAATCTTGCTCTAATCTATTCCATCCTACATGTTCTAGGAATTTAGCACTAGCACTGGTGTAAACTCTAGATGTACCTGGTTCCCAGAATCTATAAGATCTGTGATTAGATTCGTATCCTACAAAAAATAATCTTTTAGCTCTATCCTGTCCTTTGTGTCTGAGTTGTGAAGGGATATGCACCCATGCTGGTGCTCCAAATGTGTGCATGTAACTTAAATCAGGTTTTGTACCATGCCACAGTGTGAATGGTAATTCACCTGTTGTTCAATTAACAACATTATTTAATATATGATTACCACACATTATTGCTTCTCCCCATAAATTGTCAGGTAATCCTGAATCAGACAACATAGTACGTGCCATTGATTGTAGTGTTTGGCCTCGTCTCTCTATAAAGGCATTATGTTGTGGCCTATATGGTGCAGACTTTTTATGTTGAATACCTAACATTCTAAGTCTATGCTGGAATGTATTATTTGTAAATTCCGCACCATTATCTGTTATAAGAGTTACTAATTTCTTTTTAGTTTTTCTTTCTGCAAATTTAATCCAATTAAATAGATTTAGATACGTTTCAGTTTTGCTCTTCATTAAATAGCAAAACCCATATCTAGAATAGTGGTCCATTATACTTAATATGTATCGAGCTCCTCCTACACTTGGTTTTTTTGGACCTATTAAATCGGCAAATACTACCTCTCAAGGCTCTTTGGTAGTAAATCCATCAATTCTATTTGCCGGTATGACCTTGGTTTTGCTTTGATTACAAGCAAAACATTGCAAATACTTATTACAAGGTTTCAAACTTATTCCTTTAGATAATTGAACAGTTCTCTCAAGCATTTTAAAATTTAAATGCCCTAGCCGTCGGTGTAACAAGTGAATACATTCATCATGAGGTTTGTTATTATCATAAACCGTGTTAGCCACCTTTGAACCATCATCATTTAACACATATAATTCACCTCTTAAATATGCAGTAATTTTCTTATCTTCTTTTTCAATCATGCAGTTATCTCCCCTAAAGGTAACTACATATCCTAGTTTAACCAAAATTCTTACTGAAATTAAATTAAACTTAAGTTGTGGTACATATAACATTTTTACATTCTCTTTTATAAAAGAACAATATGCTATACCTTGACCTTTAGCTTTCAGTTTCCAGCCATTGGCTAACGATATCTGCTGTGTACTCTGGGACATTTTAATAAAATTTTTGTTTTCATTTATTATACAGTGGGATGCTCCACTGTCAACCACCCATAAATTATTTTTTACAGCTCCGTTAATATACATGGCTAACTCTAAATTTTTATTTTTATTTTGGTTACTTTTAGTATTCTGGCCAGCGTTCTGGCGCTTTGCTTTTTTACAAAATCTTGCCAAATGTCCTCTTCCTCCACAATTAAAACACTTTTTAATTGTGTATGCAGTAGGAGATTCAATGTCTTCTTTTTGAGGTTGCTCCCTCCTTAACTGATTTCTTTCAAGTCTTCTTCTTGCCTCTTCAATCAATCTGCCAGTTATATCAGTTAAAATCAAACTTTCCTTAGGCAAAATTTCAAGGGAAGTGATGTAGTTATCATAACTTTCATCTAGTGAAGACAGAATTATGTAGACTTGGTGTAGTTCAGAGAAAATAAGCTCTTTCTCGTGCAGTTCTTGAAAAATGCTTTTCATAGTATTCAAATGACTCAGCATATCACCATTCATTTGGAGATGCGTCCTGAAAAGTTTCTGTGTTAGATTTATGTGAGCACCAACATTATCTCGGACATAAATCCTCTTCAGCTTCTGCGAACACCCAACAGCCGTTTGCTCTCCGCGGATATGAACAAGTTGCTGGTCAGATAGTGTTAGTCCTATTATGCAAAGAGCTTGTTCATTCTTCTGTTTAAAGTCTTCTATCTTTTGTCTATCTTCCTCAATCTCTGGATCCCATTCCTCTACGTTTGGTGGATTTTCAATTATGTTCCACAGACCTTCTCTTCATAGAAGTAGACTACATTTCATAGACCATGATACATCGTTTGTTCCATCCAACTTGGATATAAGGGACAAACTTTGTAGATTGACTTGTGCCATGTTTTCTTATATGGATATAAAACTATAATTAATAAAACACAGCTGTCTGTTTACTGTAACGTATAACAACACAAACTCTCACTTTTTACATAAATCTGTTTTATCCTAGTTAAAATGACTTTGCAGCCTCTGGGCCCATAACCAGTGTTAAGCCTGTGTTCCCCAACCAGGGTTAAGGAGACAAGCTAAACAGAATGTGCAGCGTTAGTCAGATAGGCATACAGATAAATGTGTGAGATAAGTTTGTATGTTAGTTAACATACAGTAAAAATAACAGATACGCTTGTGTTATCAAAAATATAGTTTATTCCACTTAGAATTTTATAGCATAGTCAAAATAACAGTCCATTAGTCATGTATCATTTTAGTCAGTCCATTCAAGGATATTCAATTAGCAAAATCCGTGTAGAATATCCAATGTCAGTTCACTTACAATAAATCAGTCCTCTCACAGTTGATAAATCAACAGTCCTTTCTCTCTCCTTTTCCAGTAGGGGAAAAACGCAGTCTTCAGTCTATCCAGTAATTAGGGATCATCAAGCCAGAGAGAGCAAGCTGCTGTGCCTTGCTTCTTTTATGGTGCTTTTACAACCACTCCCTTAATTACATTCTTACAGTTAAAGTTACAGACACTTTAACTAACAAACCATGATAACATATTTATTATTTTACCTCAACCAGTTAGGGTAAACAGTGTTATCCCTAACACAAATGGGCTTTGGAAAAAATGTATCCAAGCCATTGAAACGATATATCACAAACAAACTGCAATGGTGATGGTAAATGGAGAATTAACAGAATCCATATATATAAGAAAAGGGACAAGACAAGATTGTCCACTGTCACCTCTGCTGTTTGTGTTAACATTGGAAGTGTTGAATAGGAATATTAGAGAAGAAAAGGATATAAAAGGGATGAAAATTAAAAAGGAAGAGTATAAATTGCAAGCCTTTGAAGATGACCTGGTATTTATATTAGAGGATCCATTGGAAATAGCACCTAAATTCATAGAAAAGATAGAAGAATATGGAAAGGTAGCAGGTTTGAAAATAAACAAAGACAAAACAAAGATATTAACAAAGAATATGTTAGCTAGACGAAAGAAAGATTTGGAAGAAGTTTTAGAAGTACAGGTCACAAATAAGGTAAAGTATTTAGGGATATACATTACACCAAGATGTAGCACACTGAAGGAGGATAACTATCTTAAACTCAAACAGCAGATTGTGACAGATTTGACAAAATGGGAAAACTTACAACTATCATTGATTGGGAGAATATCTACAATTAAGATGAATGTATTGCCTAGAATTTTATATCTATTGCAGACAATTCCAATCCGACTAGGGAAAGAGTTTTTTGAAGACTTAAATAGAATTTTGCTGAAATATATTTGGCAGGGTAAGAAAGCGAGAATAAAATTTAAACTGTTACAAGATGCAAGAATAAAAGGAGGGTTTGCCTTGCCCAACTGGGAGTTATATTACCAGGTGACAAATCTGATGTGGGTAAAGGAATGGATAACATTAAGGAACAGTAGACTATTGACTTTAGAAGGGCATGACTTACTGTTGTGATGGCATGCTTTCCTCTGGAATAAGGGAATTAAAACACAGGGGTATTTTAGAAGACATTACATTAGAGAGGCACTGTTTTTGAACTGGGAGAAGATAAAAAGACAATATTACTTAAAAATTCCATTATGGATATCTAGCATCGAAGCTTTTTCTTATACAATAATATATAAAAAGGAACAAACAGTTAGATATGGTGAGATATTGAATGAAAAGGGTGAACTTAAATCTATGCAAGTGTTGGAAGAACATGGTGTAAAAATGAATTGGTTTTCATATTTGCAAATTCAATCTAGAGTTGATAAAGATTTTAAAACAGAAGGTATTTATGATAAGTTGACTGATTTTGATAAAATTCTGATGGGTACTGATGAAAAGGTAATTTAAAAACTCTATGGACATTTATTAGAATTTAAGTTGGAGGAAGAACAAGTTAAAGAAACGATGATTGCTTGGGGGGAAAATTTTGGATATGGGATTGATCTAGAGAAATGGCAAAAATTGTGGTCTCAAAATTATAAAATGACAATGTCAACTGCATATAAAGAAAATTTGTATAAGATGTTTTACAGGTGGCATCTACCCCGATGAGAATCACGAGAATGTTTAAGAACAAATTGGATAAATGTTGGAAATGTCATCAGATACTTAGTTCATATTACCATATGTGGTGGACATGCTCGGATGCAAAAAGATATTGGACTAAAATCCACACATGGTTGGAAAAAATGATAAAACAACACATAGACTTTAAACCAGAGATCTTTTTATTGGGAATTATACTGGAAATATACAATAAAGAACTGAAATATTTGATTGTAAATGTTTTAACAGCAGCTAGAATTGTATTTGCTAAGAATTGGAAAAATGACAAAATACCTAAGCAGAAGGAAGTTATTAAGAAAATTATGGACTGTGCTGAAATGAGTAAATTGACATTTGAAATTAGAGAGCAAGAAGATAAACAATTTCATATGATATGGGATTTGTTTTATCAATGGTTGGAGAAAAAGACATGGTAATGTCATAGATTAGATAATTTTGTAATAGAAGTTTAATAGATTGATATAAAATATAATATAGACATATATAACCATTGAATGAAAGTACAATATAAACTTCAAAATAAAATTTGGAATATCTCATATAAAATGATGGAATAAATAGTTTAGTCATGGATGATTAATAACTGATAAATATATAAGCATATGTTAGTTTGACAATGTGAGAATTTATCTAAACTGTGAGTAATGACTATGAAAGGATAGCACAAAAGATTTGTAACCAACTGACACACTGTATGTATATAAAATGGAAGGTGGTTTTATGTTTTTATGTTTTGTTTGTATATGTTTGTCTTAAAAAATAAAAACTTTTATTTAAAAAAATATTTCAGAGAACATGAAGGAGAAAAAAGGAGGGAAATTGAAGAAATAAAAAGGAGAGAAGAAGCTGCAGGAGGGAATGAAAGACAACAAAGAGGAGAGGAAAGAGAACAGGAGGGGAGAGCAATCAGAGAAGAAGAAAGACCAAAGGAACCAAGGGAGATGAGAGTGACAAGAGCAACGAAAGCATATTTTAAATAAAGACATGGAAGAAGAAATAAAATTAATGATGATTAATATAAATGGACTAAACTCATCAATAAAAAGGAAAAGAATATTTAACAAATTAGAGAAATTAAAATTGGACATAATTTGTTTGCAAGAAGTGCATATTAAAAAGTAACATGAGAAAATATTAGATTACCCTAAGAATGGGAAATTATAGACTTCCCTAGCACAACAAAGCAAAAGAGGAATAGCATTATATATAAAGGACATTATAAAAATGAAATTAATCTATCAAGACAATGATAGGAGAGTATTGATGGTGGAAATATTGATGAATTGTAAATGAACATTACTGGTGGCCATTTATTCACCAAATGAAAATCAAGAAGAGTTTTATGATAAACTACACCAGAAAATAATAGAACTGGAATATGAAAATATTTGTATTATAGGCGATTACAACACAATAGTAGACGTAGAAATGGACTATAAAACACAAAAGATAAACAAAAAGAACAGGAAAATATTACCAAAATCATTCTTTAAAATGGCAGATGAATTCAAGATGTATGGAGAGAAAGATATCTGAAAAACAAACAATACACATTTTATTTGAACACACACCTATCCTGGTCCAGATTAGAAATAATGTGGGCAACAACAGAGTTAATTACTAACATACAAGAAATAAGTATTGAAACAACTATCTGGGCAGACCACAATCCGATTAAAGTAATATGGAAGGCACAAAAGAAGAGGTCAAGATGGGCAATGAATAATTCAATACTAAGAGAAAAAGAGTATATTGAATATATGGAAAAAGAATTGAAATTCTTCATCAAGAAAAATAGAAGAGGAAACCTCGTTACAAAATGTATGGGATACAGTCAAAGCTTATATAAGAGGACTAACAATAACATATACGGGAAAGAGAAATAGAAAGAAAAGACACAAAAGATATTAGAAGAAGAATATAAAAAACTGGAGAAAGAACTTCAAAAACCCCTGCAAAAAAGGAAATACAAAATAAAATGAATTTGACAAAGCACAAGATGGAAATAATAGATAAAGAACTAACACAAAAAACAAAAAGCTCCAAACAAAACTTTTTTGAAAATGCAGATAAACCAGGAAGGTGGTTAGCATATAGATTGAAAAAAGAGAAGGAAAAGAAAAGGATCTCTCAATTAATGGATGACAAAAGGAACCTCTGCCATAGAAATGAAGACAAAAAAGAAATAATACAAAAATATTACAGAGAACTTTATGAAGAGGAACAAGTGGGGAAAGGAGAAATAAAAGAATATTTTAAAAAAGCAGAACTACCTAAAGTACCAGAAGAAATTAAAACAATGTTAGAGGAAAGAATCACAATGATGGAACTAACAGAAGCAATTAAAAGACAAAATAATGGGAAAGCACCAGGGCCGGATGGCCTGCCAGCAGAACTGTACAAAACCCTACAGGATTCTTTAAGTGATATACTATTAGAAGTACAGTAGTAAACGAAATACTGATTGAGGCAAAAATACCTAACTCATGGATGGAGGCATACATCACTCTCATTCTGAAAGACGATACTGATTTACAACAGATTAAAAACTATAGCCCAATATCATTATTAAACTCGGACTATAAAATATTTGCGTCAATAATGGCTGAAAGACTAAAGAGATACTTAAATCAATTTATACATCCAAATCAAAATGGGTTCTTACCTAAGAGACAAATAAAGGACAATATGAGAATAATTTTAAACACTTTGGAATATTACGAAGCACACCCTGAAAAACAGATGGCGTTGATATTTTTGGATGCACAGAAGGTCTTTGACAATGTGAACTGGCAGTTTACAAATGGAAGAAATGGAGTTTGAGGAAAGGCTTATTAAAATGATTAAGACAATATACTATCAACAATATGCAAAGGTTATGGTAAATGGAGAATTGATGGAAAAAAATCATATTGAGAAAGGAACAAGGCAAGGGTGTCCTTTGTTGCCATTGTTATTTGTATTAACACTAGAAGTGCTAAATAGAAATATTAGGAAAGACAAGGAGATAAAAGGGATGGAAATAAGAAAAGAGGAGTATAAATTGCAGGCATTTGCAGATGATTTAGTTTTTATATTAGAATAACCTCTAGGGACAGGACCCAAGTTAATAAATAAAATAGAGGAATATGGGGAAATGGCAAGATTGAAAATAAACAAAGGGAAAACTAAGATATTGGTAAAAAATATGACAGAGAAACAGAAAAAATAATTGACAAAGAGTTTAGATATTCAGATAGTAAAGGAAGTTAAATATTTAGGAATTCAGTTGATGGCAAGATGTGGAACAATTAAAGAAGACAACTGTTATAAACTTAAACAACAAATTAAGATAGACCTGGAAAAATTGGGTAATATGCAGTTATTAACAGAAATAATTGCTGCTATTACGATGAACATACTACCAAAAGTGTTGTATTTGTTTCAAACAATTCCGATAAAACTGAAAAAAATATTTTGAATATATTAATAAAATGGTATTGAAATACATATGGCAAGGGAAGAAAGCAAGAATTAATGTAAAAATGTTGCAGGATATTAGAACCAGAGGAGGATTGAGGTTTCCTAATTGGGAAATATACTATCAGGCCATGGCATTAACCTGGATGAATGGATAACACTGAGAAATAGAAGGTTGTTAACATTGGAAGGACATGATTTGCAAATGGGTTGGGATGCATTTTTCTGGTATGGAATGCATTGTTATTAGCATGGGAAAAACCTAGAGAACAACATTATATGAAGATTCCAGTCTGGCTATCAACAATGGAAGCACTTATACATCCAAATGTTTGTAAAATTTGAACTATTGCTAGATATAAAGATATTTTAAATGAAAAGAGTGAGCTCAAAACTAAACAAGAATTGAATGAACAAGGGTTGGAAATGAATTGGTATTCATATATGCAAATACAATCAAGATATGAAAAAGATATTAAAGTGGAAGGGATTCATAAGAAGTTGACAGAATTGGATAAAATATTAACAGGAACGGAGGATAAGTTGATTAAAAGATTATATTGTTATTTAATAGGTGTTAAACTAGAAGAAGAACAAGTTAAAGAAACAATTATAGCATGGGCAAATTTTTTGCGACATACTATAGAATTGGATAAATGGCAGAAGCTATGGGATAGGAATTATAAATTAACAATATCGACAGCATATAAAGAAAACCTGTACAAGATTTTTTGATAGATGGCACTTTGCACCAGCAAAATTAGCTAAGATATTCAAAGATTAAATCAGCCAGATGCTGGAAGTGCCACCAAACACCAGGAACATATTACCATATGTGGTGGTCTTATATAGAAGCTAAAAGATATTGGACAAAAATACACACATGGTTGGAAAAAATGATAAAACAACACATAGATTTGAAACCTGAAATATTTTTATTAGGAATGGTACCTGAAGGTTACAGTAAAGAAAAAACATATTTAATTATACATGTCTTAACAGCAGCTAGAATTGTATTTGCTCAGAATTGGAAAAGTGATAAGATACTGATAGAGGGAAAAGTAATTGAGAAAATATTTGAATGGGCAAAAATGAATAGGTTAACATTGGTAATCAAAGAAAAAGAAGAAATGGAATATTATATGGTATGGGATTTATTTTATCAATGGTTGGAAAATAAAACAAATTAAAATGGACTAGATCGGGGTAGGGAAACTTGGCTCTTTTGTCACTTATGGACTTCAACTCCCAGAATTCCTGAGTGAGCCATAAAAGGTTCTCCATCCCTGGCCTACATTTGTATATTAAACAGTCCCATTCAAGTCAAAAATTGATTTCCCCCACAACTGAAAAACCAGTAGGCCAGGGATGGGGAACCTTTTATGGCTCACTCAGGAATTCTGGGAGTTGAAGTCCATAAGTGATAAAAGAGCCAAGTTTCTCTACCCCTGGACTAGATGAATATATAAAGTAATAAGATAAGATTGTTAAAAAATAGATATATTAAATAATAGTTATAAGAAAAGGTGATTATTGTTACATTGATAAGAAAAGTATTAAATATAATTGTAAGCACAAGACATATGTACCCAGTCGACACACAGTTGAAATGAAATGGAATTATTGTAAAATATAAAAAATTTTAAAAATTCAAAAAAAAAAAGAAAAAAAAAAGAAATTTGCAAACCCCAAGAAACTTTGTAGCTGTCTGCCGGTGCGAGGGGGCTGCCAGCCTAGGACAGCTTGTACTTTGGCTCGATCCATCTCTCTTCCTTCATTTGACTCTTGGTAGCCTAGGTAGTCTAACCGTGCATGGTGGAATTTGCATTTTGATAACTTGACATACAGGTTGGCTGCCAGAAGTTTTTCCAGTACCTGGTGGACCAGGTGTATGTGGTCATCCATGGTGTCAGTGTAGATGAGGATATTGATCAGGTAGACAAGAACCCCCTTATAGAGCTGCTCGTGCAGCACCTTGTTTATTAACTGCATGAACACTGCTGGGGGGCCCTGCAGTCCAAAAGGCATAACTTTGAACTGAAAGCTCCCTAGGGGGGCAGTTGAATGCTGTTTTCCATTCATCTCCCTCCCTCCCATACTTGGTAGTATGGTTTTCTTTTATTTTTTCCCCAAAAGTTTTATTAAGTAAATTATTAAAAACATTGGACGTGGTGTGATCGTCCTGACAATCCTGTTTGTCATACATATTATGGCATAGAATACATGTTTTATATACATTTATACAATCTTACAGCATTTCCAGATCCCTCCATAAGTGGATTACTGCATTCCTGTCAAACAGGCAACAAATAGTAACAATAGGGAGCACTGTATCAAACCCTGCTCCAGTTAACAGCAGTGTCCCCCAAGGCAGCATTCTAGGACCCACACTCTTTATACTCTATATAAATGACCTTTGCAATCACCTTATAAGCAACTGTGTCCTCTTTGCGGATGACGTAAAACTATTCAACACCACTGACAATGCTTCTATCCTTCAAAGCGACCTTGATTATGTGTCTGAAAGGTCAAAAATTATTTTTATTCCTTCCTCTTATTTCCTAGCAAGCATTCCATTACATCACAATACTGGTTTTATCTTTCACTTTAATCACCTATGTTTCATATTTTCTAGCTCATTACTATTTCTAATATAACAACACTATCTCTTGTACCCTTGCAGAATCCTCTTTTAATTTATATTTTAACCATTATCTCTATGTCTTTTAAGTAGGTTAATACCTTTAATCCTTGTACATTTTCCCTGTTTCTTTATTTCCTGTTTCTGTCCCTTATAACTTCTTTTCCTTTTTATCTTTCCCCTCTTTTTTTCTCCACCCTTTTTGTCCCCCCTGTCTCTCTGATTCTCCCTTCTGTAATCCTCTCTTCTGCTTCTTCCTAATGTTATATTTACTTTTCAAACTATTCTTTTTTTTTTAGTTGTTTTAAGGCTTTAAGGCTTTAAGGCTTAAATTTTTAATTCCTCCCCCCCCCTTTTCCCATTTTACCCCACATTGCATTGTTTGGTCATTAAAGATGGCTTCTTCTTTGTCCATCCCTTCTTGTTCTTCAAGCGTTTCTTGTTGTTTTTCATAGTTCAAAATCTCCATTTCTAAAAATTGAAGTGCAAAGCCAAAGGATCCTCTTCCCTCTTGCGACTCTTCTTTCATTTTTTTAAGTTCCATTTTTAATTCCTCAAGGAGTACTGCCATTTAAAACACTTTTAAACAACCACCCAATTGATTTTAATTCAAACCACTAAAAATCCAACACTCAAAATTCCAAAAATCACCAAGTAATCCAAAGCTCTTTCTTCTTGCTTCTTTCTTCCACTTTTCCTTTCCAGGGGCTCTGTTATATTGTAGCAAAGTTTCAGTTACAGTATATCCTCTGGAAATCTTTTTAAAGTTTCACAGTTAATTCTTTTTATTTCCAGGTGATACTCTCTGTTGTTTCCAAGTCCACCCTTTCTTTTTCTCTCCACTTTCCTCCTTTTGAGGGCTTTAGAATTTTCCCTTTGACACTTTAATTTCAGCATAGGATTACCTGTTAGTGTCAAAGTAAACACAAATTTCTTAGTTGAGTCTCTTCTTTTTTAACTTTCAAAGCTGATTGCAGCTATCAATGTGAGAAAGAAAAAAAATCTTTTTTCCTTTTCCCCTCTCTTCTCTTCCACTTTAAATATCTTTAAAAATCTTCTTTTAGGAATAACGCTCTTAATAATTTTAGTTCCAGGGTACCTTGCATAGATGTTATCTCAGCTTAGCCTGGTCTGTCAAGCTCTCTCCCTTTGTCTTCCCTCCTGCTCAATCTTGTCCGGTCAGGTTCCTCTTTGAGGTGGCCATTTCTGACCACTGCTGCAACCGCCTTCAGGAAAGGGAGTAATGCCAAGCTGAGGAGAAGAGATGCAGCTCCCCTCGACTCAGCTGGCAGTCTCCCCACCCCTTCTCCACCTCTACGGGGTGGCTTCAGCCCCAAATCCAAAGGATTGGGGTACTCCAGTGGCAAGCATGGATTGAAATGGTGCACGGTCATGGATTTCGGTCCATCACCGAAGAAGCCCAAACTGGCTCTTTTCCATATCTTGATTGGACTTGTAGATAAGCTCACCATTCCAATCCTACCCCTTGTTCTTTTAGTTCTTGTCTTGTTTTCAGTGCTTCTGCCTCATTTGTAATATCTTTATATGTGATGACTTTCCCTTGACTAAAAAAGTTTGGGTGTACTAAAATTTTGAGGGTAGATAGCCAAACTGGGGTTTCTATGTATATTTGTTGTTTGATTTTATTCCATACCAAAAATAATGCCTGTCTAATCTGGTGTCATTGGAAATATTGGTGGGCATCATGTTTGCCATACCATAGAAAGGCACGCCAGCCTAGTTGTAGATTATGTCTTTCTAATGCTAATCTTCTATTTTTTAGGGTTATCCAATCCTTTACCCAAGTAAGTGTCACTGCCTGATAATATATGTATTTCCCAGTCTGGTAAACCAAAGCCGCCTCTTTCTTTGGCATCTTGTAACAGTTTTAGTTTAATCCTGGGATTTTTCCTTTGCCATATAAAATTTAATGTTATTTTATTCAAGTCTCCCAAAAACTTTTTATCTAATTTTACGGGTATGTTTTGAAAGAGGAAGAGTAGTTTTGGAAGGATGTTCATCTACCCATAAGAGATAACCTTAAGTTTCCCCATCTTTCCAAATCTTCTGTTATATGTTTCATTAATGTGGCATAATTATCCTCACTGATTGTTGTACATAGTTAACTATCTGGATGCCCATTGTCTTGGTCAATGTTTCTTTTTGTTTGTAGTATGCTTTTCTGAGGTCTAATTTGGTAAAGACTTTTCCCTTGGCCAGGTGAGATAGCATGTCCTTCATGAAAGGGAGGGGGTATAGGTTGTGTATACACACACAGTTTACGCCTCTAAAATCCATGCATATTATCATAGTTCCATCTTTTTTCTCTTTGAACAGGACTGGGGCTGTGACCTGTGGCTTGGCTGGCTCGATGAACTTTCTTGCTAGGTTTTTTGTCTATGTATTTGCGCATTTCTTGCAATTCCCGGGGCGTCATGGCGTACAGTTTGGGCTTGGGTAGTTTTGCCCTGGGGATGATTTCAATGGCACAGTCTGTCTCACAGTGGGGAGGCAGGACATTGCACTTGGCCTTGCTGAATACTTCTGTGAGGTCCTGATATTCCCTCGGGATCTGCTCAGTCTCTGGTGTTTTGTCAGAGGTGGCTGCCAGTTGTTCTGGTGGACCCATTGGGAGGGTTCCCTGTGTGGGCGGTGCTTCTATCTGCTAGTGTGGAGGAGGTTGGGGTCCCCTTGCTATCCTCAGTCTGTGGCTACCCCCTTGCCACCAGATGTTCAGTCCCCACTTGTCTAGCCAGGAGAGTCCCAGGATGACTGTGTCTGTCATTTGGGGGACTATTACGAATTGAATTACTTCCCAGTGATTCACTAGCTCGAGCCTCACTGGTTCGGTCAGGTGGGTGGCATAGGCTCCCCCCAATAGGGACCCATCGACCTGTTTGAACCAGATCATGTGGGCTAGTCTTTTTGCTCTGATCCCCAGTTTCAGGACCGTAGTTAGGTTGATCAAGCATCCTAGTGCAGCCTGAGTATATTAGGGCTTGATAAGTCCCCTGAGTCCCTGTTTTGGGGGCTGTTAGGCATATTGGGAAGATGAAAGGGTAAACTGGTTGACTCACCATTGGGTTGTTTTCACCCTCGTCCTCGCTGTTGTAGGATTCTGGCAACTGGTCATTATTGCCTGGGGTTCCCCCCCTCTTTAGCTGGTTGGGGAGAGACCTCTGCAACCTGGAGAGCCTTCCGGGATGTATTGGTGGCGCACTTGGGGCCTCGTTCCGGTCGTGCCCTGTGTGGTGGCTCTGGCCTTGGTTTCAGGGCTGGGGTTGCGCATGCTGATGCCATGTGTCCTATTCCCCTGCATCTGTAGCATTTCAGCAGACTTCATGGGACAGCTGGATTTGGGACCGGCTGTGGTGCTGTGGTTCCACATCAGCTGGGTGGCCTCTGGTCTGGTTGACCTCTCTCTTTAGTGTCCAGTTGCTTTCTCATGTTGTTGGCGTGCAATCTGCCATCAACTTTTATGGCTACTTGGAACCACTCAGAGAGTCAGTTCAGGATGTCCCAGTAGGTGGTTACCTGGGCAATTTGCTTGTCCAGGCTTGTTCTGAAAAAATACACTAACAGCCACTCTGGTAAATGAGGTTGCTTCCTAATGACTCTCCTGAATTCATGGATGTGTTCCTTGATGGGTCGCCCCCTCTGCCTTAGGTTTCTGAGCTCATCTTCCGCATATGGGTCATTGTCTGCCTCCTCAAATCTGGCCTCTAGCAGTCGTAGGAAGTCATCTACGTCCTGCAGTTGGGAGGCTCTCCTCTTTTTTTAAGAATTTTTATTTTAGACAAACATACACCAACAAAATATAAAACATAAAACCATCTTCCAGTTACATACATACAGTGTGTCAGTTGGTTACAAATCTTTTGTGCATCCTCTCCATAGTCCTCACTTACAGTTTGTATAAATTCTCATATTATCTATCTATCTATCTATCTATCTATCTATCTATCTATCTATCTATTATCTCCCTGCCTTCCTGCCTGCATCTATCTTTCTTTCTTTCTTTCTTTCTTTCTTTCTTTCTTTCTTTCTTTCTTTCTTTCTTTCTTTCTTTCTTTCTTTCTTTCTTTCTATCTATCTTCTATCTATTTATCTATCTTTCTATCTTCTATCTATCTATCTATCTATCTATCTATTAGCAGGGAGATAAGTGTATATGTATACCTGATTACCATTGTTAATCATTTATTTGACTATAATTATTATTCCATCATTTTACATGAGATATTCAAAATTTTACATTAATTTATATTATATCATTCATTACATCATCCTAAATCCATCCAATAGTAGTACATCTTTATATTATATTCTGTATAATTCTATTATCCTTGTATTGTAAATTTCTATAACATATTTCATTTCCATATTTTTTTGTCTAACCATTTATAAAATAAGTCCCATATCTTATAATATTGTTTATCTTTTTGTTCTCTGATTTCAAATGTCAATCTACTCATTTCAGCACATTCCATTATTTTCTTAATAACTTCCTCCTGCGTTGGTATTTTCTCATTTTTCCAATTTTTAGCAAATACAATTCTAGCCAGTTAATACATTTACAATCAAGTATTTCAATTCTCTACTGTATATTTTCGGTAAAATCCCCAATAAAAATATCTCTGGTTTAAAGTCTATATTTTTTTTGTCATTTTTTCCAACCATGTGTGGATTTTAATCCAGTATTTTTTAGCTTCTGCACACATCCACCACATATAGTAATATGAACCTGGTATCTAATGACATTTCCAACATTTTTCGGATTTATTCTTAAACATTCTTGCTATTCTCATCAGGGGTAAGTGCCACCCGTAAAACATCTTATACAAATTTTCTTTATATGCTGTTGACATTGTCATTTTATAATTTTGAGACCACAATTTTTTCCATTTCTCCAAATCAATCCCATATCCAAAATTTTTCTCCCAAGAAATCATTGTTTCTTTAACTTGCTCTTCTTCTAGCTTAACCTCTAATAAATATCCGTATAGTTTTTTAATCACCTTTTCATCAGTACCTGTCAACATTTTATCTAAATCAGTCAGTTTATCATAAAAGCCTTCTGTTTTAAGATCTTTGTCATATCTAGAATGTATTTGCACATATGAAAACCAATTCATCCTTATACGTTGTTCTTCTAATTCTTGCATAGATTTAAGTTCACCCTTTCCATTCAATATTTCACCATATCTAACTGTTTGTTCCTTTTTATATGTTTTTGGATATGAAAATGCTCCAACAGTTGATAACCAGACTAGAATTTTTTAAAAATGTTGCCTTTTAATCTTCTCCCTGGGAGGCTCTCCTCTTGTGGAGGGCTGCTAGCCATTCCCTTGCCTCTCCCTCTATCCCCTGTGTGATGGTATTCACCATGGCTCTCGGGGATGGGTAGAGGTGTCCATAGTGTTCTAGGTGCATCTCAGTTGACTCAAGGAATAGAGCTAGCTGGTCAGAGTCCCCACCAAATTTTCCCCTGAAGTGGGACGGTTTGTTCAGCACTGCTCCTCCCTCCTCCTGTCAGCCCCTGTAAGCCTGTGTTTGATGTGGCTGGCCACCTTCCTCGGCCCTAGTTCAGAGAGAGGGAGGGGGTTGTCTGCCCTGGACGGGCGGCCTGCTGTATGGAAGAGGCACCGGTTGCAGTCTTGGGCTCCTTCTCTTTCTGATGGGTGGTGAAGGGGGGCTGTGTTTCCATCTGCATCTCCTCACTTTAAAAGGATCAGCTGCACCCCCCCTCTCCTTTGGGCAGCATGAGGGCCCCTCATCATGAATGGTGGCCCAGTCAAATTCCTCCCTCAGCTGCTCTGCAGAACTCCCCAAGGTCTCTCTATCCAAGGCTTTGGAAGCGTGGCCTGTGCCCAGCCCCACATCCAATCCACTCTTCCCAGGTCACTCAGGGGCCTTCCTCCCTTCAGCTGGGTATTAGGATGCGGGAATTCAAGCTCAGCTGCTTTAGGGATTTTTTTTCACCAATACTCATCCCTTCTTGTTTTGATTGCTGAGGCAGGCGGATCAGCTTTGATGTCCAGGGAGGGTTGCACTTTGATTGCAGTTAGGCTGCTGGGTCCTGGAATTTCCTGGTTGGGGGCAAGGTCTACCTCCTTTTGGGTCACTTGGAGCAGGCTTTCTTTGGATAATCCGCCCTCTGCCATGGTTGCCTGAGTTTCTCTCCAAGCACCCCAGATGTCAGGGAGCGATTGGAGAGGCCAGGACCCAGGAATACTGGTAATTTTGATTAGTTTAAAATGGAGAGATGGCTGGCTGTCAGGGTTCTGACAAATGCTCTAATTAATTAATGAGTCTCAAGCCAAGTTTCAAAAGAAAGCCAATTATTTATTAGGAGCAACATGTCGGCACTTTTCCCAAGTGCAGTCGGCTCTGCCCTACGTAATTTACTGCTCACCTATGAACCTGTTTCCCCCCTCCTCCCAGGGTGTGTCATAAATCACATTCTCCAATGGAGCACTTTCGTGGGCTATGGAAAACATGCCTCTCCAGCTGGGCTTGGTAACTTGAGACACAGTCTGGAGAAAGGTATGCGTGGAATGTGCTTCTGGTCATAGCAACGAACTGCTCCATCAGATCTCCCCCACTCCTTCTTATGGCAACTCAAGAGCAAGCCATGAATGCTTTACGAGTTGACAGGTGGGTTTATTTGAAACCCACCACTGGATAGTACATTGATTACTGTTAAAATAAATTTCATGCCATTATTTTCAAAAGCAAATCCTGATAATTCCACAAGGTCAGCTTGCCACTGACAGTGTTGGAAGTTAAAACCCACCCCTCTCCTATTAAAATGAAATGTTTTTGGATATATTAAAAAGGGAGAATCTTACCCCTAAAAGAGAAGTAGAAACTCAGAGAGGCAGAAACTCAGCCCCCCCCCCAAGAAAGGTCATAATATGGGGGGAAATTCACTTAACAACTGTCTAACTTAGGAATGGAAATTTTGGGCTCAATTGTGGTCATAAATCAAGGACTACTTGTATAACCAAAGTGATAAGGAGGTGGTTCATTTGACCTATAAAACGAATTCTTCCTTCCTTCCTTCCTTCCTCCCTCCCTCCCTCCCTCCCTCCCTCCCTATGTGACCTATTAATTCCCACCTATAAACTCTGCACCCAAAGCCTCTGGCCTTGCTGAAATTACGATTAAATATCTCTGATGGAGGACAGAAATGGAGCTGCAGCTTTTGGCAGATTTCAGAAAAGTAGCCAAGCATATTAAATTAAGGATGACTCACGACATTGTCTGAACTCTTGCTGCATGGACACCACTGACTTAAGAGGCTAACTGAAATGCATTCCCCAGAATAAATCAGGAGCTGTTTCCCTGGAGATAAGGGGCTATGGGAAATGAAGGTAAACATTTGTTTGTGGAATGTGGAGATAGATGACAATCATGAAGCAGTAATAGATATTGCAAAAGGAATCAGGAAAGCGGCTAAGGCTCCTGAACAAAAGTAGTGAAGGGACATAATAATAGCATAGGTAGAATTAGTGAGACATAATAGTTGAGTCAGAATTTGTTTGACTTGCTGTTTTGCTTCTGTAAGAATTGCTTTGCTAAGAATTGGAATTGCCTCTGTCATTTGCTTCTACCATTGATGTAATTTCTGTTATATTGTTTTTCTGTACGACCCTACTCCTGGTCTCAAACAAGTGGGGTGTGTCATCAGGCAAATACCTGTGTTGCTAAGCACCCAGCCCCTCTGTTGCTAAGCACTCCCCCCCCCCCGTTCCTTGCTGCACTTCCATGGCCCAGGGGGCCAGAATTGGGTGCTAAACTGATATCTCTGAAGATATAAAAGGAGGCCACGCCTTCCCCAAGGTGTGGCTTTTTTCCTTGCATGCTTTCTGCTTGTATGCGGTGAAAAATTGTCCACACAGGATTTTGTTTTGCAAAATAAAAACTGTTACATTTCAAGCCTCTTCTTGAGTCTCTCTCTTTGGCATTCTGGTGACTCAAGTGCATTTTACGACCTTACATTTTCTAGCACCCGAACAGGAACTTGAAGGCAATGTTCCTTTGAGGTGGCTGCATTCAGCTCCTCACAAGCTGAATTCCTTTGAAGTTCAGTGTGGCCTTCACTATGACAGACAGAAGAAACCAGCTGGGACCAATCAAGAGCGCTCCCAGAAAATTTGACCCAGTGACTTCGACCTGGTCATTTGCTAGCAGATTCCGATTCCAGCCAAACCTGAATGCTTTAATCAAAGAGGCTTGCACCGTGTGTGTGTGTGTGTGTGTGTGTGTGTCGAACTGAGCTCTTCTAGGTGAGTAGAATTTGTGGGGGGGGAAGGGGATGGGAGTATTGCCTTGTCTGTGTGAGTGACTGAGACATGGGAAATACCTACTAGAGGTTTGCCTACATTTTGAAAGGAGTGTGACTGTTGGAATAAGAATTTTTAGATTCAGGGGTGGGTTCTGACCAACTCCAAGCCAA
Organism: Hydrophis major; assembly: GCA_033807585.1. Classification (NCBI taxonomy): domain Eukaryota; kingdom Metazoa; phylum Chordata; class Lepidosauria; order Squamata; family Elapidae; genus Hydrophis; species Hydrophis major. The sequence goes on from JAUCBL010000123.1 coordinate 108,890, forward strand.
TGGGGAGGTCCAGGAAATCCCTTAGGGAAAAAGGGAGAGTTTGGTCAGACTCTGAGCCTATGGAAAGGTCCAAGAAATCCCCCTACTGAGAAATCCCCTTAAGAAGCTTGAAATTCAGGGGAGGGTTCTAACCAACTCTGAGCTGACAAAAAGTTCTGAGAAATCCCTTAGGAAAAAATAAAAGGGACAGTTCTGCCAGGCTCCAAGCCGATGGGTCCAAGAAATCCCTTGGGGAGAAAAGGGAGAGTTTGGTCAAACTTTGAGCCTATGAAAAGTCCAAGAAATCACCTCAAGAGAAAATGGGCAACCATACTGGTAGCCTGTTTGGAACGAATAACCTCATAAAAAGAGCAGAGCTGTGTTCTCCATTCAGCTGCATGAAAAAATGTCTTTAAAAAAGGAACATAAATGAAAATTTGAAGGGACAAAACCTCCACAGGTCTGGAAATGTTGTTTAATGGTATGTGTCTATGTGTAATCATTTCCAAACCTGCAGGGAGGATGAGACCCTCTAATAATAGTGTTAAGTTCTGCGCGTGGGTGCAAGGAGCAGAGACGAGGCAGTGAACAGTGAACTTCAACTCTTTATTTAACATACTGAACAGAGCAAAACCCTAGGGCAGCAGCAGCCCTTTTATAGGGTTGGCTGCTGTCCTATTAACCAATGAAAGGCATGGAAGTGTTAAACCCTTGAGCCAATGAGAGTTGGCCCATCAACAGCCAATCAGATGTCCCAGAAAGGACCAATCCGATGTCGCTATTATTGGCCAATCAGAAGTGCAGGATTAGAATCCTGCTTTTGACTGAAGGTTGCTTAAACTTTATTAAACGCCTTTATTAGTTCAGAACACCCCTCCCCCCTAGGTTCCGTTTGAGGGGTGCGGTAACATAATCGTGTAGATATGCAGGTCGTTTCAATTGCCTATGAGATTTTCGCTGTCCCAGCAGTTCCTGTCTGCAGTCCGGTTCCGGTGGAATGTTTTTCGATTTAACTGGTACAGGCGGTTTCTCATCCTCACAGGATGACTCAGTGCCACTAATTCTGTCGTTGTTGTCCTCCGGTCTCTGCGGGCTCGCCTCCATTGAGGTATTCCTCTGTGGCGAGGCAACCCCCCTTCCTGATTCTTCTTCATATAATGCGCCGGGCTGCTGGCTCTCTTCGATTCCATCATCCAGCATCTCAAATTCGGTTCCCTCAACATCCCCCCCCAGTTTGAGAGTCACAGGAGTCGCGGGAACTGGGTTGCAACCAAGAGCGAAGCTGATCTATATGGCGTTTCCATATCTTTCCATCCAATGTTTGCACGCGGTACAATTTGAGCCCGGTGGTTTGGGTTAAGGTTGCTTCGACCCATAATGGTTCACCAGAAAGGTTTTTAGTGAAGACTAAGTCGCCTACCTTGAACTCACAGCATTTTCCGCTAGATCCACAGGGTTTCTCTGGTGCGTAGGATGGGTGGAGACGGTCGAGGTGGGAGCGGAGCTTGCGTCCCATCAACAATTCAGCTGGAGTCTTATTGGTGACGCTGTGCGGGGTGATGTGTTGGAGTAGGAGTATTCTGTTTAATTTGCCGTCAATGTCCCCATAGTCCATCTTGTGGAGAGTTTTTTTCACAAATTGGACCATGCGCTCGGCCCTGCCATTGACCGCAGGGTGTGCCGGCGAGGTTAGCGCATGGCGGATACCCTGGTCCGCTAAGTATTGTTCAAATGCCAGGGCGGTGAACTGGGGTCCGTTGTCGGAGACTAGAACGTCTGGCAGTCCATGTGTAGCGAATAATTTGTTCAATTTGCGGATGACTGAATCAGTTGTAGTAGTCTTCATCTTGTGGATTTCGAGCCAGTTGGAATAGGCATCCACTGTTAGGAGGAACGTATGTCCCTTAGTAGGTCCCGCAAAGTCAATGTGGATGCGCGACCACGGCCCCCGGGGGTTTCCCACTCCATTGGAGTTGCTCTAGGTGGGGCACTGCTGACTTCTTGGCACTTAAGACAAGTCTTCACCCAGGCTTCGATTTGCTTATCGATGCCCGGCCACCACGCGTAGCTTCGTGCAAGCGCTTTCATACGCACGATGCCGGGGTGACCGTCATGCAATGCTTTCAACACTGCTCATTGTAACCGCTCTGGGACGACGACTCTGTCTCCCCATAGGATGCAGCCTTTCTGCGAGAAAAGTTCTGTTTGCCGGTTTCTGAAAGGGGTGAAGTCGTCAGGGATTTGTTCTACTGGCCATCCTTGTTCGACCCAGCTGAGAACTCATGCCAGGACAGGATCTCGTTTTGTTTCGATAGCGATGTCTCTGGCTGTTAGCGGCGGTGAATGTAGGGTTTCAATCTGGAGTGTCGTGAGGGTTGGAGCTGGGTTGTCAATGGTTTCCGGAAGTGGGACACGGCTCAAAGCATCAGCGTGGGGAATGGCTTTCCCCGGGCGGTGTTGCAATTTATAATTGTACGCAGCTAAGAACTCCGACCAACGAGTCATTCTAGGTGACAGTATATAGGGGGTTGGCTTGTCTCCCGCTATAATCCCCAGCAAAGGTTTGTGATCGGTAAAAATAGTAAAAGCTCGACCATACACATATTCATGAAACCGTTTCACAGCAGATACAACAGCAAGAGCCTCTTTGTCAATTTGGCTATAGTTACGTTCAGCCCTCAATAAGGTCCTTGAAAAATAGGCAATAGGGGTTCACTACCATTTGGTAACACATGACTCAAAATGGCCCCTACTCCAAATGGTTAAAGGCAAGGTCTCGTTATACTGCATTAAAACAGCATCGGAGGTTAGTAAGTTTTTCACTTGTCGGAATGCGTGTTCCTCTCGGTGTCCCCAGACCCAGGTGGCTTTTTTGTCGAGAAGTCTGTGTAGGGGCTCAGCTACAGTCGCCTTCTGGGGCAAGAAGATGTTCTAAAAGTTAATGAGCCCCAGGAAAGCTTGGAGGTCTGTTCTGTTCTTGGGTCTTGGGGCGTTTTTGATCGCTTTTAGTTTGCTATTAGCGGGGTAAATGCCTTGCTTATCGATTAGGTGCCCCAGGAACTCTACTTTCTCTGTACACAGTTGATATTTATTTTTTTTAACCTTTAGGCCGGAGTCTTTAAATTTCTGGAGAACCATTTTAAGACGCCTCTCTAGTACTTCTCTATTTGGGGCCACAATTAACACATCATCAAAATATGGCACGACACCCTTGATCCCTTGTAAAAGTCTCTCCATCAGACTTTGAAAAATCCCTGGGGCCACGCTCACTCCGAATTGGAGTCGGTTGCATTTAAAAGTGCCACGGTGCGTAACGATCGCCTGTGCTTCCGCGGTTTTTTCATCTACAGGCAGTTGTTGGTACGCCTGCGCTAAATCCAATTTAGCGAAAACTTTTCTGCCCCCCAGGGAATGGAGAAGGTGTTGAACCACCGGCACCTGGTAAGCGTTCTGTTGAAGGGCGTGATTAAGGGTGGCCCGGTAGTCCCCACAAATCCTTAACGATCCATCCGGTTTGATGGGTGTTACGATTGGGGTTTCCCAACAGGCGTGGTCAGTTGGTTCTAAAACACCCTGGGCTATTAATTTATCGAGCTGCTCGTTGATCTTTGGTTTTAGGGCAAAAGGTACCCAACGAGGCTTAAGGAGGATGGGGGCTACTTCAGGGTTAAGGTTAAATGATATTGGGGTCCCTTTGTGCTCGCCTAGTTTGTCTGCAAAGACGTCCTGGAATTCCTGGATGAGTGCCTCCTCCCAGTCGTCGCTTCTGGTTTGGTGAATGCCAGCTACCTCGATCCCAAGTGGAGCGAACCATTGAAGGCCTAACAAACTAGGCCGGTTGCGATCGACGACGGTTAGCAGTATCAACACAGTCCGATTTTTGAATGATACTTGGACTTGGCTGGATCCGACGACCAGAATTCGGTTCCCCTGGTAATCTTTGAGTATGATTCTTTGGGCTCTGAGGTCTTGACACCGGACGGCAGGGATTAACTGTTTAAGGGTCTTCCAGGAAACCATCGAGAGGGATGACCCTGAGTCGACTTCCATCACACAAGGTTGGTTCTCGATGGCGACCCTCACTTGGATATTCTTTGCATCTAACGATGAAGCGTGGCCGATGGTAATGGTTTGGTGTGCCTCTTCCCATCTCGTTGAAGTGGCCAGTGTTTTATTTCTGTAGGAGTGGTTGTTCCATTGGTGGTTCAAGTGTTCCCGACTCACAGGACAATTCCCTGTGGTCTGGCAGTAGTTGTTTTCTCTCCGAATTGGGCTGGATCCTCGCTTGCTTCCACAGACCTTCCCTATGTGGCCTCTTTTCCCACAGGAATGGCAGAGCGCATCGAGGAATTTGCAGTCTGATCACGGGTGGTTTGCCCCACAACCCGCGCATTGGTGCGGCAGTCTTCGATTCCGCTGGTTGCGTTGGTCGCGTTCGGACCGGAGCTGGATGACCTCCTCCTCATCGCTTTCTGATGGAGATTCAAGGTCCTCGTGGTGGGTTGCTGTTGTGTGCCTCTCAAGGCGAGGTGAGGTATCATTGGCGAGTTGACAGAGCGGTGCATTGGTGCGGCGCATTCGGGCGGCCGACTTCCTGGTTGCTTCTGCTGCAGTAGCGTCTTTGATGACATCGGCAAGATCGATGTCCCCTTTGGCCATGATCTTGCTCTGCGCAGTGTGGTCATCTAATCCCAGAATTATTCGGTCTCTCAGAGCTTCTTCGAGGTCTGTAAACCCACAGAGGCCTCCCAGGTTCCGGAGGTCCGCGATGAAATCTGCAACGCTCTCTCCTTTCCGTTGGTCCCTCTGATAAAACTCATGTCTTCGGACAAGCATTGGTACGGCGGGTGCATAGTGGGCCCGTAGAAGGGGCGCGAGGATGTCCCAGTCCATGGATTTCACCTCAGCCAGTTTCGCTAGTGCCTTGGCCATCTTAAAGACGGCAGGCCCGCAATGGGTCAGGAACACTGCTCGCTTTTTCCCTGTAGTTGTGTCCTTCAAGTTGTTTGTCTCCAGAAACATCTGGAACCGGTCTATGTACGAGTCCCAGTCTTCTTGTGCCGGGTCAAATGGAGCGGGTGGTATGGCGCCGCCGGACATGTTTTTCGTTGTCGATGTGCCTTCAGCCACGTGCTCTGTTTGGTGCTCTGTGAGTGTTCAATCAGCTCAGATGTCTCCGTATCCCACCCTCATCGCCAGTGTTAAGTTCTGCGCGTGGGTGCAAGGAGCGGAGACGAGGCAGTGAACAGTGAACTTCAACTCTTTATTTAACATACTGAACAGAGCAAAACCCTAGGGCAGCAGCAGCCCTTTTATAGGGTTGGCTGCTGTCCTATTAACCAATGAAAGGCATGGAAGTGTTAAACCCTTGAGCCAATGAGAGTTGGCCCGTCAACAGCCAATCAGATGTCCCAGAAAGGACCAATCCAATGTCGCTATTATCGGCCAATCAGAAGTGCAGGATTAGAACCCTGCTTTTTACTGAAGGTTGCTTAAACTTTATTAAACGCCTTTATTAGTTCATAACAAATAGTACACAAAAAGTTGTTCAGAAAATGGAGCTCACTGGCTTGTGAAAAAGCTCCCTGAAATGATTACAATTGGTTTGCATGGAGAAAGCATGATTTTTTTTGTATGTGAAATTGGTTTACGCAAAAAGTCTGATTGCAGTACAAATGTGAGTGTGTGTGTGAGATGCCCCAAGGCTTATAAGGAGTGATAAGGTGAAGTGATCCTGAGACCTGTGAAGGCCTGTGTGTTGCCCCCCCACCCAAGAGATTCCCTTTCATATAAAGAAACAGTAAGTTGGAAGGTTTTGTTGTTGTTGTGAGGTAAAAGTGAAAAGGCAATAGCCAGTGTTTGCAAGAAAAAGAAATGAGAAAGATCCCATGAAGGATGTGGGAGAGAAATTTATGGAAAATGTCTGTGATTTATTGAAGCTAGAGAGAAATACAGAGAAAATTATTTTGTTGAAAGGATGCTGAATGGAGAAAGGTGAGAATTCTGTGTAGTTTAAATATTTTTCCTCCCTGTGTCCTCCTCCCCACCTCTGGGTCATTCTTTTACACAAGGACTTTTTGCCTTGGAAGAGCAAGAAAAGCAGGAAAAGTGTGTGTGTGTGTGGCAGCTGTGGGTTTTCTGTTCTTTTAACCATTTTTTTCTCTCTCTGCTGAGCCAGCCTGAGAAAAGCGGGATAAAGGGTAACATCTGATACCTGCCTTTGCAGTTTTGCAGTTTGCATTGTTTTGGCCTGCATATAGAAAGCTATGCAAATATATTTTTCTTTTCTGAATACAATTTTGATTTTTTTCTTCTTCTGGAAATTTTTGAGGTTAAAAATACTGAATTAAACTTATATGAAAGAAATGATTCTGAAATCTTTTGCTTAGATTTGTAAATGTTTTTAACCTACTTAATGAGAATTGGCTTCCATCTGAATGGAATCTGAATCTGACTCAAATTTTACTAAAAGCAGAGAATTGACACTAAAGTTTGCCCCAAATATATTTCACATCATTGACTCAAAATACCTCATTTAGATAGTTTGTTTTATTTTTGAAGCTGTTCTTACCTCCCTCTTTTATGTCTTTATATCTGTGTGAATCAAGGTGCTCAATCATATGGCATTATTTGTTTGTTTGTTAGCAACACAAGTTGTTGCCCTTTTTGGAATTGTTACAGAGATGAGTTAGGAATTACAATATGTAAAAAGAGAGATAAAATACTAAGGACATTTGATTAATGAAAGAAATAAAAAATAACACCTGAAGGAATTGAGGAAATTTCTAGGATTGAGTGGATATTGCAGGCTATGACTAGATAATTATGCTATTTTGAATAAAGACCGGTATGCAAAGAGCCTAGTGTTACATTGATAAGGGAATGGTTTTGAAGGTTTTAACCCAGAGGTCAGGAGGAAAGAGAGTCAGTGGCATTTCTGTCTAAAATGTTAGAACCTGTCTGTTAAGGATTGCCAGATTGTGTTCAAGCAGTGGTGGCTTCGGCAGTGTTAGTGAGGGAAAGCAGAAAATTGACTTTTGGAGGAGCCTTACTGTTGCAGGAAATTATGAGACTCAGACCACAGAGTCAAAGATAATTGTTTTATTTGCACAAAGGTTCAGAGATATTTAGCCAAGGCACATCTGAACACCTTCCTATGGGTTTTACAGTTACTTTTGTACACTCCAAAGACTACAAACCACAGAAAAACAACTTGTCAATCATCCATTGGTTACTTTGAATTTCAGCTACCCCCCTCCCCTGTTGCTGGGTGAAAGTAGCTTGATTTCACAGAATCTTTGCTAACCCACCTTGCTAAATCCTGACTTCTTGTACCTCCGTTTGTGGTTTTTGTTGTAAGCAAGACGTTTCCTGCTTGACAAATATGGGTGAATGACTGATGGATGACCCTTTAATCTGGCATTTTTCATTAATACACACATTTCATTATCAAGCAGAATCATGTCAATATCTCCCTAAAAACAATATATTTATTTTTTTTGCCTTATTCCCCCCTTTGAGACTTTATTTCAGTTTACAATCAAGTCTCACCTTTTATGGTGTCTTAGAGTAGCACTTGCACATATAATATTAAGCATAACATATGGCAAGATTAATACTTTTGCAAAAGTAGGCAATTACAAATCCTTCTCAGATGAGTCGAAGTTGGAAAAACAAAGAACTTTCTTTAAACAATACAATTTATAGTTTGTTTCCCTTTTGAAGTATATTTGCGGTCTAGGTATTCTATCGAGGCAGGGAAGTTTGACCACACTGAACAGGAAACTCTTAGCTAGGCAACTGAGCAAGAAACATGTTGTGATTTCTTCAACTCAGATAAGCACTTTAAACATAGCAGCTTTTAAAATATGGGACCCTCTAGGTCATCTAGTCCAACCCCCTTTTGATACATAAAATCCTTTAAAAGAATTCAAAATAATATATCTTTCCACCACACACTCTGTCCCTAACACATTAACATCTGTTTTATTTGTTCTTATTTTCAGCCGTACGTAGAGGATCAGCTTCCAGAGTGACACCAGTAAGGCCTCTTCTGCCTCATATGTTGCCTGCCCATTGCCGGTAGGGCAGTTATAGGGGGCGCTTCTAAAGGATGGGCCTCGTCCTGCTCTGCCTCCCAATATTCATCAACTGAGGGCTTAACTGAGTCCAATGAATCCAAGATTTGGATTCCAACCCCTTTACTGCAAGTGGAGAACACATGACCACAGTACATGGGCTTTTCCATCTAGGTTTCAGGCTTTTCCCTTTCCAGTGTTTTACCCATACTTTGTCTCCCACTTGAATATTATGACTGGGGGTACTCAAAAATGGTGGACTGAGGGACACACAATATTGTTGGATTTCTTGTATTTGCTTACTTAACTCTCCCACCATTAGACTCACCCATGAACCCCCTAATTGACTTAAATACCCTATGTTATTTCTCAAACTAGTACTTATAACAGGGGGCCTTCCAAACATCATTTCAAAAGGAGATAACCTAATTCCTTTTATTACTTTTGATTCTTTTTGTTGTATATAGACATTTGCATACTCGTAATACTACGTTCTGATTGGACTACCACTGCCGCCTAGTGATTGGTGGTTAACAACTGTTTTGATTGGTCTGCCAAATGGCAGGAGGTTTAAAATGATGCCATTGGCCGCACGCCGCGAGCAGCCGCTATAAAAGAGGCTGCTGTGGCTCAAGTTCAGTTGAAGTTACTGACAGTTAATAAAGAGCTGAACTCAACTCCAGTCTCGAGTCTGTCTTTGTTCTGTGACAGAACACTGGCGACGAGGATGGGATCGAGAAGAAAGAGACTGTGAGCACGTGGCAACGAGAACCAAGAAATCGATGAGATGGCTGGCAATAACTCACCACCCGCACCGTTCAACCCAGCTGAAGAGGACTGGGAGTCATATATCGACAGGTTCCTTATGTTCCTGGAGAGTAACGAACTGCAAGGAATCACTGACCAGAGGAAGAGAGCCGTATTCCTGATGCATTGCGGACCTACTATCTTCAAAATGGCCAAGGCATTGGCCAAACCTCATGATGTCAAACAGATGGCATGGCCAGATTTGAACTGGATGCTGAGAGCCCATTACGTGCTGGTTGTCTCCAACCTCATCCGAAGACACGAATTTTATAAACGGGATCAACGAGAAGGCGAGAGTATCGGGGATTTCGTAGCAGCACAAAGGGACATTGGAGGAGCATGTGAATTTCTCAACATGGACGAAGCCATGAGAGACCGCGTGGTCCTCAGATTGAGAGACAGTACAAAGCAAATTACTAAACCGACCCAACATCACCGTGAACGAAGCTATCGCTGAAGCCACCGCAGCTGAAGCAGCAAAGAAATCAGTGGCTACAATGTGACAAATGAATACGGCTAACCGAGAAATGCAGAACAGCCCAAGCCAGAGCAGAGAAAAGAAAGCAGAAGGTACCCAGAAACACACTACCGCAACCACCCACCATGAAGACATCATTTCATCGCTGGAGCCGAGAAAACAGAAGTAAGCAAATCAATGAAAAGGAAGAAACACACCAAACAATCATCATTGGAAATGCCAGAGCAACTGATGCAAAGAAGGTTCGCATAAACGTTAAAATAGAAGGTAAGCCATGTGAGATGGAAGTGGACTCTGGCTCATATCTGTCAATGGTATCATGGAACACCATAAAAAACCTAATACCAGACATACAAAGAAAAGAACTCGAAGAGCAAAGCCTAACGTTAAAAGACTACCAAGGAAATAAGATTCCAGTAGTTGGACTGGGACATTTCAAAATAAATTTCAAAAAAGATACTGAGGTCCTTCCATTGACAATTGTCGACCGAGATCGCCCCAGCCTGCTTGGTTTAGAATGGTTCGCACCCTTGGGGATCGAGGTGACAGGAATCAACAGCATCACCGAGACGGACTGGGAAGAAAGCCTGATGAAGGAGTTCCAGGACGTATTCAACGGGATGCTAGGCAAGTACCGTGGGACCCCTATATCATTTAGTCTGAACCCGAACATAGCCCCCATCTGGCTAAAGGCCAGACACGTCCCCTTTGCCTTAAAGCCAAAAATCGATGAGCAGCTGAACAAACTCATTGCACAAGGGGTACTAGAGCCAATCGACCATGCAAGATGGGAAACCCCGATTGTGACTCCCGTGAAACCAGATGGGTCTGTGTGCATCTGTGGTGACTATAAGGCCACCCTAAACCACGCATTGCAGCAGAGTGCATACCCCGTTCCAGTAGTTCAGCACCTTTTGCACTCGTTGGGGGGAGGAAAAGTTTTTGCAAAGCTCGATCTCGTGCAAGCATATCAACAATTGACGGTTGATCCCGAGACGGCAGAGGCACAGACTATTGTAACGCATAGGGGGGCATTCAAATGCAACAGGCTGCAATTTAGTGTCAGCGTGGCCCCAGGCATTTTCCAAAGCCTGATGGAACGCCTCCTACAAGGACTAAAAGGGGTGGTCCCTTATTTTGATGATGTATTGGTATCCGCCGGAAATAAAAAACAACTAAAAGACCGGCTGAGAGAAGTCTTGCAAAGATTTAGAGAAGCAGGACTCAGAGTCAAAAAAGAAAAATGCCAACTTGTCACAAATCAGGTCGAGTTCCTGGGATACCTTATTGATGAAGCAGGGATCCACCCCACCGGAAAAAAAAAAGAGTGATAAAAGAAGCACCCAGACCCAAAAATAAAACAGACTTACAGGCATTTTTGTGACTCATGAATTTTTATAATGTCTTTTTACTGCAGAAGGCAACAAAAGCAGAACCACTGCATAGACTACTCGATAAAAAAGCCACCTGGGCCTGGGACCAATGAGAAGAAGCCGCATTCCAGGAAGTTAAAGACTTAATAATGTCTGAATCTGTATTAATCCAATACAGCAACATGTTGCCACTGACTGTCACCTGCGACACATCACCATTTGGGGTAGGCGCAATACTTAGCCACACACTACCCGATGGCAGAGAGGCACCGATCGCCTTTTACTCCAAAAAGCTGTCAAAAGCCAAAAGAAACTACAGCCAACTGGATAGAGAAGCCTTAGCCACTATCTCAGGGGTCAAACATTTTCACGAATACCTTTATGGTAGGACATTTTCCTTAATTACTGACCACAAGCCACTGTTGGGAATCCTGGCGGGAAGCAGAGCCACCCCCAACATTCTATCACCAAGGATGACACGGTGGTCAGAATTCCTTGCAGCCTACAGCTATAAGCTCCTCCACCGACCAGGAAAAACCATACCCCATGCCGACGCACTGAGCCGCTCAACTCTACCAGATCTGGACGATGACCCAGCTCCTACCACGTCCACCCTACAAATTGAAACATTACCGAACCTGCCTATCACCGCATCAGACATCGCAAAGGAAACCGCAAAAGATGCACTGATGGCCCGAATCCTGAACTGGGTAGGGAGGGGCTGGCTGGAAAACGATAAGAACGAGACTTTTAAACCTTTCAGAAGCTGGCAAACTGAGCTGTCAGTTGAAAAAGGATGTATACTGTGGGGGGATAGAGTTGTTGTTCCTAAAAAACTATAGGAAGAAGTGCTGAGCATGTTACATGAAGGACACCCGGGCATGGTAAAAATGAAATCCCTGGCCAGAAGCTTTGTCTGGTGGCCAGGGATGGACAAAGACATTGAAACATGGGTGACAACTTGCAATAAATGTCAGAAGTCCAGACCTACCCCCTCTCTGGCACCGGTCCTTGACTGGGAGACACCCAGAGGCCCCTGGTCGAGGATCCACATAGATTTCACCAGACCCACTAAAGGAAATACATTTTTAATCATTGTCGATGCCTACTCAAACTGGTTGGAGGTCAGCGTCATGAATTCCATGACGACTGAAGCTGTCACCAAAAAACTAAGAAAACTTTTCACCATGCATGGATTACCGGACTTGTTAGTTTCGGACAATGGCCCATAGTTCACAGCTTTAGCTTTTGAACAATTCCTCGCAGAACAGGGCATACGACATGCCCTGACAGCGCCAGCTCACTTGGCATCAAGTGGACGGGCGGAACGCATGGTTCGATACACGAAAGCATTGGAAAAACTTGACACAGGTGACATTCAAGACAAAATCAACACAATGCTCACAATCCAACATATTACACCGAGCACATCAACAAACAAGACTCCAGCTGAACTCTTAATGGGCAGAAAATTGCAGACGTATGTGGACAGATTGCACCCCACCTACAACCCTGAGAAGCCACCAGACTCCTCCAGTAAGTACTGCACGTTTATACCAGGCGACCTGGTATACGCAAAAAATCTTACTGGGGACCCATTGTGGTTGCCGGCCACAATAACGCAAATAACAGGCCCCCAGTCATACCGATTAGAAACGACGGATGGCAGAACCTGGAAGAGACACATAGACCAACTACGGTCTCGAACCCTCGAACGAACCACCGACACACCCCGAGACATAGAACATACCCACACACAAAATCCAATAGATAATAATAAAACCAGAGAGGAGGGGGGAACCCTCAAATAATAAAGAAAGGGAAGACCTTCCATTAACACAACAAAAAACAAGTCACCAACCAGTACCAGAAAGCCCAAGAAAAAATAAAAACTCCTTACCAACAGGTGAGTTCGGAAGAAAGGAGCTGGAAGCCACCTAGGGAAGAAGCAGCCAAGCCGACTCAACCTGCCCGGGTAAGCCAGGAGGGAGCGGCAAAGCCGACTCGACCGGCCTGAAGAAGCCAGGTGGGAGCGGCATGGCTGACTCACCCTTCCAGGGGGTTCCAGGGAGAAGGACAGGAGAGACAGCGATCCCGTCCGAACTGACCGAAGACAACACAAAGACTGAACTGCGCAGGTCAAGTAGGAACCATAAAAGCCCCGTGTACTTACGCGACTACGTAACGTAGAGTTGGACCGAACCAAGAGGGGAGGGGTGTTGTATATAGACATTTGCATACTCGTAATGCTACATTCCGATTGGACTACCACTGCTACCTAGCGATTGGTGGTTAACAACTGTTATGATTGGTCCGCCAAGCGGCGGGAGGTTTAAAATGATGCCATTGGCCATGAGCCGTGAGCAGCCGCTATAAAAGAGGCTGCCGTGGCTCAAGTTTAGTTGAAGTTACTGACAGTTAACAAAGAGCTGAACTCAACTCCGGTCTCGAGTCTGTCTTTGTTCTGCGACAGAATACTTTTAAACTTCAATAGTACCATCTCTTATAAAGGAAATCAACCAGGAGAGAACATTAGAACCCAGAATCCTAAAGCAGCAGACTTTGTTGAACCCTTCACCAACCCAATTTGCTACACTCCAAAATTTTTATGAGGGCTAGCTGGTTTTGCACAATGTTATTTTCCACACTTTCCTTTGGCTAAAGTTCTCAAGACTGCAGTCACCTCTTTTAAGGGGGTTTCTACCACAGTTTGTAGTCAAATTTAATTGAATGTCCATTAGCTCCCAGAGTGCCATCCTCCACCTCTGTGTTGGCCCTTCTAGAGTTTCAAGCATCCAGGGCATCACTATGTTTGGTATCTAGGAATTCAAGGGCTCTTTTCTTTCCAAGCCTGAATTCATTCCTTCGATAGGGATTCCCCTATGTTGCTTTAATAAAAGATTGGCTTTATGAATCTCATTTCACAGGGTCCAAACCACCTAATGGGGAGGCGAGTATAGGCATATTTTTCACATTCCCTATACATACCTTCTGGGGCAGTCCAGTTGCTATTATTTGCTTCATGATTCTTACAATAACACACTTCACTACTTGTCACATTTTTATTAGAACTTCGCTCAGTCCAGTCCCATTGGGCAAAACACATATAGCCACCCACAACCCAAATTTGTTTGATTCCCATTAATCTCCCATATTTGATTCCACACACATACACAAGAGCACACAAAGGTCTCGTTGAAGCCATTTTAGACAATTTCTTCCTCCCTGCTTCCTGTTGCACGGTGTTATATATCTGCAAAAAAATGCTTTTTCCTGTAATAAGTTGCATAGAGAGCTTATATTTCTGTTAGTTATATTTTAAGCTCAGCATTTTTCCTAAATTCTTATCTTTTGCTTTACAAATTAATATTTTCATCTCCCAACTCTGGCTATTGATGCTGGAGTTAGCTTTTCCCATTTATTAGGGGCTAGTGGTAATCACACTTTTGGTTTTGGTGGTGGTTGTGTTGCTTTTTCAAGGTTCCTAAATTGTTCACGTGTTCTTAGGCCACTTTGGTCCCATAAAAGTTTGATACAAAGTTTCTCTCCTTCCTTTCTATTGTGAAAGTCCTCACTTAGTGTAATTTCCCAACTCCCACCACCCAAACATTCAGTATTTACACCAGTCTCAAGACAATTATAAGACAAGCACATCAGGTAAATTTAGCAGTGGGTTCTGTGGTTGTTATTTTAAGTTGGGGAAATAACATCAGCAACCACTCAGTCCTAAATAGAAAAGGAATGTACCACTATCCCAGGTAAGGATATCACCCATCAGTTCATTTAGCCTTTTTTTCCCCTTGGAGTGTGATGTTCAGTGGGTCTCCTTGGTGAGACTCCACTTTCCATTCAGTTGGGGCTGGCAGAATGTATCCACCCTTTTCTCTTGTATGGACAGCTGTTTCTGTGGTAAGTAGAACTGGGAAAGGTCCTTCCCACATGAGTTAGTTTTTCTTCCTTTCAGGATTTTATCAAAACCCACTGTCCTGCCTTAAATTTATGTACAACAAAGTCCAAGGGTGGTGTTTGTGCAAGTACCCTTTTCTGCCTTAAAAGAGAAAGAGACTGGGACAATTTAAGAATATATTTTCTCACAATTTTGTCTGTTAACTCAGTTCAAGGCAAACCCTCCTTCCCATAGTACAGAATCCCCAACATCTCATCTCTCCTTCCACTACTTTGGCACTTTCATCTATAAAGTAGTGCTGCACAATCATGTTGGTCTCCTTCACTTATTCCCTCTTCCATCAAGAATTGAGCAGGGTTCACATGATTGCTTGTGGAGAGTACCAAATTAGGGTCTTCTATGAGGATTCTCATACTTTAGGTGTTGTGTCCATCGGGAAAGAGACCAGGAGTCGGTGACTAGGTTTCAGCTCTTTATTGGTCCCCGGAACCGAACTGGGTTCCAAGGGAAAACTTTCGGCTTTTTATTTCCAAGCCGCGGCCAATGGCACCACTTTGAATCTTGAAAGCAGGGCTTTCAAGAATGCAAATGAAGGTACAGAACACCTCTCCACTCTTGGTTTGGTCCTACGTAACGTAGTCCCGAAGGTAGGCGGGGCTCCGTACTTGTCTACTGGACCTGCGCAGGTCAGTCATAGGTTGGTTCCCGGCCGGTTCGGTCGGGATCTCCGTGTCTCTCGGCCTCGTCGTTGGAACCGCCTGGTATGTCTTGCCAGGCCGCTCTTCGCAGCTCCCTCCAGGTCTACCCGGGTTGGTCGAGCTGCGGTTTTCGCCGCTCCCGCTTGGTCTTTCCGGGCTGGTCGAACTGGCCTGGCTGTTTCTTCCTGTGAGGTTTCGCGCTGGCTGCTTGCTGGTGAGTATGGCTGGTTTCTTTCTTCTGGGGTTTGGTGTCCGGAGTATTCCCTCCCCTCTTGGTTTGTGTTGAGGGGGTTGGTTGTGTCTTTTGTAGCTGTCCTCGATCTTAATTGATCGATGTGGCATTTCCATGCTCGTCCATCGGTTGTTTGTAAACGGTACGAGCGTGGACCTGTCACCTGGGTTATGGTTGCTGGTATCCATAGTGGGTCTCCAGTTAGGTTCTTCGCGTAGACGGCATCGCCTGGAGCGAAGGATCGGTGTTTGCTGGTGGAGTCTGGGGGTTTCTCTGGGTTGTATGTGGGGTGTAGTCTATCGAGTGGGGATCTTATTTTCCTCCCCATTAGTAGCTCTGCCGGGCTTTTATTTGTTGTAGTGTTCAGGGTTATGTGTTGTATAAACAGCATTTTATTTATTTTGTCCTGGATCTCCCTGTGGTCTTATTTTCTGGATGGATTTTTTGGTGAATTGAACCATCCGTTCCGCCCTTCCGTTCGCTGCCAGATGCGCCGGGGCTGTCAGTGCGTGTTGTATGCCCCGTTCCGCTAGGAATTTTTTGAATTCCAGCGAGGTGAATTGGGGCCCGTTGTCCGACATGAGGACGTCTGAGAGGCCGTGTGTCGTGAAGAGTTTGCAGAGTTTTTTGGTCACGGCCTCCGTGGTGGTGGTTCTCATGTTGCTTACTTCCAGCCAGTTGGAGTAAGTGTCTACGGTTATTAAGAATGTGTGTCCCTTTGTGGGCCCAGCAAAGTCTATGTGGATCCTAGACCAAGGTCCCCTGGGGGTTTCCCACTCTAGAATTGGTGCCGTGGGTGGGCTTGGTCTAGTTTCCTGGCAACGTTGACACCTTGCTACCCAAGCCTCGATTTGTTTGTACATCCCTGGCCACCAAGCGTAACTTCTGGCCAGGGCTTTTGTTCTAACGATGCCCGGGTGCCCCTTGTGTAACAACTCCAGTACCTTCCCTTGCAGTTTTTCCGGGATGACCACCCTATCCCCCCATAGTACACACCCTTTTAGTAGCGAGAGTTCTGTTTGTCGGTTCCAGAATGTTCTGAAAATCTCGTCGTTGTTCTTTTCCGGCCACCCTTTCTCTACCCAATGCAACACCCGCACCAGACGTTTGTCTTTATTAGTTTCTCGGGCAATGTCTGACGCGGTTATGGGTAGATCGGGCAGAGTCTCTATGCTGAGGGTGGTCGTCGTGGGTGCTGGGTCAGTGTCTAGTTCGGGAAGCGGTGAGCGGCTTAAAGCATCCGCATGGGTGATAATCTTACCGGGTTGGTGTGTGAGCCGGTAGTTGTAGGCGGCCAGGAATTCGGACCACCTTGTCATTCTAGGAGATAGAATGTTCGGGGTGGCCCTGTTCCCTGCGAGGATTCCCAACAGCGGTTTGTGGTCGGTGATGATGGTGAACGTCCGGCCGTAGAGGTACTCGTGAAACCTTTTCACTGCGGCGACAATAGCCAAGGCCTCTTTGTCCAGCTGACTGTAGTTCCGCTCCAGTTTGGTGAGGGTCCTTGAAAAGAACGCGATGGGTGCTTCTTTTCCGTCGGGAAGAGTGTGGCTGAGGATGGTGCCAACGCCGAAGGGTGATGCGTCGCATGTGACGGCTAGTGGTAGGGTCTCGTTGTATTGGATGAGGACGGCATCCGAAGTGAGCAGGTCCTTGGTTTTCCTGAAGGCGGCTTCCTCGCATTTTCCCCAAGTCCAGGAAGCCGCCTTGTCCAAAAGCCTATGCAAAGGCTCCGCCGCGGTCGCCTTTTGGGGCAGGAACACATTATAAAAGTTAAGTAGTCCCAGAAATGCCTGCAGTTCCATTTTTGACCTGGGTGTGGGGGCCTCTTTGATAGCTTTAATTTTGGTGTCGGTGGGGTGGATGCCATGCCGGTCTAGGAGGTACCCCAGGAATGCGACCCGCTCTGTGTAAAGTTGGCACTTTTCCCTCTTCACCTTTAGCCCGGTTTCTTTGAATTTCGTTAGCACCTCCCTTAGGCGACCCTCTAGTTTGGCCTGGTTGGCTGCCGATAGCAGTACATCGTTGAAGTAGGGTACCACCCCCTTGATGCCTTGTAAGAGTCTCTCCATGAGGCTCTGGAAAATTCCAGGCTCCACACTGACTCCGAACTGGAGTCGGTTACATCGAAAGGCTCCCCGGTGGGTGACTATGGTTTGCGCCTCTGCGGTTTCCTCGTCGACCGGCAGCTGCTGGTATGCTTGGGCCAGGTCAAGTTTCGCAAAAACCTTGCCTCCCCCCAGTGAGTGTAGAAGATGCTGCACTGCTGGGACGGGGAAAGCGCTTTGTTGCAAAGCACTGTTTAGGGTAGCCTTATAGTCCCCACAGATTCTCACTGACCCATCAGGCTTGACTGGGGTGACTATTGGGGTCTCCCACCGGGCATGGTCTATTGGTTGTAGGACCCCTTGCTTGACGAGCTTGTCAATTTGCTCGTCAATTTTTGGCTTGAGTGCGAAAGGTACCCGCCTTGGTTTTAGGCGTCTCGGGGGGAACGTTTGGGTCTAGGCTGAAGGATATAGGGGGCCCTCGGTACTTGCCTAGGGTGCCATCGAATACTTCTTGGAAGTCCCGTGCCAGTTGCTGCTCCCAGTCGGCCTCGGCGATGTGGTCGATGCCCATGACTTCGATGCCGAGCGGTGCGAACCATTGAAGTCCCAACAGGCTGGGTCGGTCTCGATCGACGATTGTGAGGGGAAGTTTTGCGGTGCGTCCTTTAAAGGTTACTCTAAATTGTCCTGTTCCGACTACCGGGATGCAGTTTCCCTGGTAGTCTTTAAGGATTAATCTCTGGTTCTCCAGTCCCCTCCTTTAGATGGTAGGCACCAAGCGTTTTATTTCCTGCCAGGCGACCATGGAGAGGTAGGACCCAGAGTCCACCTCCATCTTGCAAGGTTCGCCTTTGATGCCTACCTCCACGTAGACCTTGCAGGCGTCGGTGGTTGTTGCGTGGCCAATGATGACCGTCTGGTGCGTTTCTTCCCTCCGCCGGGTCTCGCCACCTCGTTGGGCTCGTCCGCTCCGGTCCCAACGGCTGTTGGCTGGGCGGTCTCTGGTTCTGGGCGGTGTGCTGTCCCGTCTCCGCTCGCTGTGGTCCCACTGTCTGGGGCTGTAGGCTTTCTTAAGTCGGCAGACGCGGGTGATGTGACCCTTTTTGTCACAGTGCCGGCAGACTGCATCGAAGAACTGGCATTCGGCTAGAGGGTGGTTGCCTCCGCAACCGGCACACGCGGTCCCCGACTTACGACCCCGCCGGCTGCACTGGTCGCGTCCTGCCTGGAGCCGGTGGATTTCCTCCTCCTCGTCCGAAGTATCAGAGGTGGGGTGGAATTTGCCGTGGTGGGTGGTCGTTTCAGGTTGGGCCTCGGTCGCCCATGCAGGGTGGTTGTTCGCAGTGCGGTCCCCGGCGTCCGGTCTCCGCATGAGGTTTGCTGACTGCCTGGTGGCTTCGGTTGCGGTGGCTTCGGTGATGGCATCGGCGAGGGTGATGTTGCCTTTGGCCATCAGTCGACTTTGTAGGACGGGGTCCCGAAGCCTGAGCACGACTCTGTCCCGCAGGGCCTCGTCCATGTTGGAGAACCCGCATAGTCCTCCTAGGCTCTGCAGCTCTGCAACAAAGTCACTGAGGCTTTCGCCCGACCGTTGGTCCCGCCGATAAAACTTGTGCCGTCGGATGAGGGTGGGCACGGCGGGAGCGTAGTGCCTTCGGAGTAAGGGCTCGAGGTCATCCCAATCCATTGCAGTGACGTCAGCGGGTTTCGCTAGGGCTTTCGCCATCTTGAACACTGCGGGCCCGCAGGAGTCGGTGACTAGGTTTCAGCTCTTTATTGGTCCCTGGAATTGAACTGGGTTCCAAGGAAAACTTTCGGCTTTTTATTTCCAAGCCGCAGCAGCCGTGGCCAATGGCACCGCTTTGAATCTCCCGCGATTCGAATCCACCAATCGCGGGAGATTCTTAGCGGGCCAATCAGCGCGGCTCGCCCAACCAATCAGATCGCCCCACGCTTTGGCCAATCAAAACGCGGGGCTTTCAAGAATGTAAATGAAGGTACAGAACATTAGGATATGATAATTGGTGAACCATCTCTGAGCTCGTTGAGGCAGGATGTTCCTGATCTGATGTTGGGTTGTAACCACCAAAGCCCCCTCTCCAAATGTGTGGTTTCTTATTTCTTGTACTAAGAGAGCTGTGGCGGCAATAGCTTGAATACATACCGGCCATCCCCGTATTACAGGATTTATTAATTTGGATAGGAAGGCTACTGGTTTTAAGAGACCTCCCCATTTTGAGGTAAGAACCCTTTTGCTACTCCATCACAGACTGTTACAAATAAGGGGAAAGGTTTTTCCCCATGAGGTAGTGAGAGAACTGGAGCCGTTTTAAGTGCTGTTTTTAATTTTTCCATAGCTTCTCGGTCAAGTGAAGTTAATTGTGGTTTCCATGGTTCAGTATCAAGCAATTTAGCATGAAGGGGCTCCACTATTTCAGTAAAGTCCATTATCTAGTGTCGACCATTGCCTAACAGTCCCAAAAAACTTTCTCAAGTCTCTCTTAGTTCCTCAATTCTAGCAGGAATTATTTTTCTACTCCCTTCACTAATCAAATGTCCAAGACATTTGATCTCTCTCTCTACATACTGTAATTTAGATTTTGATGTGGCATGGGTTGATTTTTATTTCTTGATTTTGAAATTCAAATTCTGGCTAATGTGGCATCCCAGAGGGATTATGCTTCAAGATGTCCAGGATGCCCCAGTATCCACTAAAAATTTTAATTTTGCCATTTCTTGGTCTCACTTGCAATTTTATCCAGTGTTCTTGGTGGAACCTCAGATGCAATGAATACACATTTCTCTCATTTCCTTGCACATGCAATTTCTTTAAATGAAAGTACTCTCCTTTTAATCTGGGATGGGGGTCAACACACAGACATTTACACCAATTTTTTTTTCAAACTCACAAACTTGTACTGTAATCAGACTGCTTGCATAAACAATTTCCCACACAAAAATTTCATTTCATTCTTTCTCCAAGCAAATCAATCATTACTTACAATTCTTTTCTGAGAGCTTTTTCTCACAAGCCAATGAACTCTACTTTTTTGTGTGTACTGTTGTTAGAGGGTCTCATCCTCCAGGTTTGGAAATGATTACACAGAGACACATTTACACACAACATTTCCAGACCTGGGGAGGTTTTGTCCCTTTAAATCTCCACTTTTTCTTTCTTTAGCTACCTGTAGTTTGTTCTTAGAGCAGTGAGATCACTCAAGGAGCTGTTCCAATCACAAATGCCCACTGCCTACCTGCTTCCCACAGCTCTAAGTCCAATCCAAAAAAGCCAACTTAATTCTCTGGCTGGCCAGACATGTCACAATTATGTTTTGTTTTAACAACTAAGCCATGGGTTGTTACTACTTCCCTTTTCTTGAGTCAGGACTCCAAGAGTCATATTATTCTTTGAGTCCACGTACAAATTGAAAGATTTCTCAAGATTGGGAAGACCCACAACAGGAGCTTGAGATAATGCCAATTGTTTTTTTAAAGTCTCAAAAGCCTGTTTTTATTCACACGTCCAAAGAGTTCCCTTTCTCCCCCTTTGTGGACTTATAAAGTGGTTTGGCTAGCAGGGTAAAATTTCTACAATATCCTGCTGCTCCTAAAAAACCCCGTAACTCTCTCCTGTCAGTTGGTTCTGCAATTCGGCATACAGCTTCCTTTTTCTTATGTTCTATAGATCTCTGGCCCTGACTTATAGTATAACCTAAGTATTTTACTTGGGGTTTCACTAATTGGGCTTTCTTCCTTATTGCTTTCGTGAACTTCTCACTTTTACTTGAAGTTACACTCATCCTTAAGCACTAGATTTTTACTACCTGTCTCTGCCCTGGGTGTTCTGTCTGTTCTCTTTCTAGTTTGAATCTCCCAGCCGGTGCTGGCTTATTTTTTAAAGATCCAGATCTATAGAGACCTTCATTCACACATCTGTCCAGGACTCTCATGACCCAGTTTGAAGTCCACTTTTCTTTTTAAAGACAACTTTTACTGTTTAACATGTCCCCATGGGCTCCATGGAGAACATGGCCCTAATCTTACCAGTTCCAGATTGACACTCCTATGCCTGTTTCCAAATATTACACCAACCTTACCTATTAAGTACTTGGACATGGGTCAGAGTAAATGGAGACAGCCTCTGAATGTGAACTTTCAGCTCTTTATTGCATAGTGACTTCTCCAAACAACAACAGTGAACTCTGCCTTATATAGGCAACCCTTGTGAGAATTGTCCAATAGCGAGCTGTGAACGCCAGCTCTTTTAACCAATAATAATCCTCTGTTAAGGGCCAATCGGATTCCTAAGAACTAACCAATCCGATCTGGCCGCCTAACAGCCAATCAGAAGTGCAGGGCCAGAACCCTGCACTTTACCTCAAGCTCATACTTTTATTAACTATGGTACATACACAACATTACCTATTTCTCAGTCCTTAAGGAGATTTACGGTTCTTCTTCTTTAGCCAAAAGCATTTTACTATTTGCTGGGGGCTCAGGTATTTCCCAATTTACGAAATACCAGGGTTTAAGATACAGTATTTCAATTTTTAAGGTAGGCCTCTTGATTTAAGTATTGTACTAATTTACCCAGCCAACATTTGCTTGTTTCCCCAAGATGATCTCACCTGTACTGTGGTTCCTTAATTATGTATTTTGCCATTTTTCAATGCACAAATTTATCATTCTGTTCTTACTTAAACTTTTAGTCCAGGGGAGTAGGTTTTCCTCACTCCACTGGCTCAATAACTGCTCCAATGGGTATTTTCATGCCCTTATGTGTTAGAGTCACCCCCAAGGGTTTGCTCTACCTCCTGCAGCAACAAAGTTAGCTGCAACAACTACAAGAATTCCCCATTTTTGTTGCTTGTGCAATGGGGCAACGGTAACTTCTCTGCCTCAGATGAACAGGTACTGCCAGAGGCTTCATTTGAATGACTAGTGGTGCATGGTGCACTGCATATCCTGGCGCATCTTCTGCCCATAATTGGTGCACATCAAACTCATGCCAAGTATCGAGGACTCAAACCTCTTGGGCCACCATTACTTGCCACATCTCATTTGGAGAATGCCTCATGACTAGTGCCATTTTATTTTCCTCAAATGACAAAGTTGCCTCCATTTTGCATAACATGTCCCGGCCCAATAAGGGAATGGGACACTTGGGCATGTATAGGAATTGATGTTCAATGTCCCTTCTGTTTAGGGAACATCTCAGGGGCTTTAGAAAAGGGTGGCAATTTACAGAGCCATCAACCCCTTGTACATTTATAACATCAGCAGAAAAGGGAGCCAACAACTTAGTAACTACAGATCTAGATGCCCCCTATCTTCATTTGGACCAAGGGTTTGGGGGGGGCTGAAGAGGTTCCTTAGGCCTAACCCCTTGATCTGTTTTTGGC
Source organism: Hydrophis major (assembly GCA_033807585.1). Taxonomy (NCBI): domain Eukaryota; kingdom Metazoa; phylum Chordata; class Lepidosauria; order Squamata; family Elapidae; genus Hydrophis; species Hydrophis major. The sequence continues at coordinate 131,895 of JAUCBL010000123.1, forward strand.
ATTTCCTTTTATATTCCCTGCGCTCCTGCCCTGCGAACTTGATTATTGCCATCATCAACATTGGGGGGGGCTGGTCTTTGCCTGCCTTAGGCCATTTGATGAAGATACACAGGGGCATATGGAGGAGGACTATCTTCTTCATAGGGTTCAGTTTTCAAGACAGGTTTGGTTTTAATCTGATCCTTCTTGGCCTGAGATCTGGGATTTCCATAGTCTCTACTAAAACCCTTCTTAAAATTCCTGAGCATACACTGAAGAAGTGTCCAGGAGACACTTCCTTCACCACCCATTTCTAAGACACTGCCACTGACCTGTGATGCCGGACGTTCCAACGGTCACCAACAGGAACTGCAATGGCTTAACCACCCACACAACTCTTGGGCTTCGTTAGGATTCACCAATCCCAGACCCAGGGAGGTGATCAGGCCCCCTCTTCCACTCTCAAACGAATGGGTCTACAATTCCCCAATACTTATACTTGCCTGCAGGCATCTTCTTCCCAGCCGGTGTTATTTCATAACTTTTTTTGACTCCGTTCAGGCTCTTGGATCGGTTGGTTGTCCACCAGAAACCCCTACGGTGCCGTCTGCCCCTTCCAGATAAATCATCAGTGCCGGCTGAAGGTTCAGCGAGACTACCCCAGTTGGGCACTGGTCGGTCCATTCTGTCCTCAGCAAAATATCGCTCTGAGTCCCGGCGGAGTTGCCATAAATGTTGCAGGAAATTATGAGGCTCAGACCACAGACTCAAAGATAATTGTTTTATTTGCACAAAGGTTCAGAGATATTTAGCCAAGGCACATCTGAATGCCTTCCTATGGGTTTTACAGTTACTTTTATACACTCCAAAGGCTACAAACCACAGAAAAACAACTTGTCAATCATCCATTGGTTACTTTGAATTTCAGTTACCCCCCTCCCCTGTTGCTGGGCGAAAGTAGCTCGATTTCACGGAATCTTTGCAAACCCACCTTGCTAAATCCTGACTTCTTGTACCTCCGTTTGTGGTTTTTGTTGCAAGCAAGACAATGTTTCCTGCTTGACAGATATGGGTGAATGACTGATGGATGACCCTTTAATCTGGTATTTTTCTTTTCTTTTTTAAAAAAATAAATTTTATTAAGTTTCCAAATTTTAAAAACATAAAATAAAACTTTATACATTGTTATCAACATCTTTTGCATCTCCTCACATTTTTCAGTATATGTATTTACCGTATATACTTGAGTATAAGTCGACCCGAATATAAGCCGAGGCACCTAATTTTACCACAAAAAACTGGGAAAACTTATTGACTCGAGTATAAGCCTAGGGTGGGAAATGCAGCAGCTACTGGTAAATTTCAAAAATAAAAATAGATACCAATAAAAACTTTCACTAGGACAGTTGAGAATAAGTTTGATGTTCACAATTTCCTCTTTGAAAGAGACCAGTAAATAGGGAACAAGAAGATGAAGAAAAACAAGTGTGTTTGTTCACACTTTTCACACTGCGGTGAACAAAAATGGCATCATAGGAACAGGCTTATTCTCAGTCCAAAGGTTTGTTTCTGATTTCTTCCCTGATTTAAGGAAAATTTGGGAAACGATCTCACTATCATGAAAGGTTTAATTGATTCACTAACCCAAAAGAAGATGATGACGACAGTGGGAGGCAGGAGTCACTCTCTCCCTTGCAAGAAAAAAGCAAGAGCCGTTCTTATGATCTCTCTCGATCTCTCTCCCCGTCATACAGTCAAGCCCTTTCCAGCACGCGCGATCTGCCGCCGCCGCTTTGCACCTTGCAAATACAAAATTTTTTGCATTTGCAAGGTGCAAAGCGGCGGGGGCGAATCCCGCATGCTGGAAAGGGCTTGACTGTATAACGGGGAGAGAGATCGAGAGAGATCATAAGAACGGCTCTTGCTTTTTTCTTGCAAGGGAGAGAGTGACTCCTGCCTCCCACTGTCATCAACATCTTCTTTTGGGTTAGTGAATCAATTAATTTGGGAAATGATCTCACTATCATGAAAGTCAGTGTTCTCTGCCCGTGGGGCATTTGGAAGAAAATGCCCCGTGGCATATCCACACGCGTGTTAGGGGAATCAGAAATCGCCGCGTTCAATGCCTAGCACGGCAGAAGAGAAAACACAGCTGTGAGCAAATACTGGGAAAACCTGATTGATCAGAAGGAAGGAGGAAAAAGAGGGAGGGGTGGTGGTGGACGGAGGCCCCACTGGTATTTGTGAAACACTTGGTCGGCTTGCGTTGTTTTCTGAGCCTAGAGCCAGGGCGCTTTCACTGCACGGCGGAGCTTCTTGTCTCAGGAAACACCGGGCATCATTGCTGCCCCCTGAGAGGAGGGCAATTCTGGGCTGCGCAATTGAGGGACTTCGTCGCTTTGGGTGGGTGGGTGGGAGCGAGGATGGACGGAGTCCGTGAAGTGGGGCTTGCCTGCCCTTGCTGGCTGCCTCTGCTTCCTTAGGGGCGGGGAAGGGGGCTCATCTGGACCAAGGGTGAGTCTCCCCTTCAGTTTCTCCTGAAGGATCTTCTGTAGCTTTTGCCTTCTCCCTACATCTTCCCTCTGTTAAAATGCCCCCCCCACACACACACACTTATTTTCGGTCGGATATGTTAAGCCTGGGTTCCCCAACCAGGGTTAGGGAGACAAGCTAAACAGAATGTGCAGCGTTAGTCAGATAGGCACACAGATAAATGAGTGAGCTAAGCTTGTATGTTTATTAACATACAGTAAAAATAACAGATACGCTTGTGCTATCAAAAATATAGTTTATTCCATGATGAGTTCATAGCATAGTCAAAATAACAGTCCAATAGTCATGTATCATTTAGTCAGTCCATTCAGGGATATTCAGTTAGCAAAGTCCATGTAGAATATCCTATGTCAGTTCACTTACAAATCAGTCCTTTGTTTTCTCTCCCGTTTGAGCAATGCAGTCTTGATTCCAAGCAGTAATCAGGGATCATCAAAGCCAGAGAGAGAGCAAGCTGCAGTCTTGCTTCTTTTAAAGTGCTTTCACAACCACTCCCTTAATTACTTTCCCATAGTTAAAGTTGCAGACACTTTAACTAACAAACTATGATTACTTAGTTATTATTTTACCTAAACCAGTTAGGGTAAACAATGTTATCCCTAACATTCTCCCCTTTTAGGAAATAATAATAAATATAACTATTTACATCTTTAAATCATATTTGTTACAACTCTCTTTAAACTTAATTACTCCTTGAGCTTTTGTAAATTGGTCTGCAATGTTTTCTTCCGTCATGCAGTATTCCAATTTAATTAGCCCATTCTTAACAGATTCTCTAACATTTAAGTATCTTAAGTCAGTATGCTTTGATCTAGTTTTTACAGCAACACTAGTAGCTAACTTTATGGCTGCCTGGTTGTCCTCGTACACAATAATGGAATCTTTAACAGTTATACCCATGTCTAATAATAACTGTTTGAACAAAATCAAGTCAGTGCATAATAATGACAGACATGAAAATTCTGCTTCCAACGTGGACAAGCTAATATGCTGTTGTCTGATTGACCTCCACCCTATTAGTGTCTTACCAAATAATATAGCCATCCCAGATGTTGATTTTCTTGTGTTTATATCAGTTGCAAAACTTGCATCTGCATAGGCACTAAGACTCAAATCACCCTTTGGTTCTATATACAATGCATGGTTCATTGTTCCTTTAAGATATCTTAAAATTCTCTTTAATGATTGCCAATGACATTGATGTGGATCCGAATTAAAACGTGCTAGCTGATTTACACTATAAGCTATATCTGGCCTAGACCAATTGCTTATATATGATAAGCTATCAATCAAAGATTGATATATAGACTTATCAAATTTGGGACTTTGATCGTCAGTTTGGCAAACTTCCTGATTCATTGGAGTCTTTGCCGGTTTACAAAGTTCCATTTTATATGTTTTAATTAATTGGCAAATTTTATCTTCTTGAGATATCTTAAAACCATTATTTGTTTTGTTAATTGTCAATCCTAGATATTTTTTAATTTCACCTAAATGCTTTAATTTTATCTTTTTGGCTAATAATGATATAATTTCATTAGCTTCATTATTAGTCTTAGTTATCAAAGCAATATCATCTGTAAATAATAACAATAATGACACCGTTCCATTATTTTCTCTTTTAAACACACATGGATCTGCTAAACCAGATTTAAAACCTATATTGTTTAACTCTTTCACAATATATTGGTTCCACTCAAACCCAGATTGTTTCAACCCGTAAAGACTCTTTTTGAGTTTCCAACAATCATTACTATTTACTTTATTGTCTTTTATACCTACTGGTTTTCTTAAATATATAGTGTGCTGCAATGGTGCATGCAGGTAAGCAGTTTCTAAATCTAAATGGTTAATGACATAGTTTTTCTTAGCTGCCCACACTAAAGCTGCTCTTAAAGATGTTGCTTTAAGACTTGGTGCAAAAACTTCATCGTAATCAGATACAGTTTGATTAAATCCTTGAGCTACCAACCTAGCTTTATGGGTAACAGTCCCATCATTTCCAGTTTTTACTTTAAATATCCATTTGCACCCAATGGATTTTTCTCCTGGAGGTAATTTGGCATCTTCATATACTTTCATTACCTTTAATGAATTTAGTTCTTTTTCCATTGCCTTTTGCCAATTCTCCTGACCCTTAGCAGGATACATCTTAAGTTCATCTACACTAGTTGGAACTTTAGTTACTTGGCAAACTATACTTGCTTGATACCTATCAGGTGGTCTAGTTACACGTGTAGTACGTCTAGGTATTACAGGACTTACAGGTGGACTTTCATTTATTAACTCTTCTTGATTATCTAACTCTTCCTGATCAACTGTTTCCTCTTGTTCTGGTCCTATTTGCTCTTCGTGGACTTCTTTAATTGGACTCTTCTTATAACTAGTCTGTTCTTTCTGCCTTTTGTAGGGTTTGTTAGGGATAACATTGTTTACCCTAACTGGTTTAGGTAAAATAATAACTAAGTAATCATAGTTTGTATGTTAAAGTGTCTGCAACTTTAACTATGTGGGATAGTAATTAAGGGAGTGGTTGTGAAAGCACTTTAAAAGAAGCAAGACGGCAGCTTGCTCTCTCTCTGGCTTTGATGATCCCTGATTACTGCAAGGACTCAAGACTGCATTGCTCGAACGGGAGAGAAAACAAAGGACTGACTTGTAAGTGAACTGACATAGGATATTCTAAAACGGACTTTGCTAACTGAATTTCCCTGAATGGACTGACTAAATGATACATGACTATTGGACTGTTATTTTGACTATGCTATGAACTCATAATGGAATAAACTATATTTTTGATAGCACAAGCGTATCTGTTATTTTTACTGTATGTTAATAAACATACAAGCTTAGCTCACTCATTTATCTGTGTGCCTATCTGACTAACGCTGCACATTCTGTTTAGCTTGTCTCCCTAACCCTGGTTGGGGAAACCAGGCTTAACACTGGTTATGGGCCCAGAGGCTGCAAAGTCAGTTTAACTAGGATAAAACAGATTTATGTAAAAGTGAGAGTTTGTGTTGTTATACATTACAGTGAACAGACAGCTGTGTTTTATTAATTATAGTTTTATATCCATATAAGAAAACATGGCACAAGTCAATTTACAAAGTTTATCCTTATATCCAAGTTGGATGGAACAAACTATGTATCATGGTCTATGAAATGTAGTCTGCTTCTACGAAGAGAAGGTTTGTGCAACATAATTGAAAATCCACCAAACGTAGAAGAATGGGATCCAGAGGATAAGGAAGATAAACTAAAGATAGAAGAATTTATGCATAAAAATGAACAAGCTATTTGCATTATTGGGTTAACCTTAACAGATCAGCAACTCGTTAATATCCACGGAGAGAAAACGGCTGTTGGGTGTTGGCAGAAGCTGAAGAGGATTTATGTTCGAGATAATGTTGGTGCTCACATAAATCTTACACGAAAGCTTTTCAGTACACATCTCCATAAGAATGGTGATATGTTGAGTCATTTGAAAACTATGCAAAGCATTTTTCAAGAACTGCACGAGAAAGAGCTTATTTTCTCTGAACTACATCAAGTTTACATAATTCTATCTTCCCTTGATGAAAGTTATGATAACTACGTAACTTCCCTTGAAATATTGCCAAAGGAAAGCCTAACTTTAACTGATATAACTGGCAGATTGATTAAAGAGGCCAGAAGAAGGCTTGAAAGAGATGAGTTAAGGAGGCAGCAACCTCAAAAAGAAGATAATGAAACTCCTACTGCATATGCAATTAAAAAGTGTTTTAATTGTGGAGGAAGAGGACATTTGGCAAGATTTTGTAAAAAAGCAAAGTGCCAGAACGCTGGCCAGAATACTAAAAGTCATCAAAAGATAAATAAAAATTTAGAGTTAGCCATGTATACTAACGGAGCTGTAAAAAATAATTTATGGGTGGTTGACAGTAGAGCTTCCCATTGTATAACAAATGATAACAAAATTTTTATTAAAATGTCCTAGAGTACACAGCAGATATCGTTAGCCAATGGCTGGAAACTGAAAGCTAAAGGTCAAGGTATAGCATATTGTTCTTTTATAAAAGAGAATGTAAAAATGTTATGTGTGCCACAACTTAAGTTTAATTTAATTTCAGTTAGAATTTTGGTTAAACTAGGATATGTAGTTACCTTTAAAGGAGATAACTGCATAATTGAGAAAGAAGATAAGAAAATTACTGCATCTTTAAGAGGTGAATTATATGTGTTAAATGATGATGGTTTAAAAGTGGCTAACACAGTTTATGAAAATAAGAAACCTCATGATGAATGTATTCACTTGTTACATCGAAGGCTAGGGCATTTAAATTTTAAAATGCTTAAGAAAACTGTTGAATTATCTAAGGGAATAAGTTTGAAACCTTGTAATAAGTATTTGCAATGTAATATCTGCAATCAAAGTAAGAGCAGGGTCACACCGGCTAATAGAGTTGATGGATTTACTACCAAAGAACCTTTAGAGGTAGTATTTGCAGATTTAATAGGTCCGAAAAAAAACAAGTGTAGGAGGAGCTCGTTACATACTAAGTATAATGGACCACTATTCTAGATATGGGTTTTGCTATTTAATGAAGACCAAAACTGAAACGTATCAAAATCTCTTTAATTGGATTAAATTTGCAGAAAGGAAAACTAAAAAGAAATTAGTAACTCTTATAACAGATAATGGTACGGAATTTACAAATAATAAATATTAAATAATGTTGTTAATTCAACAACAGGTGAATTACCATTCACACTGCGGCATGGTACAAAACCTGATTTAAGTAACATGCACACATTTGGAGCACCAGTATGGGTGCATATCCCTACACAACTTAGACACAAAGGACAGCATAGAGCTAAAAGATTATATTTTGTAGGATATACATCTAATCATAGATCTTATAGATTCTGGGAACCAGGTACATCTAGAGTTTACACCAGTGCCAGTGCTAAATTCCTAGAACATGTAGGATGGAATAGATTAGAGCAAGATTTAAATAATGAAGTAATTATTGAACCCTACAAAAGGCAGAAAGATCAGATTAGTTATAAGAAGATTCCAATTAAAGAAGAAGTCCAAGAAGAGCAAATAGGACCAGAACAAGAGGAAACAGTTGATCAGGAAGAGTTAGATAATCAAGAAGAGTTAGTTAATGAAAGTCCACCTGTAAGTCCTGTAATACCTAGACGTACTACACGTATAACTAGACCACCTGATAGATATCAAGCAAGTATAGTTTGCCAAGTAACTAAAGTTCCAACTAGTGTAGATGAACTTAGGATATATCCTGCTAAGGATCAGGAGAATTGGCAAAAGGCAATGAAAAAGAACTAAATTCATTAAAGGTAATGAAAGTATATGAAGATGCCAAATTACCTCCAGGAGAAAAATCCATTGGGTGCAAATGGATATTTAAAGTAAAAACTGGAAATGATGGGACTGTTACCCATAAAGCTAGGTTAGTAGCTCAAGGATTTAATCAAACTGCATCTGATTACGATGAAGTTTTTGCACCAAGTCTTAAAGCAACATCTTTAAGAGCAGCATTAGTGTGGGCAGCTAAGAAAAACTATGTCATTAACCATTTAGATGTAGAAACTGCTTACCTGCATGCACCATTGCAGCACACTATATATTTAAGAAAACCAGTAGGTATAAAAGACAATAAAGTAAATAGTAATGATTGTTGGAAACTCAAAAAGAGTCTTTACGGGTTGAAACAATCTGGGTTTGAGTGGAACCAATATATTGTGAAAGAGTTAAACAATATAGGTTTTAAATCTGGTTTAGCAGATCCATGTGTGTTTAAAAGAGAAAATAATGGAACGGTGTCATTATTGTTATTATTTACAGATGATATTGCTTTGATAACTAAGACTAATAATGAAGCTAATGAGATTATATCATTATCAGCCAAAAAGATAAAATTAAAGCATTTAGGTGAAATTAAAAGGTATCTAGGATTGACAATTAACAAAACAAAAAATGGTTTTAAGATATCTCAAGAAGATAAAATTTGCCAATTAATTAAAACGTTTAAAATGGAACTTTGTAAACCGGCAAAGACTCCAATGAGTCAGGAAGTTTGCCAAACTGACGATCAAAGTCCCAAATTTGATAAGTCCATATATCAATCTTTGATTGGCAGCTTATCATATATAAGCAATTGGTCAAGGCCAGATATAGCTTATAGTGTAAATCAGCTGGCACGTTTTAATTCAGATCCACATCAATGTCATTGGCAATCATTAAAGAGAATTTTAAGATATCTTAAAGGAACAATGAACCATGCATTGTATATAGAACCAAAGGGTGATTTGAGTCTTAGTGCCTATGCAGATGCAAGTTTTGCAACTGATATAAACACTAAAAAATCAACATCTGGGATGGCTATATTATTTGGTAAGACACTAATAGGGTGGAGGTCAATCAGACAACAGCATATTAGCTTGTCCACGATGGAAGCGGAATTTTCATGTCTGTCATTATTATGCACTGACTTGTTTTTGTACAAACAGTTATTATTAGACATGGGTATAACTGTTAAGCCTGGTTGGGAAAACCAGGCTTAACAGGGTTCAATAATTACTTCATGATTTAAATCTTGCTCTAATCTATTCCATCCTACATGTTCTAGGAATTTTGCACTAGCACTGGTGTAAACTCTAGATGTACCTGGTTCCCAGAATCTATAAGATCTATGATTAGATGTATATCCTACAAAATATAATCTTTTAGCTCTATGCTGTCCTTTGTGTCTAAGTTGTGTAGGGATATGCACCCATGCTGGTGCTCCAAATGTGTGCATGTAACTTAAATCAGGTTTTGTGCCATGCCGCAGTGTGAATGGTAATTCACCTGTTGTTGAATTAACAACATTATTTAATATATGATAACCACACATTATTGCTTCTCCCCACAAATTGTCAGGTAATCCTGAATCAGACATCATAGTTCGTGCCATTGATTGTAAAGTTTGGCCTCTTCTCTCTATAAAGGCATTATGTTGTGGCCTATATGGTGCAGACATTTTATGTTGAATACCTAACATTCTAAGTCTGTTCTGGAATTTATTATTTGTAAATTCCGTACCATTATCTGTTATAAGAGTTACTAATTTCTTTTTAGTTTTCCTTTCAGCAAATTTAATCCAATTAAAGAGATTTAGATACGTTTCAGTTTTGGTCTTCATTAAATAGCAAAACCCATATCTAGAATAATGGTCCATTATACTTAGTATGTAACGAGCTCCTCCTACACTTGGTTTTTTCGGACCTATCAAATCAGCAAATACTACTTCTAAAGGTTCTTTAGTAGTAAATCCATCAACTCTATTAGCCGGTGTAACCGTGGCCTTACTTTGATTACAGGCATTACATTGCAAATACTTATTACAAGGTTTCAAACTTATTCCCTTAGATAATTCAACAGTTTTCTTAAGCATTTTAAAATTTAAATGCCCTAGCCTTCGATGTAACAAGTGAATACATTCATCATGAGGTTTCTTATTTTCATAAACCGTGTTAGCCACCTTTAAACCATTATCATTTAACACATATAATTCACCTCTTAAAGATGCAGTAATTCTCTTATCTTCTTTCTCAATTATGCAGTTATCTCCTTTAAAAGTAACTACATGTCCTAGTTTAACCAAAATTCTAACTGAAATTAAATTAAACTTAAGTTGTGGTACATATAACATTTTTACATTCTCTTTTATAAAAGAACAGTATGCTAAACCTTGACCTTTAGCTTTCAGTTTCCAGCCATTGGCTAACGATATCTGCTGTGTACTCTTGGACATTTTAATAAAGTTTTTGTTATCATTTGTTATACAGTGGGATGCTCCACTGTCAACCACCCATGAATTATTTTTTACAGCTCCGTTAGTATACATGGCTAACTCTAAATTTTTATTTATCTTTTGATGACTTTTAGTATTCTGGCCAGCGTTCTGGCGCTTTGCTTTTTTACAAAATCTTGCCAAATGTCCTCTTCCTCCACAATTAAAACACTTTTTAATTGCGTATGCAGTAGGAGATTCATTATCTTCTTTTTGAGGTTGCTGCCTCCTTAATTCATCTCTTTCAAGCCTTCTTCTGGCCTCTTCAATCAATCTGCCAGTTATATCAGTTAAAGTTAGACTTTCCTTTGGCAATATTTCAAGGGAAGTTACGTAGTTGTCATAACTTTCATCAAGTGAAGATAGAATTATGTAGACTTGGTGTAGTTCAGAGAAAATAAGCTCTTTCTCATGCAGTTCTTGAAAAATGCTTTGGATAGTTTTCAAATGACTCAGCATATCACCATTCGTCTGGAGATGCGTTCTGAAAAGCTTTCGTGTAAGATTTATGTGAGCACCAACATTATCTCGAACATAAATCCTCTTCAGCTTCTGCCAACACCCAACAGCCGTTTTCTCTCCGTGGATATAAACAAGCTGTTGGTCAGTTAAGGTTAAAGCAATTATGCAAATAGCGTGTTCATTTTTATGCATAAATTCTTCTATCTTTAGTTTATCTTCATCATCCTCTGGATCCCATTCTTCTACGTTTGGTGGATTTTCAATTTTGTTCCACAAACCTTCTCTTCGTAGAAGCAGACTACATTTCATAGACCATGATACATAGTTTGTTCCATCCAGCTTGGATATAAGGGACAAACTTTGTAGATTGACTTGTGCCATGTTTTTCTTTATATGGATATAAAACTATAATTAATAAAACACAGCTGTCTGTTTACTGTAATGTATAACAACACAAACTCTCACTTTTACATAAATCTGTTTTATCCTAGTTAAACTGACTTTGCAGCCTCTGGGCCCATAACCAGTGTTAAGCCTGGGTTCCCCAACCAGGGTTAGGGAGACAAGCTAAACAGAATGTGCAGCGTTAATCAGATAGGCACACAGATAAATGAGTGAGCTAAGCTTGTATATTTATTAACATACAGTAAAAATAACAGATACGCTTGTGCTATCAAAAATATAGTTTATTCCATTTGAGTTCATAGCATAGTCAAAATAACAGTCCAATAGTCATGTATCATTTAGTCAGTCCATTCAGGGATATTCAGTTAGCAAAGTCCGTGTAGAATATCCTATGTCAGTTCACTTACAAATCAGTCCTTTGTTTTCTCTCCCGTTCGAGCAATGCAGTCTTGATTCCAAGCAGTAATCAGGGATCATCAAAGCCAGAGAGAGAGCAAGCTGTCGTCTTGCTTCTTTTAAAGTGCTTTCACAACCACTCCCTTAATTACTTTCCCATAGTTAAAGTTGCAGACACTTTAACTAACAAACTATGATTACTTAGTTATTATTTTACCTAAACCAGTTAGGGAAAACAATGTTATCCCTAACAGGATAGATTTCGTGTCTGAGCATTCTCACATGGCGGTTGGTCTCCCCCCCCCCCTAAAAACAGTTAAAAAAAGAAAAAACAACATATCCTCATGCAAGAACTTTTCTGCTTCCGATTACCCCCATGCTTAAAAGTTGCAAAGGAAACACGGAAGCAGGGAAGTGGCTGCCCAGCTCGAGCTCCACACCATTTTTTTTTCAGAGGGGAATCTGACTGGAGTATAAGCTGAGGGGTTTTTTATCAGCACAAAAAATGTGCTGAAAAACTCGGCTTATACTCGAGTATATACGGTACTTATTCCTTTACCATTACATCTTACTCTTACTATAAATCAATATCTTTTATCCTTACATCTCAATCTTCTCCATGGTATATTTACATATTTACATATTCCCTCATTCTCTTCCTAATTGCCGTTTTATTTTCTTTTTATTTCTAAACCACTCATACCAGGCATCCCAGGCCCTATAATAAATTGAATCTTCTCTGTTTTTTATTTTCATTGTTAGCCTGTCCATCTCTATACAATCTATTATTTTTTTTTATAACCATGCCTTCCGGTGGAACCCTTTTTTCCTTCCAGAGATGTGTGTACGAAATCCTTGCAGCTGTTAATATATGTAACATAATATATCTATCTGTTTTATTGCATTTTTGTTATTATACCTAATAAAAAAGTTTCCAGATTAAATTTAATTTTCTGATTTGTGATTTCTTCTATCCATTGTCTAATTGTATTCCAATATTTTTTCACTTCCTGGCATGTCCACCAGGTATAAAAATAAGCACCTTTTTCTTTTCCACATTTCCAACAATTTGAATCTGAGTTAAACATTTTTGCCAATCTAGCGGGAGGAAGGTGCCATCTGTAGAACATTTTTTATTGATTTTCCTTGTATGCTGTGGATGTAATTAGTTGGTAATTTGATCCCCACATTCTCTCCCAATTTTTCAGGTCTATATTGTGGCCAACAGTTTTCACCCATACCACCATCGTCTCTTTGACCACCTCCTCTTCCATTTTAAAATCTAGTTGAAAGTTATATATTCTTGAAATCATTTTCTTTTCCATTTTTTGTAGAATTTTATCTAATTGATGCTTTTCCAAGCAGAAACCAAATTGTTATTTGTCCTTCTGATATCTCGCCTGAATTTGCATGTATGGTCACCAATCTATCTTTATATTTTGTTGCTGTAATTCTTGTCTCATTTTTAATCTTCCTTGTGTGTCTAATAGGTCTTTGTAATTCCTCTTTTTCCCCAGATCCATTGCATTTGGGTAGATTTGTGCTTCCATACTTGACAGCCAGTTCGGTATTTTAGTATAATGATTCTTTTTAATCTTGTTCCATGTCCGAATTCATGAATCTCTCATCATGTGTCTCTGAAAATATGCATGCTGTTTACATTTCCCATCCCATAGGAAACTATGCCACCCTCTCTGCAAGTCATGACCTTCTATCGACAATACTCTTCTATTTTCCAGGTTGATCCAATCTTTAATCCATACCATAGCCACAGCCTGATAATATATTTCCCAGTCAGGGAGTCCAAAGCCACCCCTTTCTCTTTTGTCCCGTAACAATTTCATTTTTATCCTAGCTTTTTTCACATCCCAAATTTACTTATTATTCGATCTAATTCTCTAAAAAAGGTTTTATCCAATCTTATTGGTGCAGTTTGAAAAAGATACAGCATTTTTGGTAGGGTAGACATTTTAATTGCCGCAATTTTCCCCAGTAGTGATGGCTGTAATTTCCCCCACATTTCCAATTCTTTTTTGATTTGTATTATTAATTTGTCATAGTTATCTTTTTTGATTGAAGAGCATCTTGCCATTAACCAAATGCCTAAATATTTTACCTTTTTCACACTTGCATTCCCAATTTTCCTTCTAATTCTTTTTTTTTTGCTTATCTTTTAAATTTTTAGTCAATAATTTTGTTTTGTTTTTATTAATCTTAAGGTCTGTGACCTTGCCAAATTCTTCTATTTCCTTTATTAATTTTACTCCTGTATCCTATATCATCGGCAAATGCCTGTACCTTATAATGCTCCTTTTTAATTAAAGCGCCTTTGATTTCTACATTTTTCCTAATGTTTTCCAATAAATTTTCTGAGGTAAGAATAAAGAGAAGGGGTGACAGTGGGCATCCCTGCCTTACTCCTTTGTTGATCTTGAATGTTTCCATTCTGTCACTGTTCATTATTACACTGGCCATCTGTGTCGTATAAATTGTCAAAATCAAGTTAATAAATGTATTGCCAAATTGTATGCTTTTTAATTGTTGTATTATGAACTGCCAGTTAACATTGTCAAATGCCTTTTGCGCATCTAGGAAGACCATTGTAATCTGGCATTTTTCATTAATACACACATTTCATTATCAAGCAGAACCATGTTAATATCTCCCTAAAAACAATATATTTATTCTTATTTATTTTCAAACCAGCCACCTCTCCATATGCCTCTATCCTTTCCAGTAACTTTGGAGCTGTTTCTAGCGGATCTTCCAAAATAAAAGCTAAGTCATCAGCAAAAGCTTGTAGCTTAAATTCTTCCTTCTTAATTTTCATTCCTTTTATGCTTTTATCATCCCTAATATTTCTATTCAACACTTCCAAGGTCAACACAAATAGCAAAGGAGATAGGGGGCATCCTTGTCTTGTGCCTTTCCTTATATTAATAAAATCTGTAAGTTCCCCCTCCATCATTACCCTTGCTGTCTGTTTATTATATATAGCTTCTATTGCTTGAATAAATTTTTTAGCGAAACCCATCTGCTCCAATAATAATAACATAAATCTCCAGTTCATGTTATCAAATGCTTTTTGAGCATCTAGGAATATCAAAGCCATTTGCTTTTCAGGATGAGCCTCATAGTATTCCAAGGTGTCCAGGATTACTCTCATATTGTCTCTAATTTGTCTCTTTGGCAGAAATCCATTTTGATCTGAGTGAATAAAATTATTTAAATATTTTTTAAGTCTTTCTGCTAAGATTGAAGCAAAGATTTTATAGTCTGCATTCAATAAAGAAATAGGTCTATAATTCTTAATTTGCAATGGGTCAGTCTCTTCCTTTGGTATGAGTGTAAGCCTCTGACCATGTTTTAGGTATCATCTTTTTTAACATAACTTCATTCATAACTTCTAACAATGGGATGCTCAATAATTCTTGAAATGTTTTATAAAATTCTACTGGAAGCCCATCTGGACCCGGAGCTTTCCCATTATTTTGTCTCTTAAATGCTTCATTTAGTTCCATCATTGTTATATTGCTTTCTAGCATTTCTTCAGTCTCTTTAGGTATCTTTGGTAAATTAGCTTCCTGTAAATACTGTTTGACTTTTTCTTCGTCAATATTTTCCTGTTTATATAATTGCCCATAAAAATCTCAAATAATTTCTTTTTTCTCCTTATTCCCATAACAAACTTGGCCTTGTTCATCTATTAACTTCAATATTTTTCTTGATTCCTTCTCTTTTCTCAATTTATATGCTAGCCATCTACCTGGTTTATTTGCATCTTCAAAATAATTCTGTTTAGAGTTTCTAATTTTCTGTGCCAGTTCTTCTTTCTCTATTAATTCCATTTTATGTTTAATTACATCCAGCTTCAATTTAATATCCTTTTTCTGTGGCATTTTCTGTAATTCTTTTTCAAGAATTTTATACTCATCTTCCAAGGCCTTAGAAGCTTGCCTTTTCCTAATATTCTTTTTTCTTGTATAATCTATTATCAAACCTCTAGCGTATGCCTTCATTGTGTCCCACACATTTTGCGTTGAAGTATCTTCTTTTTTATTTTCTCTGAAGAAAAAAGCCAATTCCTTCTCCATCCATTGTGTAAAATCTTTCTCCTTTAAAATAGTATTATTTAATGTCCATCTCGATCTTTTTTTTTGTCCCTTCCATTTAATTGTCATTGGGCTATGATCTGCCCAGGTACTTGTTTCAATATTTGTTTCTTTAATATTAGATATTAGTTCTGTTGAGATCCAAATCATATCTAATCTGGACCATGATAAATGTCTATTTGAATAAAAAGTATATTGTTTAGCTTTAACATTTTTTTCTCTCCAAATATCTTTTAAAGTTAATTCATCTGTCATTTTAAAAAAGGACCTTGGGAGAGCCTTTCTATTTTGCTTTGTTGTTGTTGCTATATAGTCCAGTTTATTGTCCACAATTCCATTAAAATCTCCCATCATAATTATATTAACATAGTCCAGTCCAATTATTTTCATATGTAGCTTTTTATAAAACTCTTCTTGTTTATCATTCGGAGCATAAATTGCAATCAAAAGTATTTTTATATTATTGTCCATTATTTCTACCATTAATACTCTTCCATCTTCATCCGTGTAAATCAATTTTGCTGGAATAGCCTCTTTAATGTATAAAACCACACCTCTTTTCTTACATTGAGTCAAAGAGGTAAATATTTTCCCTAATTTTGGCTGTAATAACAATTGTTCATGTTGTTTTTTAATGTGAACTTCTTGTAAACAAATTATATCAAATTTTAATTTCTCTAATTTATGAAAAGTTTTCCTTCTTTTAACAGCTGAATTAAGTCCATTTATATTCATTGTAATCAGTTTTTTTTCCTCCATGATTATGCTTTATATTTAGGTCTAACAGCTCTCGTGGATCTCACTTCACGCTGTTCTTTATTATCCATCTGTCCCCCTGCTGCTCCTTTCTCTTTTTCAGTCTCCAGTTGTTCATCTTGAAACTCAATTGATAAAGCCTCTTTCTCTGCTTCCTCTCTTCTTCCTCCAAAGAATTCTGCATGAAAAAGTTCTGCTTTCTCAATTGAATCAATTCTATATCTTTGCTCTTGCCACCCAAACACTAGTCCTTCTGGAATCAGCCATCTATAATTCACTTCATTTTCCAATAGTATTTTGGTCAGAAATCAATATTCTCTTCTCATCTCTCTCACTCTTCTGGGTATTTGTTTTAAAACCACAACCTCTTTACCCTTGTATTTCAGTGTTTTCTCTCTTACTACTTGTAATATTTGCGTTTTAATGGATTTTTTAGTAAATCTAATATGGACTTCCCTGGGTAATTTATTTCTCATCGCATATCTTGTATAGACTCGATATATCTCATCTATTCCATCCATCATCTTTTCCTCTGTAATTTCCAAAACATATGCCAAAATTTCTATCATTACCGCTGCCAAATTTTCTCCTTTTTCCTCTTCTATATTTTGAAATCTGAGGTAAAATTCTGACCTTTCCATCTCCCACCTCAGCATCCCACCTTTTTCTTGTTCAACTGCTGTTAGTCTGCTGTCAATATTTCCAATCTTCTTCTCTCTTTGTTTTCCTTCTTCCTCAATTTTTTGGAATCTCTCCTCATACTTAACCATCATTTGTTTAATATTTTCCACTTTTTCATCAGTCTTCTCTATTCTTTGTTCAATATTTTCTGCTCTTTGTTCAATATTTTCTGCTCTTTGTTCAATCTTTTCTATTCTTTGTTCAATATTTTCTGTTCTTTGTTCAATATTTCCTGTTCTTTGTTCAATAATATCTGATTTTGTCTTGAGATCTTGGATTCCTTGCATAATCATCTGTAAAGTTATTTTTTCTTGTTCCTTATCTTGCTTCAACATTGTCTGAATTAAACGTTGTCCTCCAACTGGTGGGGAAGCAGAGGTAGAAGCAGAAATGCCAGATGGTATTGGTTTCCTGCTCATTTCAATGTTTCCAAAACTTCAAATTCTTCTTGACTTTTAATCCAACTGGTAGAGCAGCCAATTATAATCCAAAATGGAGAACTCCAATAGTAAAAAACACGAAACCAAAGAAGAAACAGGAAAAAAGGAAGAAGAAAGATCTTCAGGTTCTTCTAGACCCTAATCCAATTACGAGATAGTCCACCATAAAAAAGGAAAAAATAGAAAGGAGAAAACAAACACATCCAAAAATAATAATATTGATTAAGAGCAAAAGAAAAAGGAAAAAAGAAAAAGCAAAAAGAGAAAAAACAAAAAAAAACAAAAAGTTCCTTCAGATTCTTCACACCTTAATCCAATTAAAAAGTCTCAATAATCCAAAAAAAAAACAAAAAAAAAACAACCTCAACAACAAAGTAGTCCAAAAACATAAATATGAAAAGCAAAAAAGTCCCAATAAAAAAGAAAAGAAAAATAAAGAAGAAAAAACTCTGAGGCTTTCCCTTTAAAATAAAAGGCAAAAATAAAAATATTACTAAAATTAAAATTTAGAAGAAGGCTAGCGAATGGGGTATATATAAGAAAACACACTGCACTTTGTTATTTATCCAAGGCTCTTGTTTTGACTCTCTTCTCCAGCAGCTTCAAAGCCAAACCTCAAGTATTGTTGATAACAGTCCAGGAAAGCACCTGCAATAATATTTTGCTGTGCTCTCCCTCTATCTTATCACATTAAAAAGTCCTTGAGATGAGGTCTTTTTGCAATTCTCTCCAATTCACATAAAGATACTTTCAAGCCTCTAGTTGGCAGTGTTACAAAGTTTCTTAATGCTCCTTCTCCCCGCCCGCCAGAAAAAAGGAATAATATATATGGAAAAAAAAAGAAAAAATAGCCAAAGGGAGCCTCTATCCTAAAGAAAGTTAAAAAATCAAAGGGAGCATAAAATCAAAGGGAGCATAAAAATATATATAAGAGAAAATTCAATCCGGTTACCTACAAAGTCACAGTAAAATCTTTCCCAAAAAGTATAAAGAAAAGAGAAAAAAAAACCCAAGCCTCAATTTGACATCACTTTAAAAAAAACGCCGCTCAAAACAGTTTCAGTCAAAAAAAAATCTCACAGCTTTCTTCTTTATATCGGATGAACTTTCCAACCTTAGCGAATTTACAGCACAAAAGAGTTTTTCTCACCCAGCCGACACACTTCACTCCAATCACTTTCTTTCCGGAGCTGTCCCGACTTCAGCAGCTATGGAGGCTGCCTCTCCGCCGCCAGCAAAAGGGCTTCTTCCGGATCAAACCAGAGATTTTGCGATATCTCTGGGATCCTGGAACAATGCCCTTCACAATCACCGTCTCTACGGGACGGTTTAGGTCCGTTAGGACCGACCAGGGGCGAAAATATCGGCTACGATCTCAGAGCCCCGAGATCGCAGCTGTATCGCCGGAACGAAGCTCCGCCTTCTCCCCAATATATTTATTCTTTCTGCCTTACTAGTGCCCCTCCTCAAGTGAGGGTGATCTTGAACCAAAAAGCCAGTCAATAGCTGACATATTTAAGGATTTTGAAATATGAGAGTATGCTTATGGAACAAAATGATTTAGTATTAACCACTGATGTTCGCTTGACTCCAGCTCAGTTTTTAAGAGGAGATTTAGAAGGATGGTTGGATATTGGTGCCTAGAAGGGGTTAATTTGTTTATAGATGGGAAGAGAAAGTGGTAGAAGGTAAGAGAAGGAGTTTTGGTAGAAACTAGAAAGTTGCACAGACTTGTGAATTATATGCCTTAAATCAGTGGTGGTTAAACTTTTTTGGCTCCCGTGCAGTGAAGGCAATGCACGCTGGCCCCCCACACCCCCTGCACATGCATGCGCAATCCCCCCGTGCACCCCTGCGCATGCACGTGTGTCTCCCGTGCACCCCCCCCTTGCATGCATGCCAGATACCCAACAATCAGCTGGTGGGCAGGCAGCACATGCGCATGCTCAGTGGGGCTCTTCCCGGTGACCTCTCGCATGCTGGCAGAAGTGGCTCTGCATGCCATAGGTTCGCCATCGTGGCCTTAAATCAAGCTTTGAATTCCTTTGAAGCTTGAGGCAATAATTTAGCTGACTTGGAAACCAGGATGGCAGCGGCAAAAGGAATGTTAAGGTGAGAAGAAGGAGTTAGAGAAAGTGTGAGCAGTAGAAAGTCAAGGAGGTAAATGGGTAGTACCTGATGGAAGGCAAGTTCTACACATAAAGAAAAGGTAGGGCAACTTTAGTGTGAGACCATTTCAATTCATTCAACTTGATTTTATAAAACTACCTCAAGTGGGGAGACTTAAACATTTATTGGTGATAGTGGGTCACTTGACTGGATGGGTTGAGGCTTATCCAGCCATGAGAGCCACTGCAGCAGTAGTCACCAACAAAACATTGGAATAGATTATACCTAGATATGGAATAGTAGAAGCTATAGACAACAACCAAGGGACTCATTTTATTGCAAAAGTGCTTCCATCAATCATAGAGGCAGTGGGAATTCAGTGGGAATGTCATGTTCCGTGGAATGCAACATCATCTATGCCATGAACCAAATCTTTACCCTTGGCTTTGCTCAGACTTTGAATCTGCTCAAAAAGGATTACTGGTATTTTACCTTCTGAAATGATGTTTGGATTACCACACTTGGACAGAATGGGGGAAATTCCACAATATGAAACTAAAGATATATCTGTAAAGAACTGTTTACTTGGCCTCTCCTCTTCTTTATCTTACCTCAGAAACAAAGGACTACTAGCTCAAACCCTACCTCTTGAAATTGCTGTTCATAAGTTCCAGCCTGTTGATTAGGTCCTGATAAAACCTGATGTGAGGAAAAACCTAGCCAAGCCTGGGACAAGTACAAAATATGTGGGGTGATGGGAGTTGGTTAACTAATTGGCTTCCCAATTTTGGATGGCTAAAACAAATGATATTTTTACTGGTATTAAGACTTATGTGTTGTGCATATCTGGAATGTATTCTTCTATGTGCATCTGCTTTAACCAAAGCTGTAAGAAAAGTTTTTGAAAATTAAAAAACAGGAAAGACAAAACTAAATGAACTCAAGAACAGGAAAACTAAACAAACTGAATAACAGGTAAAAACCTATTGTTCTCAAAAAACTCAAAAACAAGCTAAAAGAGCATGCTCAACAGACAATTGAATATTAACTGACACACCTTGCATATATTGTCTGCTCATTTAAATGTACATGCAATGTATGATTTAGTAAGTTTGGGGAGGGTAGCAGGAAATATGTAGAAGGCAGTCAGAGAGAATGTAACCTCATAGTACCTCAGCCAATGGGAAACAAGGATGGATGGGCAGCTGGTGTAGGAAATGTATAAAGATGTTGATTTGAGATGATGAACTTCGGAGAGGACTAAGCTTTGAAAGCTTCTCCCTGTTTATTGCTATAAACGAAACAAAAGGTCTTCACTGACTTGGCTGGTTATTGGTCAGGCGAGTTTGCCACTGGTTGTGAAGGAAAGTAGCCAGGAGCACATAACATTGCCAACTAACCTTGTTTGGATAGAAGAGGATATTGTTATTTTAGTTCTAAACACCAGAGGAAGCAGGGAAGATGCAACAGGGATGAACAAGGCTGGTCTCAGCAGCAAACTGGGCTACTCAAACAGATAAGGAAAGAACAGCAGATGCATAGCTTTTCACAGAAGCAGCAGCCTTTTATTCCATATTCCTTCACAGACTTGAGAAACAGCAGAACACAGCGAACATGCATAATCAAAGTTAGCGCTGGGAGCTTTGCCTGCCAGCCCTACATTTATCCATCCCAACCAGTCATTATCAGCGCTTTCCCCTACATCCGGTTGTTCCTGCCCCTCATTAGCCACCCCACATCCCTCCTCCCTCTCTATACCATCACCGTTTGTGTTAGACTTCCTCCACCAGTTTGAACTCGTTATGTGTATGTGAAACCCTCCACCAGCCTGCATATCGGCTCGGCTCTCTTTGTTTCAAGAAGTTTTTTCCCAGACTGGTTCCTCCCCCCCGTCATCTGGGCATCGCATTGTAGATTGTTGTTGCCTGTAGATGACATCCATCATGCGTGCCGGCTGCCGCGGCTCATAGGGTCCTTCTGCTGCTGCTAGGACAAGGTAAGCATGGCTGAACCTCCCCTGTTGCCATGTTGCTACCCGGTGTTTGTGCTGCCGGTTTTCCTCCCCATGAGGTGACGAGCTCTGGCTCGAGCCGAGCTTGACAGCTGGGACATTAAAAAGGCTAGCAACTAATGCAAAAGGACAGATGTGGAAGAGAAAAGCAATAAATAAATAAATAAATAAAATAATCTGAAACCTGGTTATGTCTCTAAACTGGGGGCTGTTTGATATAGTTTAACCTAGAAGTCCAGTTCGAGATCCTTTTCTGATCTAGAAATCCAGCCTCCACTGAAAGTCATTACAGAAACTAGAGTGGGGCAGACCTTCCCAAGCCTGACTGATCACCCATACCACCAGGCCAAGCCTATGCCACCCAGAGACAGGAAGGAAAGGACTCTGAGATGGACCAGTAAAAGACTAAAGACGCTTTCAATCCCCAGAAGATAGTTATAAAGATTATGGTGGAAATTCATTGTAATGTGAAATCCATTGTAATGTTTTCTTTCTTGTATCATTTATATTGTAACCAGTTTGATGTACTCATGTAAGGATTGTTTTTGAGAGTGGCTGGCCCAGCAAGTTCTGAACACCTTGGACTTCTGTCTGGTGGGAGGGAAAATTGTCCAGCATGTTTGTATTATCTGTATTGTAAAACTAGCTGCATACACAGGCACAGAGACACACCATTCAGAATTAGACAAAGGTTATCCCTTTCACCTACCTCCACACAAAGCTGCTCCTAGCTTCAATTTTAATGTTTTTGTTTTGTTTTGTTTTGTTTTTTGTTTGCTGCTCTGAGGCATTAAGGCCCAAGCAAAACTCCCTGCAAATCCCAAGGGGGAGGGGGCATCTCCCTTGGGCAATTCCTGAAGAGATAGCAGAAAAGAGATTGCCAAACCCCAAGTCCTGACTGTGACTCACAAATGATGCTGCCCAGTTGCCCTGTAAAGCAGGATATGTTGCACTGGTGGTCTAATGAGTAGAAGTCCCAGGGCTAATTGTGTGTAACTTTAAAAATACTAAATAGCCTGGATTGCACACTGGCAAACCTCAATTTGGCCTCACAAACCCTGGAAGCTAAGAGCTAGGCGGGTAGTAACCATAACCTTGGAAATGGGCAGCCTGTAATTTAAAGGCTGTGGAGAATGTTGGGGTTTGTGCTTACAACCTGACTGTAAGCTCATAAAAAGTACATCAAACATCTGAAAATTAATTGGTGTGAAAAATTGGATACAGCAAAAAAAAAAAAATCCACAAGTTTTCCCAGGCTGCTAGAGCTTCATGGTTGAAAGCTTTTGGGAGCCACTGAAGGAATCCTCTTCTGTTGCCTCTTTTTCAATGCCTTCCCCTTTGCATCAGAAAAATTAAAAGCACCCATCAAGTCTCCCTGATCTGATCACCTTTTAATCTTTTGTCAAAACACTCATGTGTTTTGAAAAAAAAATAAGGGATTGTAGGAAGTTAGCACCCGCCCCTTTCCTGGAAAAATGAAATATCCTAGGAAATATTAAAAAGGCAGAATATTTCCCCTAAAAAGAATAGAAACTCAGAAGCAGAAACTCACCTCAGAAGTGGCTCACCCCCAACTTTATTAATGGGTGAGCCATTAAGGCCTGGGCCAGAATACTTCACATAACAAAGATCTCCAGGTAAAGCTATAGCAATTGCCAAAAGCCCTTTCAGTGCATCATTATCCAGCAAGGCTCAAGCAAGCCTGGAACTCAGGACAGCCTACAGAGTTGCCCCTGCATGGCTCCATGGGAGTCTGACAACCAATCAGAATACAAGCTTCTATTCAAATCCCAACAAAGGTTATAAAACCCAGGCACTCTCAGCACCTCAGCCCTTTTTTGATCTCTTCCTTCACCTTGAAGCAGGTGATCATCCTTCCTTTTCACTCTGGAGCTCCAGGCCATGTGATCCTGTCCACCATTAAACCTTCCAAACAGCCTCCATGTTTCCAGTGTCTTTTTCCCCCACTTGGAACTGAACCCAGAAGGATATTTCTTCCAACAACACCAAGTGTAAAACTACATCCAGATCCTCATATTCTTCAAAAACTTCTAAGAAAATAAGTTTTATGGTTTCTCATACAGTAACACCATTATACACTACATTTTTCCTTTCAAACTGGAAATACCAAAGCCTACGTGGTTAAGAGTGTAGAAAGTTAGCACCCACCCCACTCCTAGAAGAATGAAATATTCTAGGAAATATTAAAAAGGCATAATATTATATTTCCCTGGATGAGAAAAGGAGAAACATGCTTTTGGAAAGCAGCCCCCACCTTTGTTAATAGCCCCAGAAAGACTAGGCCATCCTATCTACAAGACAAAAGGCCTCCAGCTCCAGGGTGATAGGATTAGCCCTCACTCAAGATCCAAACCAGGACAAAGCCATTAAGCCATAATAGGAATTGCCCAACACCCTTTCAGAACACAACCCTCTTCATTATGTTATCACCCAGCAAGATTCAACCAAGCCTGGGACACAGACAGCCTACAAGGTTAGCTGGACCCCAGTTCAGCCCGGTTCTGGCATACCAGTAGTGCCGAAGATCAGCTGGCAGAGAACCGGTTCACTCTGAGCCTCTCCGATGCTCTGCAGTTGGGCCCACCTGCCCGCCCCTGCTCCTAGGTCCTTTTTAACCTCTCAGCTGTTTGGCGTGGCAGAGCGGATTGCTGTGCTAAACAGCTGAGAGGCACAGTAGCTTAATTTTTACTGTTTTAACGTGTGCGCAAAGTGTGCATTTGGCAAGCGCATGTGTGCGATCGCACGAGTCATGTGAGTTGCACAATCCCACCCCTGCAGCCACGCCCACCAAGCCATGCCCACAGAACTGGTGGTGGGAACTTTTGAATCCCACCACTGCTGGACCCCCACATAGCCCCCTGGGAATCTGACAACCAATAGGATACATTTCTTGCAAGGCCCAAGAAAGGGTATAAATATATCTCACTCTCCACTCCATGTGGTCATCTACCCAGAATCACATGTGCTTGGTGGTTCTGCTTCACCATTAAATCATCCTTCCAGTGTCTGTCTTCCCACTTGGATCTGAACCCAGATGGACATTTCTTCCAACAAGTGTCAGCAACAATTTAATGGCATGTAATCAATGAATCAATCAATTCTTTAACAGCCAGCAAAGAACTAAGCACCATCTTGTCTGAAGTTTAGCCCTAGACAGGTTCTATTTCTATGTTATGTTCATGATGCACCAAATTATTCTTAACTGTAGTTCAAAATAACAGAATAAACAGGGACCTTGGAGGTTTTCTAGTCCAACACCCTGCTCAAGCAGGAGACCCTACCAGGGGTGTCAAACTCAAGTCTTTGATGTGCTTAGATCTGGCCCACGGGGCTGCCCTGGAGGTGGTGAGGGACCACCCCCCACCCACCCGAACCCGGCTGTGCGCTTCCCCTGGGCTTGTGCACAGGAAGTGGTGAGCACATGGGGGCTGGCGGTGCCCAGCAGCAGCTGCAGCTCGTTGCCCCCTCGGTTACTCATTGGCCGGCAACCTCCCAGTTGGGCTGCAGGAATCAAGGCTATGGCCACTTCTGCACCTCTTCCCTCCTGGGCAGAATCAGGACTCTGTCTCCAAAAGGTAGAACAGGGTGCAATACCAGATCACTTGATCCTTGTTTCATAGTATCAGGGAAATATAAAAAAGGAGCAGGAAGACACCAATCCCTGAGACACCCACACACTGTCTTCTATTACCATGCCTGGTTGGTCAGGCAATGCCATTCAGGCAATCACCCAATGCCCAGAGGCTGAGGGTCCAGATGGAGAGGAAGCAGCTCCCCATCACTTGGAAGGCTAGGAACAGGACGGGGTCAGGATACTTGCAGGACCCACTCTCTCTGAGGGCACCTGCCCGTCTCCCCAAGCCATATAAGGGAGATGCCACCAGGTTCTCTCCTTCCAATATTGCCATCCAGGGAAATCAAGCTCCCCCCCTTCCCCATAGCATTCCCGCTGCTGTGAAAAAGATTCCACCATGGGATTCAGCAGCCCCCGCCTTCCCCCCATTACCGAGAGATCTGAGCCCTTTACCTTTCCTTGCATTTGGTTTCTTTTGTAAGTACAAGTAACTGAATTAGTATCATGAGGTGCTTCATCATTGGAGGTTTTTAAGAAAAGACTGGACAGCCACCTATCTGAAATGGTATTGACAGATCTCTGGAGAGGAGGAGGTGGCAGGGGAGCTGTGTGAGGGAAGGCTGCCCCAACAAGTCAGCATCCTGTGGGAAGCACCATCACTTGAGACTTTCAAGAAGTGATTGGACTGCCATCTGTCAGAAATGGTGTAGGGTCTCCCGCTTGAGCTGGGGATTGAACTAGATGACCTACAAGGTCCCTGCCAAATCTGATTACCTGTTATCTGTTACCACGGATGCTTTTGAAAACTGGGATTCCCTTTCGAGCATTGGACAGGGAAATGCTAAAGATGTCTGGGATTGGGAGAAGAACATCACCTTTGCTGTGCTGTGCACACACACACACCATTCTAAGTTTGGATACTTTTATCCACATCTGAGCTTGCAAACTGTCAACTGGGCTTGGGGAGAAGGCCCTCTCCTTCCTCTGTGGATAAAAGTCTCCAAACTTAGAATGGTGTGTGTGTGCGCGCACACATGCGCATGTCAGATCCGTGTATCTGCCATTCTTCAATGGAAGAAGGGGAGGGGAGGTTGGTACAAGTAATCCTTTTTTATGTAACCTGAATATCTTAATTCTTGTATTGAATCTGTATAACTTGCACATGATATATAACTGGGGACTGGAGCCCAGATGCCTGAAAACTTGTCACCTCTTGGAGAGATAGCAAGAAGGGGCCATAAAAATTCCAGCTCCGAAAGAAACTTCCTTGGAAACGCTTCTCAACTACGTTCCCAGAAAGCCGGGGGCGGGGGAATTAACATGTTACTTCTTTGTATTGACGAAATCCACATTAGACTAAGGGGAGGGTTCTAACTCCCTTTATCTATGCTGCATGCCTGGAGGCATATTAGACCCTGATTTGACTATCACCTGGATAACTTCCTTTTCAATAAAGAATTCCTTTTGAACTACCCAGTTTCCAGAAGTTCATTCTTATCGTTTGAAGGGGAGAAAGTCTGGGCCTTACAGCGCGATTGGCTGCCAGCAGTTTGGGGAGGTGAGCTTGTGGGGCACCAAATTGTCCCCATGTTGAGTTAGTCGATGTGACTTGTTCCATCCTGACCCAGCTGTCCCAAGTCAGCTGCGCCCAGTGAGCAGTGTCAAGCCAGCCATGCCCACCTAGCCACACCCACCTAGTCGTGGTGACCTGGCTACTGGCCCTTTGAGGGCAACCATAATGCTGATGTGGCCATCAATGAAATTAAGTTCGACATTCCTGCTCTATACCATTCCAGACAAATGGATGTCCAATCTCTACTAAAAACCTCCATGATGGAGCACCCACAACTTCTGGAGGCAAGATGCTCCACTGATTGTTCTCTGTCAGGAAATTCCTCCTTAGTACTAGGTTGCTTCTCTCCTTGATTAGTTTCCATCCATTGCTTCTCATCGTGCCTTCAGGTGCTCTGGAGAATAGGTCGACCCCCACTTCTTTGTGGCAGCCCCTCAAATATTAGAAGACTGCTATCATGTCACCCCAGTCCTTCTTTTCATTAGAGTAGACATTGCAACTGTTTTTC
Organism: Hydrophis major; assembly: GCA_033807585.1. Lineage (NCBI taxonomy): Eukaryota > Metazoa > Chordata > Lepidosauria > Squamata > Elapidae > Hydrophis > Hydrophis major. The sequence goes on from JAUCBL010000123.1 coordinate 159,319, forward strand.
GTTTTATCTTCCAGTCCCCTAATAATCTTTGTTTTTCATCTCTGCGCTTTTTCTAGAGTTTCAACATCTTTTTTATATTGTGGCGACCAAAACTGGACGTAATATTCCAAATGTGGTGTTACCAAGGCATTATATTCTCAAATTTCCATCCTGTAACTCCCCAATTAAAAGATGCCCATCCTTTCAATTAAAATCAGAGCATAGCTGACCTCAGTGCAGTTTGACATGCCAATTGCATTTGTAGTCAGTTTAATTTTTCCAAGGGGTAAAAATGCCAGACCAGGCACCTGGAGATTCAGCCAAATCAGCTTCCAATTGAAGCTTTGCAAAGCCCTAAAATCTTTCCATTTTTTATCTGCAAAGAATGAGGATTATTGTATCTGTTTAAGGAAACACTCCCTAGTAGTAACCTTGGTTTGGGAAGAATCATTCAGGTCAACTATGTCAAAGGTCTACCACACTACTGCATAAATTCTCTTCCATTCAGGTGAAAAAAGGATAAACAATAATGTGCACAATATTTATTAAAATATATCTTGTTGGGTTCTCAACTTTACCAAAAAAATATTCAACGTAGAGTATTACAAGCTGAAATGCACATTCATGCAAACCACCACAACACTAATAAAAGTTTTTCCTCCTATTGCGATGGTGAGGTTTTGAATTTTACATATTTTTAAAGTCACATTAATGAAACAATAAGGAAATATGAGGCATGCAGGCCCTTGCAAAAATTGAGATACCAGGGAAACCTTAAAAATTAGGCAGGATTAATGGTTTTAAGGAAGGAGTCTCAGTTTATCAATTTAAGAGTAAGAAGATAAAATGCTTGAATCCCATAAATATCGAAGCCATCTAAATTATACTTTCTAACAGAGACATGTTCATTTTTTTTCAGGCTCCAGAATAGATTGCTTCCTCAATGATCACTCCAATTTAACTGGGGGAACTTTGTACTGTATAATAAAAGATGTATGTCAGCTCTGAGATTCAGCTGCCAAGAATGTTATAAAGAAAAGGGTGGTGGTGGTGGAGTTGGAAAGTTCAAGGTTATTTTGTATGTCGCATTAAAAAATTCCAGCTGCAGTTAATTGGTTCTCGTTGTTAAGCCTGGTTTCCCCAACCAGGGTTAGGGAGACAAGCTAAACAGAATGTGCAGCTTAGTCAGATAGGCACACAGATAAATGAGTGAGCTAAGCTTGTATGTTTATTAACATACAGTAAAAATAACAGATACGCTTGTGCTATCAAATATATAGTTTATTCCATTATGAGTTCATAGCATAGTCAAAATAACAGTCCAATAGTCATGTATCATTTAGTCAGTCCATTCAGGGATATTCAGTTAGCAAAGTCCGTGTTGAATACCCTATGTCAATTCACTTACAAGTCTGTCCTTTGTTTTCTCTCCCGTTTGAGGAATGCAGTGTTGTGTCCTTGCAGTAATCAGGTTTCATCAAAGCCAGAGAGAGAGCAAGCTGCAGCCTTGCTTCTTTTAAAGTGCTTTCACAACCACTCCCTTAATTACTGTCCCACAGTTAAAGTTGCAGACACTTTAACTTACAAACTATGATTACATATTATTATTTACCTAAACCAGTTTGGGTAAAACAATGTTATCCCTAACACTCGTGATTAATGAAGTGTAAGAAGTGGGAGGAGAGAAGGTGGATTTTGTGAAACGCGCTGAAAATGACTTTCAGTTTGGGAAATTCCATAGAAGTACCAGAGCTGTTCTAATAAATCAATTTGAGATTATACTTGTCTCAGAGTGATTGATTACCATGGACAATTTCTGGATGCCTAACATTTATTTCCCAAACTCAACTTTTCCTTTCTAAAGGGGTTTGGCTGATACCCCAGAGGTTTTTTCCCAGAGATGGAAAAAGATCAACAATCAGCCGAAGTTGGAGATGTGCAGGAGGGAGCTGGTGGGGGGAGGCCCTCCGGAGCACTAACTGGGTCTGCCAGCCCCTGTTTGGAGGAGATGTTGGATGCCTTCAGAACAGCAGTAGAAGAAAAAGATTTGGGAAGAGAAGGCGGAGCTTCGTTTCGGCGAAACAGCTGCGATCTCGGGGCTCTGAGATCGCAGCCGATATTTTCGCCCCTGGTCGGTCCCAACGGACCTAAACCGTCCCGTAGAGACGGGGATAGAGAAGGGTACTGTCCCAGGATCCCAGAGATACCGCAAAATCTCTGGTTTGATCCGGGAGAAGCCCTTTTGCTGGCGGCGGAGAGGCAGCCTCCATAGCTGCTGAAGTCGGGACAGCTCCGGAAAGAAAGTGGCTGGAAAGAAGTGTGACGGTTGGGTGAGAAAAACTCTTTTGTGTTGTAAATTCGCTGAGGTTGGAAAGGGCATCCTGAACAAAGAAGAAATCTGTGAGACTTTTTTTTTTGACCGAAACTGTCTGAGCGGCGTTTTTTAAAGTGATGTCAAATTGAGGCTTGGGTTTTTTTTTTCTTTTTCCTATATTTTTTGGGGGGGACTTTAGTGTGACTTTGTAGGTAACCGGATTGAATTTTCTCTCATATATATATTTTTATGCTCCCTTTGATTTTTTAACTTTCTTTAGGATAGAGGCTCCCTTTGGCTATTTTTTTTTTTTTTTTGTCTTTGTATATATTACTCCTTTTTTCTGGCTGGGGGGGAGGAAGAGCATTAAGAAACTTTGCAACACTGCCAACTAGAGGCTTGAAAGTATTTTATTTGAATTGGAGAGAATTGCAAAAAGACCTCTTCTCAAGGACATTTTAACGTGAAAAGATAGAGGGAGAGCACAGCAAAATATTATTGCAGGTGCTTTCCTGGACTGTTATCAATATTTCAACACTTGAGGTTTGGCTTTGAAGCTGCTGGAGAAGAGAGTCATAACAAGAGCCTTGGATAAATAAATAAAGTGCAGTGTGCTTTTATATATATATATATATATATATATATATATATATATATATATATATATATATATATATATATATATATATATATATCCCATTCGCCAGCCTTTTTCTAAATTTCAATTCTAGTAATATTCTTAATTCTGCCTTTTACTTTAAAGGGAAAGCCTCAGAGTTTTTTTTCTTTATTTTTCTTCTTTTTCTTTTTCTTTTTATTGGGACTTTTTTGCTTTTTCTATCCATGTTTTTGGACCACTTTATTTTTCTTTTTTGATCATTGAGACTTCTCAACTGGACTAAGGTGTGAAGAACCTGAAGGAACTTTTTGTTTTTTCTCTTTTTGCTTTTTTTTTTTTGCTCTTAATCAATATTATTATTTTTGGGTTTGTTTGTTTTTCTCCTTTCTATTTTTTCATTTTTATGGTGGACTACTTCGTAATTGGATTAGGGTTTAGAAGAACCTGAAGATCCTTCTTCTTCCTTTTTTCCTGTTTCTTTTTTGGTTTCGTGCCTTTTACTATTGGAGTTTTCCATTTTGGATTAAAATTGGCTGCTCTACCAGTTGGATTAAAAGTCAAAAAGAATTTGAAGCTTTGGAAGCATTGAAATGAGCAGGAAACCAATACCATCTGGCATTTCTACTTCTACCTCTGCTTCCCCACCAGCTGGAGGACAACGTTTAATTCAGACAATGTTGAAGCAAGATAAGGAACAAGAAAGAGTAACTTTACAGATGATTATGCAAGGAATCCAAGATCTCAAGACAAAATCAGACATCATTGAACAAAGAACAGAAAATATTGAACAAAAAACAGAAAATATTGAACAAAAAATAGAGAAGACTGATGAAAAAGTGGAAAACATTAAACAGATGATGGTCAAGTATGAGGAGAGATTCCAAAAAATTGAGGAAGAAGGAAAACAAAGAGAGGAGAAGATTGGAAATATTGACAGTAGATTAACAGCGGTTGAACAAGAAAAAAGTGGGATGTTGAGGTGGGAGATGGAAAGGTCAGAATTTTACCTTAGATTTCAAAATATAGAAGAGGAAAAAGGAGAAAATTTGGCAGCAATAATGATAGAAATTTTGGCAGATGCTTTGGAAATTACAGAGGAAAAGATGATGGATGGAATAGATGAGGTATATCGAGTCTATACAAGGTATGCGATGAGAAATAAATTACCCAAGGAAGTCCATATTAGATTTACCAAAAAATCCATTAAAACGCAAATATTACAAGTAGTAAGAGAGAAAACATTGAAATACAAAGGTAAAGAGGTTGTGGTTTTAAAACAAATACCCAGAAGAGTGAGAGAGATGAGAAGAGAATATCGATTTCTGACCAAAATGCTAATGGAAAACGAAGTGAATTATAGATGGTTGATTCCAGAAGGACTAATGTTTAGGTGGCAAGAGCAGAGACACAGAATTGATTCAATTGAGAAAGCAGAACTTTTCCATGCAGAATTTTTTGGAGGAAGAAGAGAGGAGGCAGAGAAAGAGGTCTCATTAATTGAGTTTCAAGAGGAACAACTGGAGACTGAAAAAGAGAAAGGAGCAGTAGGGGGACAGGTGGATAGTAAAGAACAGCGTGAAGTGAGATCCACGAGAGCGGTTAGACCTAAATATAAAGCATAATCATGGAAGAAAAAAAACTGATTACAATGAATATAAATGGGCTTAATTCAGCTGTTAAAAGAAGGAAAACTTTTCATAAATTAGAGAAATTAAAATTTGATATAATTTGTCTACAAGAAGTTCATATTAAAAAACAACATGAACAATTTTTAGTACAGCCAAAACTAGGGAAAATATTTGCTTCTTTGACTCAATGTAAGAAAAGAGGAGTGGTTCTATACATTAAAGAGGCTATCCCAGCAAAATTGATCTACACGGATGAAGATGGAAAAGTATTAATGGTAGAAATAATAGACAATAACATAAAAATACTCTTGATTGCAATTTATGCTCCGAATGATAAACAAGAAGAGTTTTATAAAAAGCTACACATGAAAATAATTGGACTGGACTATGTTAATATAATTATGATGGGAGATTTTAATGGAATTGTGGACAATAAATTGGACTATATAGCAACAACAACAAAGCAAAATAGAAAGGCTCTCCCTAAGTCTTTTTTTAAAATGACAGATGAATTAACTTTAAAAGATATTTGGAGAGAAAAAAATGTTAAAGCTAAACAATATACTTTTTATTCAAATAGACATTTATCATGGTCCAGATTAGATATGATTTGGATCTCAACAGAATTAATATCCAATATTCAAGAAACAAATATTGAAACAAGTACTTGGGCAGATCATAGCCCAATGACAATTAAATGGAAGGGACAAAAAAAAAGATCGAGATGGACATTAAATAATACTATTTTAAAGGAGAAAGATTTTATACAATGGATGGAGAAGGAATTGGCTTTTTTCTTCAGAGAAAATAAAAAAGAAGATACTTCAACGCAGAATGTGTGGGATACAATGAAGGCATACGCTAGAGGTTTGATAATAGATTATACAAGAAAAAAGAATATTAGGAAAAGGCAAGCTTCTAAGGCCTTGGAAGATGAGTATAAAAGTCTTGAAAAAGAATTACAGAAAATGCCACAGAAAAAGGATATTAAATTGAAGCTGGATGTAATTAAACATAAAATGGAATTAATAGAGAAAGAAGAATTGGCACAGAAAATCAGAAACTCTAAACAGAATTATTTTGAAGATACAAATAAACCAGGTAGATGGCTAGCATATAAATTGAAAAAAGAGAAGGAATCAAGAAAAATATTGAAGTTAACAGATGAACAAGGCCAAGTTTGTCATGGGAATAAGGAGAAAAAAGAAATTATACGAGATTTTTATGGGCAACTATATAAACAAGAGAATATTGAATGCAGACTATAAAATCTTTGCTTCAATTTTAGCAGAAAGACTTAAAAAATATTTAAATAATTTTATTCACCCAGATCAAAATGGATTTCTGCCAAAGAGACAAATTAGAGACAATATGAGAGTAATCTTGGACACTTTGGAATACTATGAGGCTCATCCTGAAAAGCAAATGGCTTTGATATTCCTAGATGCTCAAAAGGCATTTGACAACGTGAACTGGAGATTTATGTTATTACTATTGGAGCAGATGGGTTTTGCTAAAAAATTTATTCAAGCAATAGAAGCCATATATAATAAACAGACAGCAAGGGTAATGATGGAGGGGGAACTTACAGATTTTATTCATATAAGGAAAGGCACAAGACAAGGATGTCCCCAATCTCCTTTGCTATTTGTGTTGACCTTGGAAGTGTTGAATAGAAATATTAGGGATGATAAAAGCATAAAAGGAATGAAAATTAAGAAGGAAGAATTTAAGCTACAAGCTTTTGCTGATGATTTAGCTTTTATTCTGGAAGACCCGCTAGAAACAGCTCCAAAGTTATTGGAAAGGATAGAGACATATGGAGAGGTGGCTGGTTTGAAAATAAATAAAGATAAAACAAAGATTTTGACAAAGAACATGCTATTGAGACAGAGAGAAGAACTGGCAGATCTTTTGAAAATTCAAGTTACAAATAAGGTTAAGTATCTGGGGATATATTTGACAACAAGATGTAGCACATTAAAGGAGAATAATTATATTAAACTTAAACAACAGATAACTACAGATTTGAAGAAGTGGGAAAACTTGCAATTGTCATTAATAGGGAGAATTTCAACAATTAAGATGAATATTTTACCTAGAATTTTATTTTTGTTTCAAACAATACCAATTAGGCTTGGAAAAGACTATTTTGAAGATTTAAATAAAATTATGTTGAAGTTTATATGGCAAGGTAAAAAAGCGAGAATAAAGCTAAAGCTTTTGCAAGATGCTAGAATTAGAGGAGGTTTTGGCCTGCCAAATTGGGAATTGTATTATCAAGCTGCAAGTTTGATGTGGGTCAAAGAATGGATAACATTAAGAAAGCATAGGTTGTTGACATTAGAAGGGCATGATTTGCTGTTGGGCTGGCATGCTTTTTTATGGTACAAGGGAACTAAAACACAGGGTTATTTTAGAAGACATTATGTACGGGAGTCTTTGTGGTTAAATTGGGAGAAGATAAAAAGACAATGTTATTTGAAAATTCCAGTTTGGTTATCGACTATTGAAGCATTTTCCTATCCTATAATTTACAAGAAGGAACAAACAGTTAGATATGGGGAACTCTTGGATGAAAAGGGTGAACTTAAAACGATCCAAAACTTAGAGGAACAAGGTATAAGGATGAATTGGTTTTCATATGCACAAATACATTCAAGGTATGATGAAGATTTTAAAACGGAGGGATTCTATGATAAGCAGACTGATTTAGATAAGATCTTGATGGGTACTGATGAGAAGATTCTTAAAAAATTATATGGTTATTTACTGGGAATGAAATTAGAGGAAGAACAAGTCAAAGAAACTATGATTGTTTGGGGGAAGAATTTTGGATATGGGATTGATCTAGAGAAATGGCAGAAATTGTGGTCTCAAAATTATAAAATGACAATGTCAACAGCATATAAAGAAAACTTGTATAAGATGTTTTACAGGTGGCACTTTCCTTCGACAAGAATAGCAAGAATGTTCAAGAATAAATCTGAAAAATGCTGGAAATGTCATCAGATACCCGGCTCGTATTACCATATGTGGTGGACTTGTGAGGATGCTTGAAAATATTGGACTAAAATTTGCATGTGGTTGGAAAAAATGACAAAGAAACACATAGACTTGAAACCAGAGATCTTCTTATTGGGAATTTTACCTGATATATATTGTAAAGATTTGAAATACCTGATTGTAAATGTATTAACAGCGGCCAGGATTGTATTTGCTAAAAATTGGAAGAATGAGAAAATACCATTACAGGAAGAAATTATTAAGAAAATATTGGAATGTGCTGAGATGAGCAGATTGACATTTGAAATTAGAGAGCAAGAGGATAAACAATTTTATGAAATTTGGGATCTTTTTTATAAATGGCTAGATGATAAAATACGATAATAGAATATTTAGAATGCTAGATAGTAAGAAATATCTTTATTTTGCTATTATTTTGTTATTTGATATTATATTTATAAAGGGTTTTTTAGGATCGATTTGGTATGATTATATGATTTGTTGAGTAATCTGGTTAAAGTATTGTTAGCTCATAAAGCATGAATGATTAAAAGTATAGTCAAAAATTTCTTTTTTTTTTAGTGATATTAGGATATATAAGTTTGGATTGATAATATGATTTGTTATGTAACATCACTGTAACTGGGACTCCAGAATGAATGCACAAAAATGATGAACCAACTGACACACTGGATGTACATACGAGAGTTGAATGTTTAATGTTTTGTTTGTCTTGTTTGTTTGTAGAAAATTAATGAAATCTTTTTTCAAAAAAAAAAAAGAAAAGAAAAAGATTTGGCAGCTATATTGAAGCATTTCAGCTCAAGGAATTGTTACAACCCAGATTTAACTGAGCTGTCTGAAGAGAAGTCTTTCTCCAGCCCCATGTATACAGCTACTGAACCAAAATGGAGGGAAGAGAGACAATTTGTGTCGGAATTCTCTCAAGAAGACACCCCCAATATTTATCATGGGAGTCCATTGATGGCAGGTTTACCATAACAGTTCCAGAATTTAAAGGTCTCACAGCCTGTTTGGATGGGTGGAAGCCTGAGACAACCCATTTTCACTTATCCAAGGATCGTGAGGGACGAGGAGATTATATCGATACCAGTTGGAGAAGCCCAGCAAGAAGCACTGACTGATAGAGGTATGTTGCAGCCTCTGAGGCAATTCCCCCATTTTCCAGAAGAAAGATTACTCCCAAAATCCCTCCAGGGTGGGGATTTTATCCAGGCCAGGGGTGGATTCAGTGCCAATGGCAGCCAGCACCAACAAAGTCCTGGTCTGAAGGGGGGTTGCCCAGACAGCAGACAGCAGTCACTTCCCCTCCACCCGGCCAGGGAACCAGGCCACACCCATCTTCCTCATGGCAACCACAATTGCAACCCCAACCTGGAGCAAGGCCACAAAGACCCCTATTCCAGAGAGGCACCACCCAGCCAGGCTTCAGGGGCCCTGCCCAGCCTAGATACGCCACCAGGCCGGCTCCTTTCATTCCAGTTCAACCTGTAGGGCCCTGGCCTGTGCCACCTCCCCAACCACAACCCAGGCCGGACCAAATACCCTTTAAGGCTGGATTCGATGGCCGCCATGAACATTTCAATTACTTCCTCACTCGAATCCAATCTCATATAGAACAATTTGGAGATCAATACGCCACAGAGCACAATTTAGTAACGGCCATAACAGACGGGATGAATGAAGGGGATGCTTCAGACTGGGTGGCCCAATTACACAATGAACAAGCCCCTGAATTACACAATGTCAATGGATTTATTCGATTATTAAGGCTCAGATTTGAAAATCCAGACAGGGTGGCAGAGAATGAAGTTAATGGAAATGAGACAAGGCAAGCGACCCTTGTCAGACTTCATTTGGGACTTTAGAAGGGTTGCAAGCCACCTCATGGATTGGCCTGAAAGAATGACTTTACACTACTTTAAAAACGCCATTGATCCAGAAGTAAAGAAGGCCTGTGACATTAGGGGAATATTGGAGACCTTATAAGCATGGTATGCCGCCTCCCTCAGCTTAGACCGCAGCATCAACCCACACAGAAAACCCCTTCTGGTGGGCCCGCCTAAGAGAATTGTGGCTAGGAGACCGCCGACCGGATCAGCCAAACCTGCTCATACCTGACCCACCAGGATGCTGAAATGTTACCGATGTGGCCAAGCCGGCCATAGAGCAGTAGACTGTCTGGCCCCTGCTCCTGTACCACAAGCACCACAGTCGAAGTCTAATCCAGCTGTTAGAGGTCAGAAGAATCAAGGAAGACCTCCGGGCAGGGGCAGGTTTGCCAAACACAGCTGGGAAAGCCCCCTCTGCACAGATGGGAGCAACAGACCACCAGACCGATACCACGTCCCTGAGAACCCGACCTGCGAAGACGACCCAATGGTGAGTGATCCCATCATACCTGTTACATTCAAAGTCAAGTTAGTGGTACCAAACACGGGAGGCTGGGGAGTTAGAAGCCGTCATTGATACTGGGTGCTCTTGATGCCTTATCAGACTCCCTATCATTGAACAATTGGGCATAAAGACTAATGCACTAAAATGCCCAATCAGATTTTAGTAAGTGGATGGGACATTAATTGGGGGGACCCCAGCCACCCAAATGACAGAATTGATCAAGATGGAATTAGGGCCCCATCGCGAACTCATACGCTTCCTAGTGGCCCCCAGGATGTCAGAATCAATCATATTGGGACTTGCTTGGCTAGACAAATGGGCCCCTACGATCAAATGGGAGGATGGATTCAGGAAAATCCTCATTGGACCGGGCCCATTGCCCCCTCTTCAGCCCACTACAAAACCACCAGTCAACTTGAACCCAAAACCTGAGCCAGCATCCACAGCATCCCACCTTCTACCAGATAACCCCCAGATACCCGACCAATACAAAGTCTTGGCTGAAGCATTCAGTGAAGAAGAGTGTAATGTTTTACCTCCCCATCAAGCCACTGATTGCGCCATAGAATTAGAACCCAGGGCAAAACTACCAAAACCAAAGATGTATTCCATGACACCTGCTGAAATGACTGATTTAAGGAAATACATCGACCAAAATTTGGACCGAGGTTTTATTGAACCTGCCAAATCAAGATTAGCTGCCCCTGTGTTGTTCAAAGAGAAGGATGGCGGGTTATTATGTGTCGACTTTAGCGGCGTGAACGCCATGTGTGTCAAAAACATGTACCCTCTCCTCCTCATGAAGGACTTATTGAACCACCTGTTGAAAGGCAAGGTATTCACCAAACTAGATCTCAGGGAAGCTTACTACCGCATCCGCATCAAAGAGGGAGATGAGTGGCAAACAGCTTTTAACTGCCCTTTGGGTAGCTTCCAATTCAAAGACATGCCTTTCGGATTTCAGGGGGCTCCCGCAGTGTTTATGCAGCTCATCAATGAGTTGCTACACCCACACCTTTATCGGGGGGTCCTCGTATACCAGAGTGACATCCTTATCTTCAGCGAAACCATGGAAGAACATGTTCAATTAGTCCGACAAGTCCTAGAAAAACTTCTAGCCGCCAAATTATATGTGAAACTCTCAAAATGCAAATTCCACAAAGAGGCGCTGGATTATTTAGGCTACCGAATATCCAACCTGGGAATTGAAATGGACCCTGGAAAGGTGAAAGCGGTGCTGGACTGGCAACCCCCCAGAACCCGAAAACAACTTCAAAGTTTTTTAGGGTTTGCCAACTTCTATAGACAATTCATACCGTCCTTTGCAGAAGTTGCCCTCCCGTTAATGGAGTTATTAAAAATGGGCCTGTCACCCACCAAACTGAAGCCAAATCAACCCTGGCTTGGACCATGGAGTGTCAGAAAGCTTTCAAGACCTTAAAACACCTCTTCGCAGCTGAGCCCATCCTCCAACACCCAGACACAAACAAGCCTTTTATTGTCCAAACTGATGCGGTGGCAGCCGTTCTGCTGCAAAAGGACTCTCAAAACCGACGGATGCCTTGCACTTATGTGTCCAAAAAACTGACGGACACAGAACGAAGATGGGCGGTCTGGAAGAAGTATTCGCCATACAATGGGCTTTATTAACTTGAAGGCATTTCCTAGAAGGGGTGCAGGAGCCCTTTGAGGTATGGACTGATCACAAAAACCTCAAGGCTCTAAAGACCCCTAGGAGATTATCTCCCAAACAAGTCCGATGGGCCCAATACTTCAAGCGATTCAACTTCAACATTAAATATATCCCTGGAGGGAAAAACGTACTGGAGGACGCTCTGTCCAGAAAACCTCAGTTTGACAGCCACTGAGAGGAAATAGTACAAGCCTTAATTTCAGGAGCTCAATCAGCAGGCCAAGTAACCACTCAAGCCCAAGCCAACCACAACCCCAAATGCCTGGAAGAAAAGCTGACTGCAGAATTGAAAACGGCCCTATTGACCGATCCTTGGTTCCTGGACCAACAAAACAAGTTGACAATGAATGATGGACTAGCTTGGAAAGGGACAAAGCTTTATGTACCCATAACCCTAAGACTGCGGGTACTAAAGCGTAGTCACGACTCGCGGCTGGAAGGCCACTTTGGATTCTTAAAAACCCTACATTTACTAAGAAGACAGTTCTGGTGGCCAAAACTGAAACCTGACGTCGAGGAGGATGTAAAAAGTTGCTCAATTTGTGCCACAATGAAACACAGAACTGGAAAAACCCCTGGAGTCCTTCAACAAGTCACTGAACCAACGCAACCGTGGGAAGAAATCGCAATGGACTTTGTTGTGGAATTACCTGAGAGTGAAGGGAATATGATCATTTGGACTGTAATTGACTTATTCTCTAAACAGGCCCACTTTATAGCCTGTAAAGGACTTCCATCTGCAAAAAAACTTGCAAAGCTGTTTGTGAAACATATCTATAGACTACATGGAGTACCTTGGAGAGTAATATCAGACAGAAGGGTACAATTTACCACAAAATTTTGGAGGGAATTTTTGAAGTCCATTGGGTCCTCCCAAGGATTATCATCAGCTTTCCATCTGGCTTGTAATGGAGCAGAGGAGAGGGCTAATGCCATGATTGAACAATACATTAGATGCTATGTAAATTATCAACAAGAAAATTGGACTGAGTTATTACCTTTTGCAGAGGTTGCTTACAATAATGCAGTACATAGCAGCATGCCAGAGTTACCGAGGCAACCTCCCACATCCATGTCCCTTACAGAATGGATGAACTCGTTAAAGAAAGGGTGGGAAGATACAAAAAAAGCTTTGACCGAAGCTGCAAAAATTTATAAAAAACAGGCGGATAAACATAGATCCCTTCAACCACCTTTTAAAGTGGGAGACAAAGTATATTTGTCAACCAAGTATCTTAGGTTGAAATTGCCCAGTAAGAAACTGGGCCCAAAATTCTTGGGTCCATTCTCAATTTCAAAATTAATCAATCTGGTCACTGTCCAATTGTGTTCCTCGACTATTAGGGAAGATTCATCCTGTGTTCCATTGTAGTTTGCTAAAACCAGCTACTACATCAATGATAAGACCACTGCCAATCACTCCCCCTGACCCGTTATCGGTACAGGGGGAAACACATTATGAAATTAACAAAATTCTCGATTCTAGATTATATCGTGGACGATTGCAATATTTAGTCTTATGGAAGGGATACCCTCTCTTAGATGCTAGTTGGGTAAAGAGTTGGGATGTCCATGCTGATCAATTGGTTACCCAATTCCATGAGGATTTTCCTCACAAACCAAAGGATCCTCATGGAGGGGGGAGAGGGGGTTAAAGACAATGTATTAACCCCTGTATCTGTTTTGGTTGTTTTTCTTTTAGGAGGAGGGATTTTCAAGGGGGGACGCCTGTCAGCTCTGAGATTCAGCTGCCAAGAATGTTATAAGGAAAAGGGGGGGGGTGGAGGAGTTGGAAAGTTCAAGGTTATTTTGTATGTTGCATTAAAAAATTCCAGCTGCAGTTAATTGGTTCTCGTGATTAATGAAGTGGGAGAAGTGGGAGGAGAGAAGGTGGATTTTGTGAAACACGCTGAAAGCGACTTTCAATTTGGGAAATTCCATAGAAGTACCAGAGCTGTTCTTAATAAATCAATTGGAGATTATACTTCTCTTGGAGTGATTGATTACCATGGACAATTTCTGGAAGCCTAACAATATGCCTGATTTGGAGACACTGAAACCTTAATGTGCAATTTGAGCGTTATTTCTGTGGTGTTAAAAGGAGTTTTGCATATTTATTTCCATCATTTATCCTTTACTTTTTCAAAACCTGATTTAAAATAATTGAAGGCCGAGGGTGAGGAACCTGGCACAAATTATGTAGCAAAAAAATGCTATTGCACTTAATAAGTTGAACGGGCGTGGGTGGGTGTTTCCCCCTAAGGTGAATCTTCTAAAAATTCTGGTCACGGAACTTCTTGCAAATGTGATCCAGATATCTCCCAAAAGATATTACTTAGCGACTGTGTGATTCACTTAACAACCATGGCAAAAAAGTCAAAATCAGGTGTGACTCATATGATGACTGTCTTGTTTAGCAATGGAAGTTCCAGTCCCAGTTGCAGTTGTAAGCTGAGGACTACAGGTAGTCCTCAACTTCCAAAAGTTCATTTAGTGACCAAAGTCACAAGGGCACTGAAAAAAGTGACTTATGACCATTTTTCACACTTACGGTTGCAGCATCTCCATGATCAAAATTCAAATGCTTGGAAATTGACTCATATTTATGACAGTTACATAGAGTTATGTGATCCCCTTTTGCAACCTCCTGACAAGCAAAGTCAATGGGGAAGCCAGATTCATTTCACAACCGTCTTACTAACTTAAGAACGGCAGTGGTTCACTTAATTGTGGCAAGAAAGGTCATAAAACAGGGCAAAATTCACTTAACAAACGTCTCTGTATCAGAAATTTTTGACTCAATTGTGGTCATAAATTGAGGACAATGTGTACTTGCCCTCCAAGCTATTTTGAGGCTGTCTGCATGCCTCTGAGCGCAAAGCTCTTTTCCCACCAATGTAACCACAGCCATCGTCTGAAGTTGCCATCAACCATCTTGCTTAGCAACAGAAATCCCGGTCCCAATTGTGGTTGTAAGTCAAGGAACTCCCTTTTCTCCTGCCCAGCTTCTAATTTTTGCCACCATAGGCTAGCACAGCTTTCCTCCAATACCATAGGTAATTCAGGCAGCAATTGTCTTTTACAAATTTGCTTCTTCCATTTACCGAACAAAAGCACAGGTAGTTGTCAACTTACCACAATTGAGCCCAAAATTTCTGTTGCCAAGTGAAAAATTTGTAAAGTGAGTTTGTCCCATTTTATAACCTTTCTTGCCAGTTAAGTGAATCATGGTAGTTCTGTCCTCGCTACACGTTACTCTGTGTGCAGCTTGACATGCAGCTAAACCCATCTATCCTCCAATAAAACAGACCGTAACCCTAACCACATCATGGGCCAGATTTGGCCAACGGGCCTTGAGTTTGACACCCCTGCCTTATACTATTCCAGACAAAAGGCTGTCCAGACTCTTCTTGAAGAAAATGGAGCGATGGAGCACTCATAACTTCTGGAGGCAAGTCATTCCACTGATTGATTGACCTGGGAATAGAGAATAACAGAACAAGAATTGGAAGGGACCTTGGAGGTCTTCTAGTCCAACCCCTGCTCAAGCAGGAGACCATATACCATTCTGAACAAATGTCTGTCCGGTGTCTTCTTGAGACTCCAGTGATGGAGCACCCACAACCTCTGGAAGGAAGCTGTTCCATTAATTGTTCTGTCGGGAAATTTCTCCTTAATTTTAGGTTGGATCTCCTTGATAAGCTTTCCATCTGTTGCTTCTTGTCTTGTCTTCAGGTGCTTTGGAGAATAGGTTGACCCCCTCTTTTTTGCGGCAGCTGTTCTGACCTAGGCTTCCTTAGCAAGCATAAAAAGCAATCTTAATCCTGACAAAACCTCTTTTATTTCCACAGCTGTGAATTATGTTCATTCACAGCTTGCCAGCTTCACAGTCTTTCAGGGGAATGTTTATAAACACCCACCTTATCACACTTGGAATGCAGCCAGAGAACTAATTGCTTGATGCAGGGCAAGGCCAAACTTGACACAGAGTCAAACAGAACTTTTCAAAGCTTGAACCGACCAAGTGAACGAATTGCTTCCTGCTAAAGCTCACATCCCGTTCGCTCCTCTTTTATGTCCTATGACAGGGGCCAATCATCTCCGAGGTGTGGCCTTACTCCTTAAGTCGAGCCTGCTTTCTTAATTGTTCTTGTCTTCTGCTAGCTCTGAGCATGTGCAGGCTGGGAACTGTTGTGGTTCACCGGCAGCCGATGCAGACGGCAGCAGAGTTGGACAGTGAGGAAGGGGACCAGTCAGGGAGTCTGGAGAGGACTTGCACGAGGGTCCTGCATCCGATGCAGGAATGGGTTGTTGGTTCTTACCTGATACGACCTTTCTCTTTGGGTGGAGATAGCATTCAGGATTGGATAATCAGTCACCACTTGCTGATTGGACTGAGTCTGTCAAATCTTTGAGGACACTCCCCAGAAATTGGCAAAGGAATAGTGACAGACTGATGTGTGCTCTTGTAACAATAACATGCTCCATTAGATTCGGAACGGACCAAAACTGGGTGGGACTGAATGCTATCTCCACCCAAAGAGAAAGGTCATATCAGGTAAGAACCAACGACCCTTCTCCTTTGTTGTGGAGATAGCATTGGATATCCCATAGGATTGGGACATACCAAAGCTGGCTGTCCGATGCGTGGGCCTAGTGTGGTCTGAATCCCCTAGACATCTATCTAAAGGTGGGCCTTTTGAAGAACTCTCCGTCCAAAAGCTGCCTCAGCAGAGGCAAAAGAGTCCAGCTTATAGTGTCTGATGAATGGAGAAGGTGAGGCCCAGGTAGCCGCACTGCAAACCTCCTCCAGAGAGGCCTAAGTGGCCCACACCACTGACGTGGTGCACTTCTTGTTGAGTGTGCTGTTATTCTTGGAGGAACCGCAAGTCCTTTGGTTTGGTAGGCTTTGGATATGCACAGTCTTATCCATCTCCCCACAGTTGTTGGAGTAACCTTGCAGCCCATAGTAGAAGGTTGAAAGGAAATAAAGAGGGATTCTGACCTCCTGAAGGGAGATGTCCACTTAACATAAATCCGCAAGGCCCTCCAAACATCCAGAGTGTGCCATCTTCTTTCTAATGCATGGACAAATGCGGGCAAAAATCAGGTAAGATTAGTTCCTGGGCTCTGTGGAACCACAAATTCACCTTAACACAACTCGGTAGGTGTGAAACACACAAAGGTCTTTCCTGACAGATAAAGCTGCCAAGTCTGAAATCCTTCTGGCAGAAGTAATTGCCACTAGGAACACCACCTCGCAAGACAAAAACTGCAGGGAAGTGGATCTCAGTGGTTCAAAAAGGGCCTCAGTCAGCGACTGCAGTGCTTTGCTGCAATCTTCTGCCCCCTTCTAATGCTGCCGCGGAAAAAAGGCTTCTGCGGCGGCTGTTTTAAACCGCCAAAAGCCCTCCCAAGCCAAAAGCGGGGCAACGGTGTGGATGGTGTTTCTACACACCTCCTGCTCAAATATCTTGCTTGATGTGGATCGGCCCTCAGCCAATCCCCTGTCCAATGGGCTGGGCCAAAGCCCCAACCGAGCTGTCTTTAACTGCTGCCAAATCGCTAGACCGGTTCCCAATTGAAGATAGAATTCAGGATTGGTTATTTTTTCTCAAATTTTTTGATTATTTTGAGATTAAATTTGGAGTCTTTTAGCAGCAAAAATTTACACGTCATCCAGCTAGCTGACTGAGTCAATTTCTGGGACGTCCCTAGCAACAGGGGGAGTGTCGCCAAATATTTGACAGACTCAGTCCAATCAGCAAGTGGTGACTGATTAGCCAATCCTGAATGCTATCCCCACAATGGAGAAGGGGCCAGGACCATCTGGAGTGGGATGCTGCCTTCGGAGCCTTCAGAGTCTGGCAGCAGCAAAGCAGAGGACCCAGGGGAGCCTGTTCCCAGTGCACATGTGTGCAGAGCTGCTAGAAAGCAAGAGCAGCTGAAACAGAAGGAGCGACTCGGGAGTAAGGCTGGGAGGTGACTGCCCCTCCCATAAGGGATAAAAGTCAAACCTCAATGACTGCTCCTCCCATAAGGGATAAAAGTCAAGCCTCAATGACTGCCCCTCCCATAAGGGATAAAAGTCAAGCCTCAATGACGAAAGCTTTTCAGGAAGCAAAGTAGTTTGATAGATTCCGAGTCCTCCTTGAAGCTCTGTGTACTCTGTTTTTTTCTGGTACTTCGGTTGGTTTCTGTTATAATTGGATATTTGTTTTTGGCAACATTCCACAGCACTGAAAGGCGCATGCTTATCTTGGGTAACTATTTTAAGATTAGTTCTGGCTGGGAATGAAAGCAATCCCAGCGTTGCAATAAAATAGGCTTTGCTTTTAAAACAAGTTTGTGTTTAATTACATTTGACGAAGACTAGGTCAGAACAGGAACTGGTTCCATAAGCTCCCCCACATAACTGCTGTCCGAACCCGAAGGCAGCTGCTGACTGCCAGCGTGCCCTGGCCCCATCTCTACCTCTAATGCAGTGCCCTCCTCCGGCTCTTCCTCAGCCTCCAGACCCGGCCCAGGTTTCTCCCCAACCTCCTCACTACTGTCTGACTCTGCTGCCAGCTCTGTCAGCTGCCGGTGGGCCACAACAGCAGCCCCCTCAAATATTGGAAGATGCTCCCATGTCACCCTTAGTCCTTCTCTTCATTAGACTAGACATACCCAATTCCTGCAACTGTTCTTCTGGTCCCCTAATCATCTTCGTTGCTCTTCTCAACACACTTTCTAGGGTCTCAACATTTTTTGAATTTTGGTGACCAAAACTGGATGCAATATTCCAAGTGTGGTCTTGGCCAAGGCATTATAAAGTGGTATTAACACTTCACATGATCTTGATGCTATCCCTGTTAATGCAGCTTAGGATTGCATTGGCCTTTTGGGCTGCTGCAGCACACAGCTGGCTCATATTTAAGTGATGAACTACAAGGACAGGGGTCCCCAATGCCCAACCCTCTCAGGCCTTGAACCATTCAGAACCGGGTTGTGGAAGTGGCAGGCACATCCCCAGTTGCATGAACAGTGGGTGAATGTGTGCATTCCATTCACGCTTGGTCACCACTCAGAGAACCATCCCCTCTCCCTCCCCACCAGTCCGCAAAGCCAGAAAGGTTGGGGAACTCTGTACCAGGACACCTAGATCTGACCTAGGTGAGACACTCTTAGTATTTCACCTTATTTAATGGTATGGCTGTCCTCCAGCATCCCTATGAGAAAACATGTGGGACAGCTTAAGGACAATAACAGAAAAACAAGTTGGAAGGGACCTTAGAGTCTTCTAGTCCAACCCCTTGCTCAGGCAGGAAACCCTATACCATATCAGACAAGTGGCTGTCCAATCTAATCTTCAAAATCTCCAGTGTTCTAGAGAAAACCTCCACCAGTGGAGCTATTAACAAACATGAAAGCCATTAAGTCCCTGTGGGACAGATCCGAGCACGAGAACAAACTAAACCCCACACCTCAGAGGAATAGTTAAGAGATCTTTATTCTAATAGCTTTAATTACAGTGCTCGTTTGTTGAAATAACTGAAAACAGTTATTATACAAAACAGTTGATTACTGTGTTGAAAGCAGAGATTTTTTCTTGTTTACAATACCAAACAAACCAGTTCTGATCGTGTTCTTCTCAAGTCGCAACAGCTCCAGCTTCTTGGTTTTTTGTTATCAAAATACGAAAGAAAAAAACAAACAAGAAAGTTAGAGTCATCTGGGATGACAAATCTCAACCATGCAGAATGAGCGATGTAAAAAGGGTGTTTCTCATGTCCCAAAAATGGATTCTGACATGTTTAAGAATGGAAGGTGCCCAATTTTCAAACTCTCATGTTTTCAATAAACATCCCCCCCAAATGCAACAAGCTTGTGTGACATTTCTTATTTAAGTACAGTACTTGCTGAGGTGGGGCAGCTGTTGTAACATCTGTGCAAGAGGACCATCTTCCGGAATAATTCTCGGCTGGAGAAATTCAAGGATTTTTGAAGGAGCTACACTCCCCAGTGACAGAGAGAAAGATGAAGATGGCACTCGTAGGTTGGAGGCATTTTTAAAACCAAATCTAAGAGGCAGTTAAAGGGGTTCAGGGGGTCCCAATTTCTTATTAATCTGCAACTGACTTCATTCTAACTCTAGGGAAAGTCTCCCATCCGCCTCCAAACACAAAAAGGTTGTCAAAAACAGAAACGAGACCAAGAATTCTACAATCTGGAACAAGGGAAACTGCTGGTATTTTTCATATTGTTGCAAAAATCACAAAGGGTCTTGGGTTCAAGTCTTCCCACTTTCCTTCCCGCCACCCATCTTCTCAAAAGAAACTCGTCTTCAGGCTTAAAAACATGGCTGCAGAAATCAGGCCTCAGCCCAGATCTGCAAGCTGAGAGGGATCATGTTCAGATCTAGTCCACAGACACATGACACAAACAAAACCAGACTCCTGTCAATCTTTTTTTCCTGAATCCATTCAAAGGTGTCAGATTTTTTTTCAACCTTTATCATAAAGAAGCCGAATAATATTGCATAGGAGTACCAGAAACTGCCTCATGGGAAAAACAAGAACTATTTACATTAAATAAGAAAAAAAAAACCCTTAAGTGTTTTTTTCGGGCTTGGTTTTTTCCACACGTACAGTGTGAAAGACAATCCTGTGGACGAGAAAAGATGAAAAGAGTTTCTGGCACTCAATACCATGAAGTAGCATGGGTTTGTCACATTAGACTAAAGTGAGGAAGGAGGAGGAAGAGGGGGTGGAGAAAAGAGGATTAATTCAGGGGTTCATTTCTGGTTTCGGAGCTGATTGGACAACCAGTCCAGTCCTTCATAGAGACCATCCCCACTGGTGGCACAGGTGGCCTGAATGTACCAGTTTCTGTGGCGGAGAGAATGCAATCCTAGTTTGTCTGTGATTTCGGCAGCATTCATGGCATTTGGCAGGTCCTGAAAAGGGAAACAAATGGCTTTAGAAAAGGTAATTTTCCCCATCACAGCCACAGAAGAACTATATCAATCTTAGAAATGAGGCCAAATTTAAAAACATGGATTTCATAATCTAGAGGCTGAAGTTACGCCTATCACTTTCCTAATATTTAATGCCAACAGGGCATCACCAGGCTATACAGGTAGTTCTCAACTTACAACCATTCATTTATGATTTATGATGAGTTATGATTGCTTTTCACACGACTGTTGCAGCATCCCCACAGAATGGGACAACTCAACACAGCCAGCTGGGGGAAGCCTTCTCGCCAGTGCCAAGTCCCCTCTGCCAACTTGCTGCTGCCATCTCTTTGCAGGACATCTCAACACCAGAAATTGGATAACTTGCTGCAGGCACTGTTTTTTTTTTTTTTTAACCATCACAAAACAAGCAGTCAGGGAGATTTCTGAAACAAGACTGGGCAACAAGCGTAGCAGAATAAGAGTTAGAAGGCACCTTGGCGGTCATCTAGTCCAACTCCCTGCTCAAACAGGAAACCCTATACCAGGGGTGTCAAACTTGATTCCATTGAGGGCCGCATCAGGGTTGTGTTTGACCTCGGGGGGGTTGGGGTGGGCATGGCCAGCTCAATGTCACTTGTGTCAGGGGCGCCCGTGGCAGACCAAGCACTCTGCCAGTGAAAATGGGCTCCTTAGCTCCATCTTTCTGCAACCCTCTGCCAGTGAAAATGCAGCTTGGGAGGGTCACAGAGGCACCGCAAGCCGGTCCTTCGCTGCTTCCAGGGCAGCCTCATGGGCCAGATCCGGCCTGTGGGCCTCAAGTTTGACACCCATGCCCTATACCATTCTGGACAAATGACTGTCCAATCTTTTCTTAAAAACCTCCAGTGTTGAAGCACCTACAACTTCTGGAGGCAAGCCATTCCACTGGTTAATTGTTTTATCAGGAAGCTTCTCCTCAATTCCAGGTTGCTTCTCTCCTTGATTGGTTTCCATCCATTGTTTCTTATCCTGTCTTCAGGTACTTTGGAGAATAGATTGGTTCCCTCTTCTCTGTAGTAGCCCCTCAAATATTGAAACACTGCTATCATGTCACTCCAGTCCTTTTAAGCTAGACATACCCAATCCCTGCAACCGTTCTTCGAATCCCCTCGAATACAAAGAATGGTTCCCTCAAGGTCATCTTTTCCCACGTACCTGTTTGTTAGCGAACACTAAAAGGACAGCGTCTCTGAGCTCATCTTCTGCCAACATTCTCATAAGCTCTTCTCTGGCTTCGTTAACTCGCTCTCTGTCATTACTATCGACCACAAAGATCAAGCCTGAAAGGAAACAGCAATTGTTAAATAAAAACCTGCCAGGGATTCTAGGAAACAGCCATCTAGATCTATATTTCACAACCTTGGCCACTTTAAGGTGTGTGGAATTCAGTTTCCAGATTTGCCTAGATTTTTTTCTATATAGCTTCTTGCCTCTTTTAACTTTCTTAATTTATTTTATTTATCTCATCTCAGTTCAAATCATAATGCTTATTATTCTTTGTCTGTTTTTCCAGCTATCTATTTCTCTTTTCTCTTTAAACAAAACTTCTCCTGTACACTGATTGGAGTGTGACGCCTTTAACTCTTTCCCCTAAATTTATAATACATAATATAATACATGACTTCCATTGGGATTCTGTTTAGTACATTCTAAAATTACACATTATACTTTATAAAAAAAAAAAAATATAAGTGTATAATATAATTAAAACAACTATCAATGCCAATACAAATCTAATCATTAATATTAATATTCATTTATATCTTAAACAATTTACACATTATTTTTCAGTTGAATATCATACTTTTATGGGAACACTTATACTTTCCATAGTTATTTCCCCCCATCACATATTTTAAATCATTGTATCATTAAAATGTTCCCATTTCCTCCTACTTCAATTCTCTCATTTATTTCATTGCCTTTTTATTCACAAAAATTTCACTAAGTTACACTAAATATTTTATCCCATTTTTGATCACGTTGTTTCCAATTTTCTAACATTATTTCTAAGTACAGATATAAGAATACAATCTTATGTACCTTTGTAGAATCCTTTTCAATTAAATTTACCCATTATCTCTAAATGAATCTTGTTTCTTTACATCTTGCTCCCCATTAAGGCTTCTCATCCCTTCCTTCCTCCCTTGCTTGTTCTTCTCCCTGCCCTTTTTACCCCCTTGTCTCTCCACCTCCCTTTTCTTCTGCTTTCCCCCTTTCTGTTGTTTTCTAACATTATATCCACTTTTCACCTTATTTTTCTCTTTTTTGGTTGTTTTTTCAAGTCTTAAAGTCCCCTTTTTCTTTTCCTCTT
The DNA here is from genome assembly GCA_033807585.1 of Hydrophis major. Classification (NCBI taxonomy): domain Eukaryota; kingdom Metazoa; phylum Chordata; class Lepidosauria; order Squamata; family Elapidae; genus Hydrophis; species Hydrophis major. Next base: position 182,270 of record JAUCBL010000123.1, read on the forward strand.
TCTCCCTTTCTTCCCAAAATAAGGTTACTTGTTCATCAAAGATGGCTTCTTCTTTGTCCCAATCATCTTGTTGCAGTCAGTTTCTCATAAGTGCAAATCACCATTTCTAAAAATTGAAAAAGAGTGCCAAGAGAGTCTTTCCCTTCTTGTTCTTCTTCTTTGTATTTTTTGTATTCAATTTTCAATTCATCCACAAGTGATGCCATTGTAGAAAGAAAAAGTTTTTCCAAAACAACCACCCAAGTGTTTTTACTCAAAGATAATTCCCAAAAGTCCCAGTCACCAAACAATCCAAATAAGCTATTTCTTTTAGCACTTTCTTCTTTCTTCACTTTCTCTTTCTGGGGTTACTGTTTAGTTACAAAGTTCCAGTTAAAATATATCTTTTAGAAGTCTTGTTAGTATTTAATAGTTCTTTGAGATTCTTGGCAATCTCCTCCTTACTTCCAAATCCTGCTCCAATTCTTTTCCTCTCCCTTCCCACTTACAGCAAAAAAAAATTTAAAAAAAATATTCAGAAATCCTTATTCCTTTAGCATTTAATTACCTATTAGTGCTGATGCAGGTTTTTCCGATTTCTCTTGCATTTCTATTTGCTGTCACGTTAGGAAGGAGTGAGAAAAAAAACTTTCCCTTTTAACTTCCATTCGCCGCTTGTAAATCTCTGGAAACGATGTATCTTTCACAAATTTTAAGTTCCAGGGTACTTTCGTTGTTGCTTTGTCCCGGTCAGCAAAAAAAACTTTCACTTCTTCTCAACTCCTCCTGCACTTTCTTTTTCCAGCTAAGCGCTTCTATGTGGCGGCCATTTCTGACCGCCGCTTAGCTGCCTTCAGAAAAGGGGGTTTAGCCGGCTAGAGAAGAGAGGTGCGATATCTCTCGACCCTGCCAGAAGCCCCCTATCTTCTCCACCTTCTATGGAGGTGGCTAGCCCTGAAGCCGGGTGGCTCAGGGCACTCCGGCAGCGAGCGCAGGCAGAAACCGCGCACAGTCACGGATTCCTGCCTGCCCCAAAGCGCTGCAGACCGGAACTCCCAGATTTGCCTAGATTTTGAAGGAGAAAAAGGAAAAGCTGGCATGAACTGGCTGGGAGTTGAAATTCATTAATCTTCAAGTTGCAGAGAAACACTGTGCAGCAGTACAGGTAGTCCCCGACTTATGACTACAATTGAGCCCAACATTGCCGTTGCTAAGCAAGACAGTTGTTAAGTGAGTTTTGCCCCATTTTATTTCTTGCCATAGTTGTAAAGCGATTCACTGCAGTTATTTAAGTGAACTTCACTTGCCCATTGACTTTGCTTGCCAGAAGGTCGCCAAAAGGGATCACATGACCTTGGGACACCACAACCATCATAAATCCATGCCAGTTGCCAAGTGTGCAAATTTGGATCATGTGACCATGGGAATGCTGCAACAGTCATGTGAAAAACTTTTTTTGTTTAAACAAACTTTATTGATTTTAAAGACAAACAAATCATCATTAACCATTAAATACATTAAACCTCTTTCCATTATTAATTTTACAAGTCAAGTAAAATATTATTTCATGCAACATAATTCTGTTTTACACCATTTCAATATAAACATATAAATATCTCTTAACAAATTTCTCATTATTTCTCTTTTCGTATTCAATTTCATTGTTATTATTATTTTCTATATTTATCCAGTTTATAATCATCATCTTCATTCCTCTCTGACTTGATTACCATTATTCTCATCCAACATTCCTCCAAGGTTTTATTAATTCTCAAACAAAACATAGACACACAAAACACAAAAATATAAAACTTCTTTAAAGAAAGTAGTTTGGCCCCAGATTACCTCTCTTTGTATGGACTTCAATTAAATTCCTGCTCATCTTGTATACCATTACCTATCTTATTTACCATTCTATATCTTCTATATAACTTCTCCCCGCTTTTCATTCTTCTTATTTCTATTTTATTCAATTCATTTTAATTTAAATCATTATATTTGTATTTTTTGTCCATTCTTTCCAGATTATCCATTTATCTCATTCCCTATAGTAAAAAAAAAAAAAAAAAAATTTCTCCTGAAATCACTAATCGGAGTATGGTGCCTTTCTATCCTCCCCCTAAATTAATATTTAAAATAACACCTGATACCCAATCTGATTCTGCTCAGTACATTCTACCTACTAACCTTTAAAGAGAAAAAATAATAAATTCATAATTAATATAATTAGATAATAAATCTAAATGTTAAATCTTATAACATTCCGATTGTCTATTTCAAAAAACAAGTGCTACAATTTTATTAAATTTTAAAATCTATCATAACTAAACATTTCAATATTTTAATCTTTTATCAATTCTTATAACATTCTAGTTTTCTATTTCTAATACATAATACCATCTTATGTACCTTGCAGAATCTTCTTTTTTAAAGAAATTATACCTTACCCTTTATCCCTAAAAAAAAATCCTTTTTTCCCACCTTGTTTCATACCTTTGTGGCTTTTCCCTCCCTTTTCTCTTCCTTTCTTATTCCCCCTGGCCTTTTTACCCCCCTCTCTACTAACCTCCGCCTTTTTAGCTTTCCTTCTCTGTTGTAATCCTTTCTCCTTTTGCTCAGTAACATTGAGTTGGTTTTGCATCTTATTTTTTCCTTTCTTAAGTGTTTTTTTAAGTCTTAAGTCCTTCATTTTCCTTCCTTTCTTTCTCCTTTCTCTCTTAGTTAATTTTTTAGATTCACTGAAGATGGCGTCTTCTTCTTTTTCTTCTTCTCCTTCTATTTCCTCCATCTGTTGTTGTGTTTGCTGATAAATAGCAAGTGCCATTTCTAAAGAAAGGAAAGCTTCTTTCACAGTGCCCTTACTTTCTTGATATTCCTTTCTAAGTTCATCCTCAGATAAAGCCATTCTTTGTTCTTCTTAGAGCAACCAAAATGTTTCAAAAGTTAAAACAATTCCTCAAAGTCCCAGAGACATCAATCAGTCCAAACAACGCACAAAGTTCTCACTTTCTCTTCCTGGGGTGGTATCAGTAAAAGGGAAAAGAAAAAAAGCCCAATCTGTATTTTACAGCCTTGTTCCAATCAATTTCTAGTCTCAAGATCTTCAAGACATCTCCTCCAGCAAAATCTTAATATATTTTTTTTTTGTCCTCTCCCTTCCCACTTATAACAAGAAGCCAAGTTTTACCTTTTATAAAAAACAACAGGTTTCTCAATGGCCATTTGTTGATTCCATAGGGAAGGAGGGTAAACTTTCCTTTCAGCACCTCAATTTTGCCGCTTGAAATCCTCCTCTGGAAACCAAGTATTTTTCAAAAAGTCATAGTTCTCAGGATTAAACGCCTCTTAAAGTCCTGGATCAGCCAAAAAACTTTCTCTTGAAAACTTTCTCCCCTCTTCCTCCTGCTCAGTCTTACCCAGCTGCCGGCTTCTTTGTGGCAGCCATTACAGACCGCCACTTGACCGCCTTGAGAAAAGGGGGTTTTGCCGGCTGGGGAGGGGGTCTGCAATACCCCCAAACCCCTCACCAGCTCCCCCCTATCTTCGGCTGCCTCTGCGGGGCAGCCTTAGCCTCCAAACCCATCCAGATTGGAGGCACCAAAACGGCTAGCGCGGCAGGGATCGCGGAACCCTGCCGCTGGTGAAGCCGACAAACTGGAAGTTTCAGTCATGTGAAAAACTTTTAAGTTGCTTTCTTCCATGCCATTGTAACTTTGAATGGTCACTGAAAGGAATGTGTGTAAGTCAAGGACTACCTATAAAATAAGCCAGGATTCTGACCCCCAGAATTCATGCCAGATGGAGAATTCAAAGAGATGAAGTCCACACATCTTAAAGTAGCCACGGTTGAGAAACAAAACTCTAGCTTTGGTTCAAAAATAAGCAATGGTGGGTGGGTGTCTTCATTTAGAGGGATAAATTATTATTTTTATAATTTAAGTCTTAGTGGGTATACACAGACAGGGAGAGAAACATCCTTCCACATTAGGCTTCAAGCTATATGAAATTGACTGCTGGTTGTTTGTAAATAATGTCCACAATTGTTAGGAATTGATAGTCACCTAACAGTTGGGTTGGAAATATGTAAACCAAGATAGACATTTAATACTGTTTCTTTAAGGGAATGCTAAAATTGTAATTGGGTGTGGTTCCTCAAACGGCCATAAGATGGAGCCAGAAACCTAGGTTCTTCTGTTCTGTTGTTGTTAGTTGCTAGTTGGTCGATGTTCTTGGTTCCTTCATTTTTCCCTTTTGACTGTTGCTGATCGTCGCTCTTCTTGTATTGTTGTCTGTTACTGAACTGTGTATGATACTGGAGTTTGTTATTTGGATTATCCCTGGACTGAAAACTGACTGCTTTAACTGTGTATGATTTGGACTGCTTCTTGGACTTTGCTTAACCGTTTACTGGAAGTAAAACCGACATTTTACTCTTCAGTGTATCTGTGTGCTGGTTGTGTGTTATTCAACATCACTCTGACTACGTCTCCCTGTGTGCACTCATTCTCCGAATGGGGAATTACCTCAACACTGGTTATGGGCCCAGGCCATACCAGGCTCAGATAACGGAGAGTTGGTGTGAATGCACAGTACCATATACAGACAGCTGGTTACTGTTTCATTGTGGGTTACTGTCCTGGTAAAGATGGCACAAGACCCTTCAACAAATCTATCACTGATAACCCGGTTGGATGGAACAAACTATGTTTCCTGGTCTATGAAGTGCAGTCTACTTCTGCATAGAGAAGGGTTATGGGCTACAGTTCAAGATCCACCAGATATAAATACTTGGGATCCAGATAATGAGGACGATGCCAAGAAGTTAGCTGACTTTAAACGGAACAATAAACAAGCTCTTTGTATAACACTGAGTGACCAGCAGCTAGTCCATATTTGTGGAGAAGAGTCTGCTGCTATGTGTTGGGAGAATTTGAAGAGGATTTATGTTCGTGACAGTGTAGATGCACACATACATCTTACACGTACACTGTTTAGAGCACGTCCTCTGAATGGAGGAAATATGTTTACTCATCTGAACTTCATGAAAAGAACTTTTCAAGAGCTACATGAAAAGGAACTGATATTTTCAGAGCTGCATCAAGTTTACATCATTCTTTCCTCATTGGATGAAAGTTATGATGATTACGTATCTTCACTGAAAGTCCTGCCAAGAGATAAACTGACATTGACTGACATAACCAGAAGGTTGTTAGAAGAGGCAAGAAGACAGCTGGATAGGGACCAACTGAGAAACAACCAACCACAAGAAGAGGATTTGTGTTCAACTGCCTATATTGTCAGGATGTCATGCCCCTGGTGGAGACTGACTCTGAGGAAGAGGAGGAACAGCCAACAGGGAGTGGGAGTGTGGCTCCAGAGGTGGTGGAGGAGGCAGGGGAAGGGCAGAGGCCGGTTGAGCAGTCAGAGGAGGATCCAGGCCCATCCCCTATCCATCCTAGGTCACGCAGGGAGAAGAGGATCAGGGAAAAGTGAGGTCTACTCAAGGAGATTACCATGATCCTCCTCGTGGCTTGCAGGTGGGAGCTATGTATACAAGTTTGCAACTGCGCAGTTAGAATTTGCAGGAGTCAATTTAGTGTTCACCTTGAAAGAGGTTTGTCTTTGCTGGCGTTCTTCCCATGGACTTTTCTCGGTTATTTTTCCTGGAGTTTATGATTGGTTATCTTGGCTTGCTTCGGAACTCTCATCAATACGGTTTGCCTTGGTTTTCTGTTTGCCTCATTATTTACTTTTGTGACATTAAACTGTGCCTAATAAAACAGTGAAGTTTAAGGTGAAGGCCTTACCAGACTTTAATGTATATTTTGGGTTTGGGGTTATTTTGAGAGACTACGGGTCATCACATAGGAAATGTTTTTCTTGTGGGGCTAGGGGACATATAGCTAAATTCTGTAAGAAGGGAAAATGACAGAATACTGGTAATCACCAGAAGGCCAAGAAGAATATTAGTTTAGCTATGTCTAGCAATTTAACTGTAAACCATGATTTGTGGGTAGTTGATAGTAGACCATCGCAGTGCATTACTAGAAAGAGGTTTGTAAAGATGTCCACAAGTAAACAACATGTATCATTGGCAAATGGATGGAAAATGAACGTGTCAGGTGAAGGTACTGCATATTGTCCTTGTATAAATGAACATTTACCTATGTTATATGTACCTAAACTGAAATTTAATTTGTTATCAGTAAGGGCTTTAGTTAATCTTGGTTATGTAGTAACCTTTAAGGGAGATAACTGTATAATAGAGAAAGAGGGTAAAAGTGTTACTGCTACTTTAGAGAATGATTTATATGTTATACATGATAACCAGTTGCAGATGGCTAACTTGGTTTATAACAATGTTAAGCCACATGATGAATGTATACATTTACTGCATAGACGTCTGAGGCACATTAATTTCAAAATGCTCAAACTGTTGAATTGTCAGAGGGAGTAAAATTGAAACCCTGTAGCAAGTATTTAATCTGTAATGTTTGTAGCCAGGAGAAAAGCAAGGTTACTCCTGCAAACAGACTGAATGGGTTTAAGACCAAAGAACCTTTAGAGGTAGTTTTTGCTGACATAATTGGTCCTAAGAAACCAAGTTTGGGAGGTGCCTGCTATGTTTTGAGTATAATGGATCATTACTCACGGTATGGTTTCTGCTATCTCATGAAAAACAAAACAGAAACATTCCAACATTTATTTAACTGGCTAAGATTTGCTGAGAGAAAAATGAGTAATTACTTTAGTTTCTGTCAGCCTTCAAGATCTTCTACTATTGCTTTGCATCTTTTGGCTGCCATAAGTAATGAGGGGAGGAGGGGGTAAAGTCTGGGAAGCGAGCTGGAGGTGTAACATTCTAGTGTTGTAAAAATGAGGAGGGGGGAGTATAAATTCCTGCTTAGGTTTCTATTTCTCGCTTAGCTTTCTTTTCTCTGTGCAGCTGCAAACCTTTATCAAAATATGCGAAGGTCAACGGACAGAGGCCTCATCACCACCTGAAGATGTCCACATGATCATATTCACAACTTTTAATTGGAAGAATCATTTGAACTATTGGGGGTGGGAACATTTCCATCACTTTGTATATGTGATTTGCACGCCTAATTTCTCAGATTCAGAATTCTATGGTTGCTACCACTTCATATTCAGTAAAAGATAACTTTTACTCTACCAGCCCACCCAGAGAAAATATCCAGTTTCTTCTGAGGGGGTCTGAACATCATGTCATCTCCAACCAGTGACCAGGAGGACCTGGGCACCATTGGAGGCCAAGAGTCTTTGTTGCTGGAGGAGGCACAGGAAGCTGAATTGTTAGCGGAGCTCAATCTGGAAGAGATCCCAGCTGTGAAGCCCAGATGGTTGTTGGGAGTTGGCTGGAAGGATCCGGAAGAGGTCCCCCCCCCCGAATCACCATCACCCGACGGCATGGAAGAGAGGAGCCATGGCAAGAGAGGGAAAAGAGATCTTTTACTGGACCAAGCCAGGCAACTCCTCAATGAGGCGTTTGGACAACCTCACACTGCACCAAGGTATGAGGGAGAAGGGAGAGCAGTCCCAGCCAGGAGAAGCCAAGCAGCCCCCACCCCCATAAATCAACCTGAGCCAGCACAACCGCCAGCAGCAGCCTCGGGGGCCCCAGCGGGAGGTGTAATTCCTGGAAGGCGTAAAGCTCCCAAGTTGCCTCCATTGGAGGTGAAATATGGGGGAAATCCCAAAGACCCAGAGTTTTTCCTAGCACAAGTTTGGAGCTATATGGAAGAATACGGGGAGGAATTCACCTCAGAAGCAGCCAAAGTGAGATGTGTTACTAGGGCTCTGGAGGGAATAGCTGCAGAGTGGATGGTGATTCTGCATAAAGATAACGCCCCCCAGCTGCTGAATTATAACCTGTTCATGACTGCGCTGCGGGCAAGATTTGAGGACCCACTGGCGGAGTCAAAGGCCAGGATCAGGATGAAGACCATAAATCAGGGGCGAAGATCAGTGGCCGATGACACCCAAGAGTTTAGACAGCTGGCGTGTCATATCCAAGGCTGGTCCCAGGGAGCCCTGATAGAAGCGTTTAAAGATGGATTAAATGAAGACGTATAACAGAGATGCATTGCCAGAAGGGACCCCAATGACTTGCAGATGTGGTACTTGCTGGCATAAGAGGTGGAAATTGATCTAACCCGAAGCAGACGCCAGGGGGGCTCTGGGTGGAGCAAGCCTTCCCTCCGTCTTCAAGAGGCCCCCAAGCCCCAGAAGGGAGCGGTGGCGGCAAGACCCAAACCCACTGCCTGCTTCCGATGTGGAAAGGAAGGTCACTGGGCTGCGGACTGCAGGGCCAATTTGGATCCAAAGGGGGCACCAAAAGGAGGGAGGAAGCCTGAAAAACCCCCAGTGTAGCCTCGCGAAACCGCGCTAAAGATGAGGGAGGTTGTAGAGGTCGCCCCTCCGGAAGGAGAGGAGCTGGGACCTCCGACCTCCTCTGAAGAGAGTGAATCTGACTCGGAAGACGACTTCCTGGTAAGTCCAAACAAGGGCCCTATGACCATTCCAGTGAAATTGAGGGTACCCACATCAGGGGCCGAAGGGGAGATGCTAGCCTTGCTAGACTCTGGGTGCACGAGGTGTGTAATCAACACAAGAGTAGTAGAGGAAATGGGCTTAAAACTAAAACCTTTAAAAACGCCCATAGCCTTTTGCCAATTGGATGGATCAGTGGTGGGGGGCTGCCCTGCACACTTCATAACGGAACCCATAGAAATGACCATGGGAGAGCATAAAGAACCCGTGTGTTTTATTGTGGCCCCTGGGATGGAGCAACCGCTAATACTGGGATTACCATGGCTCCAGAAGTGGAACCCCCACGTTAACTGGAGGAAGGGGTCGTTGCACATACGTACCAACCAGCGACCAGAAAGGGAGGGGCGATCTCAGCCGAAGCTTCAGAATCCGGTTGAGTTAGCCTCCATATGTACCAAGAACTTGAAGGGGGAGGAGAAAATTCCAAAGAAATATTGGGATTTAAAGGAAGTGTTCAGTGAAAAGGCCTCAGATGAGCTCCCCCCTCATCGGTCAACAGATTGTAGTATTGAAATTTTGAAGCTCCCGAAACCGAAGTTATATTCAATGACACCACGGGAATTAGAAGAGCTGAGATCGTTTATCGATAAAAATTTGAAATGTGGTTTCATCCAACCCGCTAGACCCCGGGTAGCAGCCCCAGTGCTGTTCCGTGAAAACATGGCTCCAAGCCTCTTGGTGGTGGACTATAGAAACTTGAATGTGTTTTCCGTGGAAAACGTGTACCCCCTTCCCCTGATGAAGGACATGCTGGCCCACCTGGCCAAGGGGAAAATTTTAATGAAGCTGGACTTGAGAGAAGTGTACTACCGAGTTTGGATCAAGAAAGGGGATGAGTGGAAAACCGCTTTTAACTGCCCGATGGGTTGTTTCCAATTCAACGTTCTCCCATTTGGCCTACAGGGGCCCCCAGCCGTATTCATGCAGATGATCAATCAGGTGTTACATGAACATTTATACAAGGGGGTTTTGGTTTACCTTGATGACATCCTTATCTACATGGAAACTTGGGACTGTTACCCATAAAGCCAGGTTATTAGCACAAGGGTTCAATCAGACAGCCAACGACTACGATGAGGTGTTTGCGCCTAGTCTGAAGGCTACTATATTATGAGCAGCACTAGTGTGGGCAGCTAAGGAGAAATACATTATAAATCATTTAGATGTAGAGACAGCATATATGCATGCACTGTTGCAACACACTATATATTTAAAGAAGCTGTTAGGTATAAAAAAATGATAATACAACTGATTGCTGGAGATTGAAAAAGAGTCTCTATGGCTTGAAGCAATCAGGATAAGAATGGAACCAGTGCATAGTGAAGGAATTAACAAAAGATAGGTTTTGTAGTTGGCATGGCTGATCCATGTTTATTTAAAAAGGAAAGTGATGGTGTAATTTCACTGGTGCTATTGTTCACTGATGACAGCATCAATCACCAAACCTGAACAAGAAGCTACTGGAATAATTTCACTGTTAGAAAAGAAATTTAAGATAAAACACAGTTAGGTGAAATTAAACAATATCTTGGTTTAAAGATAGATAAAACTAGGGGAGGATACAAAATCTCACAAGCAGATAAAATTAACCAGTTACTAAAGAATTTTAAAATGGAACTTTGTTAAGTAGGCTAAAACACTGATGAGCCAGGAGTTTAGCCACAGTGATGTTCAACGTCCTGTTTTTCATAAGAACATTTATCAGTCCTTGATTGGTAGCTTATCTCAGTAATTGGTTGAGGCCAGATATAGCATACAGTGTTAACCAATTAGCTAGATTTAATGCTGAGCCAACTGAAAGGCACTGGCAAGCTGCTAAGCGTGTGTTGAGATATCTTAAACAAATGATGCATTATGCATTATATTTGGAGCCTAAGGATGAACTAAGTTTAACTGCATATGCTGATGCAAGCTTTGCTACAGACGTAAATACACGTAAATCAACGTCAGGTACTGTAGTATTATTAGGAAAAGTGTTGATTGGATGGAGGTCTATTCGACAGAAACATCAAAGTTTATCAACAATGGGGGCTTCCAGCTGGGCGCTGCATTGATGCAGGGCTGAGGAGCGGATCGCCGCTCTGAAAGGCTCCGATTTTCGCTGTTTGGAGGCTTCCAGGAGCATGTCGGACCTCCGAGGGGTAGACAGACGAAAGGGAAAGACTTGGAGATTTCAGGGAGGTGCCGCGATCCCGGAGATTGCAAGAGAATCCCCCGAAAACCAGCAGCAGAAGAGGGAGATCGTACAGATCGGAACCATAGACGTGGCAGCCCAGAAGCTTAAAGAAGAAGGAAGGAAGCAAAAAGTGGAGAACTTGAAAAGAAGACAATTGACACTTTAAAAGATTTAAGGAAAGGATTGAGGAAAGAAACCTTATAATTGTAATATTTGTCTGATAATTGTGATAAAGAAAAAAGGAATAAATAAGATAACAAAGATTTATAAGTGAAACTAGGACTGTGTGGAGAAAAAGAATAAAGAAGCAAGAAGCCAAAATAGAAAGGAGAAATGAAATGGTGGAAGTGACTGTGCAAATTTAAAGAGGACATTTATCGAAGAAGGAGCAGGAGGAGAAGATGATGATGATCCATGGACATTATTCAACTGGTCAATCATAGATGTAACTAAATAATATTGGTGGAAGACAAAAAGGAAGATTTACGTGCAATTATGACGAATCTGATAGCGGCGGCTTTACAGAAACCCAAACTAGAAATTGAAAATGACGTAGACGAGGTCTACAGAGTATATACACACTATGCAAGGAGAACTTGTATCCAAGAAGTGCATATTCCAGACAATCAAGCAGACCTCTTAAAGAATATAAATTTGGGTAAAATGTACTCGGCACTTGCAAATTAAAAAAAAGGGGGTATTGTAGTATATATAAAGGATTGGTTGCAACATATACAAATATACAAAGATCAAGAAGGGGGAATGCTCTTTATCAAAATAAATGTAAATCAGAAAAAGATGTTATTAGTTACAATATATGCCCCGAATACAAACCAAAAAGACTTTTACAATAGGCTTCATCATAGGATAATAGAATTTGAGTATGCTAATGTATGCATTGTAGGAGACTATAATGCAGTCCCAGACAAAGATAAAGATTATAGAACTTCCAAAAAAAAAAAAAAAAGGAAAGGAGAATACTCCCTTCGTCTTTTAATAATATGGTAAGAGAACTTAACTTGAAAGATGTGTGGAGAGAATTAAATCCAACTAAAAAACAATATACTTTTTTTTCAAACCCCCACCACTCTTGGTCCAGAATAGATCAGATATGGATGGAACCGGGGTTAATGGAGAATACTGAAAGGATCGAGATTTTGCCAAATCTATGGGCTGACCATAATCCCATTCAAATTAAATGGAAAGGAAAGAGAAAAATTGGAAGATGGACTTTTAACAATACCATATTAAGAGACAAAGAATATATTAAAATGATAAAGAAAGAATTGAACGTATTTTTTGAAATAAACAAAAGAGAACATACCTCTCTACAGAATCTTTGAGATATGGCCAAAGCCTATGTGAGAGGTCTAACTATTGCTTATAGTATTAAAAAGAATAAAGAAAAAAGACAGCAACAAAACATATGGAGGGAGAAACTGAAAGATTTGGAAATAAGTAGACAAAAGGACAATTCAAACATTAAGAAAGAAATTGATCTGGTAAAACATAAAATAAATTTAAATGTACAGGAAGATTTGGCCCGAAAAATTAAATTAGCAAAACCAAATTATTTTGAAAATGCAAATAAGCCAGGGAGGTGGTTAGCCCATAAAATTAAAAAAGAACAAGAAAAGAGAACGATCGTAGCTCTCCAAGATCAGGAAGGGAAATTATGTACGCAGACCCAAGAAAAGAAAGAAATTGCTCAGGAGTTTTTTATGAAATTGTATAAACAGGAAGAAATACCAGAAGAATCTATTGATCAATATTTGAATGAAAAGAACTTGCCCGAAATTACTGATGAAGAAAAACAAAATTTGAATAATAAAATATCTATAGAAGAAATTAGGAAGGCAATTGGAACACAAAAAGCAAATAAGACACCTGGCCCAGATGGAATTCCTTCGGAATTTTACAAGGAATTCCAAGAAATGATAGAGGAGATATTGGTGGACTTGTACAATGAAGCCCTGGAGAACGCTAACATGCCTAAATCATGGTTGGAAGCATATATTACTCTTATCTATAAAGAACAATCAGACCCACAAAAAATTCAAAACTATAGACCAATATCACTTTTAAATGTAGATTACAAAATAATGGCTACAATATTGGCGGAAAGATAAAAGAGAGTATAAAGTAGAATTATCCACACTGATCAGAATGGCTTCCTCCCCCATAGGCAAATAAAAACAAATACAAGAACCATTATGGATATATTAGAATATTATGAAGTACACTCAACCAAGACAATGGCATTGATATTCTTAGATGCCCAGAAGGCTTTTGACAACCTGAATTGGAACTTCCTTATTAAACAACTGATAGGCATGAAATTTGGTGAAAATATTTTAGGATTTATTAAGACAATTTGCAAACCGCAAAAATATTAATAAATGGGGAACATACAGATACCATAAAGATAAATAAGGGAGTAAGACAAGGCTGCCCCCTAGCTCCTCTATTGTATATATTGGCAGAAGAGACTCTCTTAGCATAAATTAGGCAAAATCAAGAGATTAGAGGACTAAAAATTAAAAAATATAAACTCCAGGCATTCGCCGATGATATGGCATTTATATGAGAAAAACCCTTAAAAACGAGCCCAAGACTACTAAGAGAAATAGAAGAATATGGAAAGGTGGCAGGGTTAAAAATTAACAAAGAAAAAACAAAAGTGTTAACAAAAAACTGTACAAAGGAGCAGAAGGAAGAACTGGCAAATAAATTAGGTATGCAGGTGGTAAATAAAGTAAAATACTTAGGGATCTGGTTGACTGCTAGATGTTTGTAGATTAAAAAAGATAACTATGATAAGTTAATAACGCAAATAGTTAAAGATTTAGATAATTGGGCCAAATTGTAGTTATCGTTATTGGGACATATTTCGACAGTAAAAATAAATATTTTGCCAAAACTGTTGTTCCTGTTTCAGACAGTGCCAGTCAAGTTGGAAAAGAACTGTTAAGCCTGGTTTCCCCAACCAGGGTTAGGGAGACAAGCTAAACAGAATGTGCAGCGTTAGTCAGATAGGCACACAGATAAATGAATTTAGCACTAGCAGTGGTGTAATCTCTAGATGTACCTGGTTCCCAGAATCTATAAGATCTATGATTAGATGTATATCCTACAAAATATAATCTTTTAGCTCTATGCTGTCCTTTGTGTCTAAGTTGTGTAGGGATATGCACCCATGCTGGTGCTCCAAATGTGTGCATGTAACTTAAATCAGGTTTTGTACCATGCCACAGTGTGAATGGTAATTCACCTGTTGTTGAATTAACAACATTATTTAAGATATGATTACCACACATTATTGCTTCTCCCCACAAACTGTCAGGTAATCCTGAATCAGACATCATAGTTCGTGTCATTGATTGTAATGTTTGGCCTCGTCTCTCTATAAATGCATTATGTTGTGGCCTACATGGTGCAGACTTTTTATGTTGCATACCTAACATTCTTAGTCTGTTCTAGAATTTATTATTTGTAAATTCCGTACCATTATCTGTTATAAGAGTTACTAATTTCTTTTTAGTTTTCCTTTCAGCAAATTTTATCGAATTAAAGAGATTTTGATACGTTTCAGTTTTGCTTTTCATTAAATAGCAAAACCCATATCTAGAATAGTGGTCCATTATACTTAGTATGTAACGAGCTCCTCCTACACTTGGTTTTTTTGGACCTATTAAATCTGCAAATACTACTTCTGTTAAGCCTGGTTTCCCCAACCAGGGTTAGGGAGACAAGCTAAACAGAATGTGCAGTGTTAGTCAGATAGGCACACAGATAAATGAGTGAGCTAAGCTTGTATGTTTATTAACATACAGTAAAAATAACAGATACGCTTGTGCTATCAAAAATATAGTTTATTCCATTATGAGTTCATAGCATAGTCAAAATAACAGTCCAATAGTCATGTATCATTTAGTCAGTCCATTCAGGGAAATTCAGTTAGCAAAGTCCATGTAGAATATCCTATGTCAGTTCACTTACAAATCAGTCCTTTGTTTCTCTCCCGTTCGAGCAATGCAGTCTTGATTCCAAGCAGTAATCAGGGATCATCAAAGCCAGAGAGAGAGCAAGCTGTCGTCTTGCTTCTTTTAAAGTGCTTTCACAACCACTCCCTTAATTACTTTCCCATATTTAAAGCTGCAGACACTTTAACTAACAAACTATGATTACTTAGTTATTATTTTACCTAAACCAGTTAGGGTAAACAATGTTATCCCTAACATTCTCCCCTTTTAGGAAATAATAATAAATATAACTATTTACATCTTTAAATCATATTTGTTACAACTCTCTTTAAACTTAATTACCCCTTGAACTTTTGTAAATTGGTCTGCAATGTTTTCTTCCGTCATGCAGTATTCCAATTTAATTAGCCCATTCTTTACAGATTCTCTAACATTTAAGTATCTTAAATCAGTATGCTTTGATCTAGTTTTTACAGCAATACTAGTAGCTAACTGTATAGCTGCTTGGTTATCCTCGTACACAATAATGGAATCTTTTACAGTTATACCCATGTCTAATAATAACTGTTTGTACAAAATTAAGTCAGGGCATAGTAAAGAGAGACATGAAAATTCCGCTTCCATCGTGGACAAGCTGATATGCTGTTGTCTGATTGACCTCCACCCTATTAGTGTCTTACCAAATAATATAGCCATCCCAGATGTTGATTTTCTTGTGTTTATGTCAGTTGCAAAACTTGCATCTGCATAGGCACTAAGACTCAAATCACCCTTTGGTTCTATATACAATGCATGGTTCATTGTTCCTTTAAGATATCTTAAAATTCTCTTTAATGATTGCCAATGACATTAATGTGGATCTGAATTAAAACGTGCCAGCTGATTAACACTATAAGCTATATCAGGCCTGGACCAATTGCTTATATATGATAAGCTACCAATCAAAGATTGATATATGGACTTATCAAATTTGGGACTTTGATCATTAGTTTGGCAAACTTCCTGACTCATTGGAGTCTTTGCCGGTTTACAAAGTTCCATTTTAAACGTTTTAATGAATTGGCAAATTTTATCTTCTTGAGATATCTTAAATCCATTTTTTGTTTTGTTAATTGTCAATCCTAGATACCTTTTAATTTCACCTAAATGCTTTAATTTTATCTTTTTGGCTAATAATGATATAATCTCATTAACTTCATTATTAGTCCTAGTTATCAAAGCAATATCATCTGTAAATAATAACAACAATGACACCGTTCCATTATTTTCTCTTTTAAACACACATGGATCTGCTAAACCAGATTTAAAACCTATATTGTTTAACTCTTTCACAATATATTGGTTCCACTCAAACCCAGATTGTTTCAACCCGTAAAGACTCTTTCTGAGTTTCCAACAATCATTACTATTTACTTTATTGTCTTTTATACCTACTGGTTTTCTTAAATATATAGTGTGCTGCAAAGGTGCATGCAGATAGGCAGTTTCTACATCTAAATGGTTAATGACATAGTTTTTCTTAGCTGCCCACACTAAAGCTGCTCTTAAAGATGTTGCTTTAAGACTTGGTGCAAAAACTTCATCGTAATCAGATGCAGTTTGATTAAATCCTTGAGCTACTAACCTAGCCTTATGGGTAACAGTCCCATCATTTCCAGTTTTTATTTTAAATATCCATTTGCACCCAATGGATTTTTCTCCTGGAGGTAATTTAGCATCTTCATAAACTTTCATTACCTTTAATGAATTTAGTTCCTTTTCCACTGCCTTTTGCCAATTCTCCTGATCCTTAGCAGGATACATCCTAAGTTCATCTACACTACTTGGAACTTTAGTTACTTGGCAAACTATACTTGCTTGATACCTATCAGGTGGTCTAGTTATACGTGTAGTACGTCTAGGTATTACAGGACTTACAGGTGGACTTTCATTTATTAACTCTTCTTGATTATCTAACTCTTCCTGATCAACTGTTTCCTCTTGTTCTGGTCCTATTTGCTCTTCTTGGACTTCTTCTTTAATTGGACTCTTCTTATAACTAATCTGATTTTTCTGCCTTTTGTAGGGTTCAATAATTACTTCATTATTTAAATCTTGCTCTAATCTATTCCATCCTACATGTTCTAGGAATTTAGCACTGGCACTGGTGTAAACTCTAGATGTACCTGGTTCCCAGAATCTATAAGATCTATGATTAGATGTATATCCTACAAAAAATAATCTTTTAGCTCTATGCTGTCCTTTGTGTCTCAGTTGTGTAGGGATATGCACCCATGCTGTTGCTCCAAATGTGTGCATGTAACTTAAATCAGATTTTGTACCATGCCACAGTGTGAATGGTAATTCACCTGTTGTTGAATTAACAACATTATTTAATATATGATTACCACACATTATTGCTTCTCCCCATAAATTGTCAGGTAACCCTGAATCAGACATCATAGTTCGTGTCATTGATTGTAATGTTTGGCCTCTTCTCTCTATAAAGGCATTATGTTGTGGCCTATATGGTGCAGACTTTTTATGTTGAATACCTAACATTCTTAGTCTGTTCTGGAATTTATTATTTGTAAATTCTGTACCATTATCTGTTATAAGAGTTACTAATTTCTTTTTAGTTTTCCTTTCAGCAAATTTTATCCAATTAAAGAGATTTTGATACATTTCAGTTTTGCTCTTCATTAAATAGCAAAACCCATTTCTAGAATAGTGGTCCATTATACTTAATATGTAACGAGCTCCTCCTACACTTGGTTTTTTGGGACCTATTAAATCTGCAAATACTTCCTCTAAAGGTTCTTTGGTAGTAAATCCATCAACTCTATTAGCCGGTGTGACCCTGCTCTTACTTTGATTACAGGCATTACATTGCAAATACTTATTACAAGGTTTCAAACTTATTCCCTTAGATAATTCAACAGTTTTCTTAAGCATTTTAAAATTTAAATGCCCTAGCCTTCGATGTAACAAGTGAATACATTCATCATGAGGTTTCTTATTTTCATAAACCGTGTTAGCCACCTTTAAACCATCATCATTTAACACATATAATTCACCTCTTAAAGATGCAGTAATTTTCTTATCTTCTTTCTCAATTATGCAGTTATCTCCTTTAAAAGTAACTACATATCCTAGTTTAACCAAAATTCTAACTGAAATTAAATTAAACTTAAGTTGTGGTACATATAACATTTTTACATTATCTTTTTTCTAAAAGAACAATATGCTATACCTTGACCTTTAGCTTTCAGTTTCCAGCCATTGGCTAACGATATCTGCTGTGTACTCTTGGACATTTTAATAAAATTTCTGTTATCATTTGTTATACAGTGGGATGTTCCACTGTCAACCACCCATAAATTATTTTTTACAGCTTTGTTACTATACATGGCTAACTCTAAATTTTTATTTTTATTTTGATGACTTTTAGTATTCTGGCCAGCGTTCTGGCGCTTTGCTTTTTTACAAAATCTTGCCAAATGTCCTCTTCCTCCACAATTAAAACACTTTTTAATTGCGTATGCAGTAGGAGATTCATTATCTTCTTTTTGAGGTTGCTGCCTCCTTAATTCATCTCTTTCAAGCCTTCTTCTGGCCTCTTCAATCAATCTGCCAGTTATATCAGTTAAAGTTAGGCTTTCCTTTGGCAATATTTCAAGGGAAGTTACGTAGTTGTCATAACTTTCATCAAGGGAAGATAGAAGTATGTAGACTTGGTGTTGTTCAGAGAAAATAAGCTCTTTCTCGTGCAGTTCTTGAAAAATGCTTTGCATAGTTTTCAAATGACTCAGCATATCACCATTCTTCTGGAGATGCGTACTGAAAAGCTTCCGTGTTAGATTTATGTGAGCACCAATGTTATCTCGGACAAAAATCCTCTTCAGCTTCTGCCAACACCCAACAGCCGTTTTCTCTCCATGGATATAAACAAGCTGCTGATCAGTTAAGGTTAACCCAAATATGCAAATAGCTTGTTGATTTTTGTGCATAAATTCTTCTATCTTTAGTCTATCTTCATCATCCTCTGCATCCCATTCTTCTACGTTTGGTGGATTTTCAATTATGTTCCACAAACCTTCTCTTCGTAGAAGCAGACTACATTTCATAGACCATGATACATAGTTTGTTCCATCAAACTTGGATATAAGGGACAAACTTTGTAGATTGACTTGTGCCATGTTTTCTTATATGGATATAAAACTATAATTAATAAAACACAGCTGTCTGTTTACTGTAATGTATAACAACACAAACTCTCACTTTTACATAAATCTGTTTTATCCTAGTTAAACTGACTTTGCAGCCTCTGGGCCCATAACCAGTGTTAAGCCTGGTTTCCCCAACCAGGGTTAGGGAGACAAGCTAAACAGAATGTACAGCGTTAGTCAGATAGGCATACAGATAAATGAGTGAGCTAAGCTTGTATGTTTATTAACATACAGTAAAAATAACAGATACGCTTGTGCTATCAAAAATATAGTTTATTCCATTATGAGTTCATAGCACAGTCAAAATAACAGTCCAATAGTCATGTATCATTTAGTCAGTCCATTCAGGGATATTCAGTTAGCAAAGTCCGTGCAGAATATCCTATGTCAGTTCACTTACAAATCAGTCCTTTATTTCTCTCCCGTTCGAGCAATGCAGTCTTGATTCCAAGCAGTAATCAGGGATCATCAAAGCCAGAGAGAGAGCAAGCTGTCGTCTTGCTTCTTTTAAAGTGCTTTCACAACCACTCCCTTAATTACTTTCCCATATTTAAAGTTGCAGACACTTCAACTTATAAACTATGATTACATGTTTATTATTTTACCTAAACCAGTTAGGGTAAACAATGTTATCCCTAACAAGAACTTTTTTGTAGAATTAAACAAATGTGTATCTAAATTTATATGGCAGAGGAAGAAACCCAGAGTGAACTATAAATTATGACAGGATGCCAAGAAAAAAGGAGGATTTGGCCTTCCAGATTTTGAATTATATTATGATGCTGCTATAGTAAACTGGCTTAAGGATTGGGTTAAATTAGAAAATAGAAGGTTATTAGTATTAGAAGGTTTTGATCTCCAACTTGGCTGGCACGCCTTCATGTGGGATGGAAAGTCTAAACAACATTCATATTTTCAAAGGCACCATGTAAGAAATGTGTTGTTCAATATCTGGGAAAAGATTAAAAAAAACCACTACCCAAAGGTTCCATTGTGGCTATCTACATTGGAAGCAGTCACATATCCAAATCTATTGGATTATGAAAATGTTGTCAGGTATAAAGATTTACTATATGATACTGGAGAGCTTAAAAATAGGAACCAAATACGCATTCAAGGAAAGGAGATAGCATGGTGGCCCTTTGCACAAATACAAACCCATTATAAAAAAGATAGAGAATAATTTGACTTTAATATGACCCCACAATAATTAGATAAAATGTGGCTAGGAGAGGAAAAGAAAACAATTAGTAAAACATACAAATATCTTTTGGATTACAAATTAAAAGAAGAAATAGTCACAGAATCTATGATAATTTGGGCTAAAAATGTGGGTCATAGTATTGAATTAGATAAGTGGGAACACATCTGGCAAACAAATCACAAATTAACTATGTCAGTCTCATATAAAGAAAACTTATACAAAATGGTTCATCGCTGGCACCTACCTCCTGCGAGACTGGCTAAGATGTTCCCCAACCTACCACCCAACTGTTGAAAATGTAACTACGCACAAGGAACATATTTTCACATGTGGTGGACTTGCCCATGTGCTCAGAAGTTTTGGAGGAATATTAGAAATTGGATTTTAAATATAACAAAACAAAATTTAAAACTTGAACCCGAAACCTTTCTGCTAAGTATGATAGATTTAAACATGGAGAAAAAATATCAATATTTAATTTTGCACATTATAACTGTGGCCAGAATAACCTACGCACAAAACTGGAAACTGTCTTTCATTCCTTCAGAGAATATGGTAATTTAAAAAAATACATGAATGTGCTGAGATGGATAGCCAAACCAAATTGTTAAAAAATAAACAAGATAGTGACTATTACTAAATATGGAACATTTTGTATGATTGGTTAAAGAAAATGTCGTGTCCGTCGGGAAAGAGACCAGGAGTCGGTGACTAGGTTTCAGCTCTTTATTGGTCCCCGGAACCGAACTGGGTTCCAAGAAAAAACTCTCGGCTTTTTATTTCCAAGCCGCGGCGGCCGCGGCCAATAGCACCACTTTGAATCTCCTGCGATTCGAATCCACCAATCGCGGGAGATTGTAAGCGGGCCAATCAGCGCGGCTCGCCCAACCAATCAGATCACCCCGCGCTTTGGCCAATCAAAACGCGGGGCTTTCAAGAATGTAAATGAAGGTACAGAACACCCCTCCCCTCTTGGTTTGGTCCTACGTAACGTAGTCCCGTAGGTAGGCGGGGCTCCGTATTTGTCTACTGGACCTGTGCAGGTCAGTCGTAGGTTGGTTCCCAGCCGGTTCGGTCGGGATCTCTGTGTCTCTCGGCCTCGTCGTTGGAACTGCCTGGTATGTCTTGCTGGGCCGCTCTTCGCAGCTCCCTCCCGGTCTTCCCGGGTTGGTCGAGCTGTGGTTTTCACCGCTCCCGCTTGGTCTTTCCGGGCTGGTCAAGCTGGCCTGGCTGTTTCTTCCTGGTGAGGTTTCGCGCTGGCTGCTTGCTGGTGAGTATGGCTGGTTTCTTTCTTCTGGGGTTTGGTGTCTGGAGTATTCCCTCCCCTCTTGGTTTGTGTTGAGGGGGTTGGTTGTGTCTTTTGTAGCTGTTCTCGATCTTAATTGATCGATGTGGCGTTTCCATGCTCGTCCGTCGGTTGTTTGTAACCGGTACGAGCGTGGACCTGTCACCTGGGTTATGGTTGCTGGTATCCATAGTGGGTCTCCAGTTAGGTTCTTCGCGTAGACGGCATCGCCTGGTGCGAAGGATCGGTGTTTGCTGGTGGAGTCTGGGGGTTTCTCTGGGTTGTATGTGGGGTGTAGTCTATCGAGTGGGGATCTTATTTTCCTCCCCATTAGTAGCTCTGCCGGGCTTTTATTTGTTGTAGTGTTCGGGGTTATGTGTTGTATAAAAAGCATTTTATTTATTTTGTCCTGGACCTCTCCGTGGTCTATTTTCTGGATGGTTTTTTTGGTGAATTGAACCATCCGTTCCGCCCTTCCGTTCGCCACTGAATGCGCCGGGGCTGTCAGTGCGTGTCGTATGCCCCGTTCCGCTAGGAATTTTTCGAATTCCAGCGAGGTGAATTGGGGCCCGTTGTCCGACACGAGGACGTCTGGGAGGCCGTGTGTCGTGAAGAGTTTGCAGAGTTCTTTGGTCACGGCCTCCGTGGTGGTGGTTCTCATGTTGCTTACTTCCAGCCAGTTGGAGTAAGCGTCTACGGTTATTAAGAATGTGTGTCCCTTTGTGGGCCCGGCGAAGTCTATGTGGATCCTAGACCAAGGTCCCCTGGGGGTTTCCCACTCTAGAATTGGTGCCGTGGGTGGGCTTGGTCTAGTTTCCTGGCAACGTTGACACCTTGCTACCCAAGCCTCGATTTGTTTGTCCATCCCTGGCCACCAAGCGTAACTTCTGGCCAGGGCTTTTGTACTAACGATGCCCGGGTGCCCCTCGTGTAACAACTCCAGTACCTTCCCTTGCAGTTTTTCCGGGATGATCACCCTATCCCCCCATAGTACACACCATTTTAGTAGCGAGAGTTCCGTTTGCCGGTTCCGGAATGTTCTGAAAGTCTCGTTGTTGTCCTTTTCCGGCCACCCTTTCTCTACCCAATGCAACACCCGCGCCAGACATTTGTCTTTATTAGTTTCTCGGGCAATGTCTGATGCGGTTATGGGTAGATCAAGCAGAGTCTCTATGCTGAGGGTGGTCGTCGTGGGTGCTGGGTCAGTGTCTGGTTCGGGTAGCGGTGAGCAGCTTAAAGCATCCACATGGGTGATAATCTTACCGGGTCGGTGTGTGAGCCGGTAGTTGTAGGCGGCCAGGAATTCGGACCACCTTGTCATTCTAGGAGATAGAATGTTCGGGGTGGCCCTGTTCCCTGCGAGGATTCCCAACAGCGGTTTGTGGTCGGTGATGATGGTGAACGTCCGGCCGTAGAGGTACTCGTGAAACCTTTTCACTGCGGCGATGATAGCCAGGGCCTCTTTGTCCAGCTGACTGTAGTTCCGCTCCGGTTTGGTGAGGGTCCTTGAAAAGAACGCGATGGGTGCTTCTTTTCCGTCGGGAAGAGTGTGGCTGAGGATGGCGCCGACGCCGAAGGGTGATGCGTCGCATGTGACGGCTAGTGGTAGGGTCTCGTTGTATTGGATGAGGACGGCATCCGAAGTGAGCAGGTCCTTGGTTTTCCTGAAGGCGGCTTCCTCGCATTTTCCCCAAGTCCAGGAAGCCGCCTTGTCCAAAAGCCTATGCAAAGGCTCCGCCGCGGTCGCCTTTTGGGGCAGGAACACATTATAAAAGTTAAGTAGTCCCAGAAACGCCTGCAGTTCTGTTTTTGACCTGGGTGTGGGGGCCTCTTTGATAGCTTTAATTTTGGTGTCGGTGGGGTGGATGCCATGCCGGTCTAGGAGGTACCCCAGGAATTCGACCCGCTCTGTGTAAAGTTGGCACTTTTCCCTCTTCACCTTTAGCCCAGTTTCTTTGAATTTCGTTAGCACCTCCCTTAGGCGACCCTCTAGTTCGGCCTGGTTGGCTGCTGATACCAGTACGTCATCGAAGTAGGATACCACCCCCTTGATGCCTTGTAAGTCTCTCCATGAGGCTCTGGAAAATTTCAGGTGCCACGCTGACTCCAAACTGGAGTCGGTTACATCGAAAGGCTCCCCGGTGGGTGACTATGGTTTGCGCCTCTGCGGTTTCCTCGTCGACCGGCAGCTGCTGGTATGCTTGGGCCAGGTCGAGTTTCGCAAAAACCTTGCCTCCCCCCAGTGAGTGTAGAAGATGCTGCACTACTGGGATGTGCTAAGCGCTTTGTTGCAAGGTGCTGTTTAGGGTAGCCTTATAGTCCCCACAGATTCTCACTGACCCATCAGGCTTGACTGGGGTGACTATTGGGGTCTCCCACCGGGCATGGTCTATTGGTTGTAGGACCCCTTGCTTGACGAGCTTGTCAATTTGCTCATCAATTTTTGGCTTGAGTGCAAAAGGTGCCCGCCTTGGTTTTAGGCGTCTCAGGGGAACGTTTGGGTCTAGGCTGAAGGATATAGGGGGCCCTCGGTACTTGCCTAGGGTGCCGTCGAATACTTCTTGGAAGTCCCGTGCCAGTTGCTGCTCCCAGTCAGCCTTGGCGATGTGGTCGATGCTCGTGACTTCGATGCCGAGCGGTGCGAACCATTGAAGTCCCAACAGGCTGGGTCGGTCTCGATCGATGATTGTGAGGGGAAGTTTTGCGGTGCATCCTTTAAAGTTAACTCTAAATTGTCCTGTTCCGACTACCGGGATGCGGTTGCCCTGGTAGTCTTTAAGGATTTGTCTCTGGTTCTCCAGTCCCCTCCTTTGGATGGTAGGCACAAAGCGTTTTATTTCCTGCCAGGTGACCATGGAGAGGTAGGACCCGGAGTCCACCTCCATCTTGCAAGGTTCGCCTTCGATGCCTACCTCCACGTAGACCTTGCGGGCGTCGGGGGTTGTTGACCGTCTGGTGCATTTCTTCCCTCCGCCGGGTCTTGCCACCTCGTCGGGCTCGTCCGCTCCGGTCCCAACGGCTGTCGGCTGGGCGGTCTCTGGTTCTGGGTGGTGTGCTGTCCCGTCTCCGCTCGCTGTGGTCCCACCGTCTTAAGTCGGCAGACACGGGCGATGTGACCCTTTTTGTCACAGTGCCGGCAGACTGCATCGAAGAACCGGCATTCGGCTCCAGGGTGGTCGCCTCCGCGACCAGCACACGCAGTCCCCGACTTATGACCCCCCGGCTGCGCTGGTCGCGTCCTGCCTGGAGCCAGTGGATTTCCTCCTCCTCGTCCGACGTATCAGAGGTGGAGTGGAATTCGCCATGGTGGGTGGTCGTTTCAGGTTGGGCCTCGGTCGCCCTTGCAGGGTGGTTGTTCGCGGTGTGGTCCCCAGCGTCCGGTCTCCGTATGTGGTTTGCTGACTGCCTGGTGGCTTCGGCTGCGGTGGCTTCGGTGATGGCATCGGCGAGGGTGATGTTGCCTTTGGCCATCGGTCGACTTTGTAGGACGGGGTCCCGAAGCCCAAGCATGACTCGGTCCCGCAGGGCCTCGTCCATGTTGGAGAACCCGCATTGTCCTCCTAGGCTCCGCAGCTCTGCAACAAAATCACTGAGGCTTTCGCCCGACCGTTGGTCCTGTCGATAAAACTCGTGCCGTCGGATGAGGGTGGGCACAGCGGGAGCGTAGTGCCTTCGGAGCAAGGGCTCGAGGTCATCCCAATCCATTTCAGTGACGTCAGCAGGTTTCGCTAGGGCTTTCGCCATCTTGAACACTGCGGGCCCGCAGTGCGTCAGGAAGACAGCTCGTTTCTTCGGCCCGGTGGCGTCCTTTATGTCGCTGCATTCGAGGAACATGCGGAATCTGTCCGTGTAAGATTCCCAGTCCTCGGTAGCGGGGTTAAAGGGTGCGGGCGGCGCGATGCTGGCCATCTCGTCGGGTTTGCTGGCTTCCGTCGGACACGTGCTTATGGGGTTCAGGATCAGTATCCCATCCTCGTCGCCAGTGTCGTGTCCGTCGGGAAAGAGACCAGGAGTCGGTGACTAGGTTTTAGCTCTTTATTGGTCCCCGGAACCGAACTGGGTTCCAAGGAAAAACTCTCGGCTTTTTATTTCCAAGCCGCGGCGGCCGCAGCCAATGGCACCGCTTTGAATCTCCCGTGATTCGAATCCACCAATCGCGGGAGATTCTTAGTGGGCCAATCAGCGCAGCTCGCCCAACCAATCAGATCGCCCTGCGCTTTGGCCAATCAAAACGCGGGGCTTTCAAGAATGTAAATGAAGGTACAGAACAGAAAAGGTAATATTTGATATTTGGATAAGTTATGGAAATGACAAAAGACTTGCATTTAATTATAAACTATATAGAGAAATTAAAACATTAAAAGAATGAAGGAGTTATTGTAACAAGGCAGATCACGTCAATGATAAAGATAAAGAAAAAAAATGTCACCATTGCTCAATATACACTGTAAAATGTATATATGTATGTGTGTATATATGTGTGTGTGTGTGTGTGTGTATGTATATGTATATGTATGTATATATATGTTGATTTGTCTGTTTTAAATGTATGTCAAATAAATGTTTTTTTCTGGAACAATTTTTTTTTTAAAAAAAGATAGTGGAGCATCGCAGTACATTACTAAAGATAGAGAGAGGTTTGTAACAATGTCCACAAGTAAGCAACATGTATCATTGGCAAATGGATGGAAGATGAAAGCATCTGGTGAAGGTACTGCATATTGTTAATGTATAAATGAGCATTTATCTATGTTATATGTCCCTAAACTGAAATTTAATTTGTTATCAGAAAGGGCTTTAGTTAATCTTGGTTATGTAGTAACCTTTAGGGGAGAAAACTGTATAATAGAGAAAGAGGGTAAAAGTTTTACTGCTACTTTAGAGAATGATTTATTTGTGATACATGATGACCAATTGCAGATGGCTAACTCGGTTTATAACAATGTTAAGCCACATGACGAATGTATACATTTACTGCATAGACATCTGGGGCACATTAATTTCAAAATGCTGAAACAAACTGTTAAATTGTCAGAGGGAGTAAAATCAAAACCCTGTAGCAAGTACTTAAACTGTAATGCCTGTCAGATTTTCCTGAAACACTGTGGGGTGAAGCCATAATGTGTAGCAACCATGTTTCAAATAATGTGGTGAACACAACAACTGGTGAATTGCCATTCACTCATTGGCATGGCAGGAAACCAAATTTAAGTTATCTACACATATTTGGAGCTCCAGCATGGGTGCATATTCCCTCACAAGTAAGACTGAAAGGGCAACATAGAGCTAAGAAATTATTTTTCGTAGGTTACGAGGCCAACCATAGATCGTTTAGATTTTGGGATCCAGGCACAGCTCATGTTTACTGTAGCGCTAGTGCTAAATTTCTTGAGCACGTTGGGTGGCATAAACTAGAACAGGAATCCAACAATGATGTTGTTATCGACACCCAAGTAGTCCCTAACGATGAGATGGTTAAACCATCAATAGCCATTAAAAAGGAAGAACAGGCACAGGAGGAGGTAGAAGAACAGGAGCAGGTGGAACATGAGAGTCCACCAGTAAGCCCTGAGTTGCCTAGACGTTCAACCCATGTAACACGACCACCAGATAGATATCAGGCTAGTATAGCATGCCAAGTAAATATAGTTCCTACTAACTATAATGAACTGAAACTGTATCCTGCTAAGGTTCAGGCTGCTTGTCAGGAAGCAATGGAAAAGGAACTGAAATCTTTACAAAGGTTGGAGGTATATGAAAATGTCAGGTTACCACCAGGTAAGCATGCCATAGTGAATTTATAAAATTAAGACAGGTATGGATGGGGCTGTTACCCATAAAGCCAGGTTATTAGCGCAAGGGTTCGATCAGTCAGCCAACAACTACGATGAGGTTTTTGCACCTAGTCTGAAGGCTACCACATTACGAGCAGCATTAGTGTGGGCAGCTAAGAAGAAATACACAATAAACCATTTAGATGTTGAGACGGCATATCTACATGCACCGTTGCAACATACTATATATTTAAAGAAGCCTTTGGGGATAAGAACTGATAACAAAACTGATTGCTGGAGATTAAAAAAGAGTCTTTTTGGCTTGAAGCAATCAGGCTATGAATGGAACCAGTGCATAGTGAAGGAATTAACAAAGAAAGGTTTTGTAGCTGGCATGGCTGATCCATGTTTATTCAAAAAGGAAAGTGATGATGTAGTTTCATTGTTGCTATTGTTCACTGATGACATAGCATTAATCACCAAAACTGAACAGGAAGCTACTGGGATTATTTCACTGTTAGAGAAGAAATTTAAAATCAAACATTTAAGTGAGATTAAACAGTATCTTGGTTTGAAAATAGAAAAAACTAAGGGAGGCTACAAAATCTCACAGGCAGATAAAATTAACCAGTTACTGAAGAACTTTAAAATGGAACTTTGTAAACTGGCTAAGACACCAATGAGCCAGGAGTTTAGCCACAGTGATGTGCAAAGTCCTATTTTAGATAAAGACATTTATCAATCATTAATTGGTAGTTTATCCTATCTTAGTAATTAGTCTAGCCCAGACATAGAATATAGTGTCAACCAATTAGCTAGGTTTAATACTGAGCCTACTGAAAGGCACTGGCAAGCTGCTAAGTGTGTGTTGAGATATCTAAAACAAATGATGCAATATGCATTATATTTGGAGCCTAAGGATGAACTAAGTTTAACTGCATATGCCGATGCAAGTTTCGCAACAGACATACCGACAGGTAAATCAACATCAGGTACTGTAGTGTTATAAGGAAAGGTATTAATTGGATGGCGGTCTATTCGACAAAACATCAAAGTTTTATCAACAATGGAGGCTGAATTCTTGTGTTCATCTGTATTATGTATGGACTTAGTATGTTATAAACAACTAATGATAGACATGGAAAGTAATGTAAAGGCACCTATTGTTGTATATGAAGACAACCAATCAGCAATTCAGATGGCTTCCAATCTCGCCATAAAGACAAGATCAAAACACACCAATCTACAATATGTGAATGTGAGACAATGTGTTCAAAGTAAAATGATTAAACTGGAGTACTGCATGTCACAGAATAACATTGCAGATCATTTTACAAAAGCCCAAGGCACTGTAAAACATAAGGCTTGCTGTGAGGAATATGAACTTAAAGTGTAAGGTTTCTCCTACCCAAAGGGGAGAATGTTATGAATGATAGTCACCTAACAGTTGGGTTGGCAATATATAAACCAGGATAGTTATTTAATACTGTTGTATCTTTAAGAGAATGTTGTAATTGTGATTGGCTGAGGTTCCTCCAATGGCCATAAGATGGAGCCAGAAACCTGGTTTGTTCTTTTTTGCATTTCCTTTGCTTTCCTTTTACCTTTTGCCTGATTGTCATTCTGCTTGAATTGCTGTGAGTCTTGCAACTATTCGCAAACTCTGTTTACTGAACTTTGTTTATGATACTGGTAAAGAAAAGAACTTTGTTTTTGGATTATCCCTGGACTGATTATTTTGAATACTAACTGCTTTAACCGCATATGATTTGGACTGTTTGTTGGACTTTGTTTACCCATTTACAGGAAGTAAAACTTACATTTTACTATTCAGTGTATCTGTGTTCTGGTTGTGTGTTATTCATCACCACTCTCACAATTTTCCCTGAGTGCACTCATTCTCCTCACAGGGAATACCTCAACAGTACCTGTTAAGATTCCATCTAATTCAGTAAGTTCATCATAAAACCCTTCTGTCTTACTATCTTTATTATATCTAGAATGTATTTGCACATATGAGTACCAATTTATCTTTATCTCTTGTCCTTCTAGTTCTTGCTTTGTTTTGAGTTCACCCTCTTCATTTAGTATGTCACTATATCTAACTATGTGCTCCATTTTAAAAACAATTGGATATGTGAATGCCTCTATAGTTGACAACCAGACTGGTATTTTCATATAATGTTGTTTCCTTATTTTCTCCCATACTGTCAATAATGCATCTCAAATATAGTTTCTCCTAAAATACCCATGTGTTTTGCTTTCCTTATACCATAAGAAAGCATGCCATCCCAGTAGCAAATCATGACCTTCCAATGTTAACAATCTAGTATTTCTCAAAATAATCCATTCTTTCACCCACATTAATGTTACTGCCTGATAATATAATTCCCAACTGGACAGTCCAAAGCCTCCTCTTATTCTAGCATCCTGTAGCAATTTTAATTTAATCCTTGCCTTCTTTCCCTGCCATATATATTTCAATTGTTTTGTTTAAGTCCTCAAAGTATTCTTTCCCTAGTTCAAATGGAATTGTCTGGAACAGATATAATATCCTTGGTAATATATTCATTTTAATTGTAGATATTCTCCCTATTAGACATAGTTGTAAATATTCCCATTTTTTCAAGTCTCGCAATCTATTGTTTTAGTTTATAATAATTGTCTTCTTTTAGTGTTCCACATCTTGCTGTTAGTTTTATTCCTAAGTATTTGACTTTATTTGTGATATGGATATTCAATCTCTCTGTTAATTCTTTCCTTTGTTTTTCCATCATATTCTTAACTAAAATATTAGTTTTATTTTTATTTATTTTCAATCCTGCCACCTGTCCATATTCTTCAATTTTTTCTATCAATTTAGGTGCTGTTTCCAGTGGTTCCTCCAGTATAAAAACCAGATCATCTGCAAACGCTTGCAATTTATATTCCTCCTTTTTTATTTTCATTCCCTTTACTTCACTATTGTCCCTAATGTTTCTGTTTAACACCTCCAAAGTCAATACAAACAACAGTGGCGACAGAGGACATCCTTGTCTAGTTCCTTTTTTGATGTTAATATTATCTGTTAAGTCTCTATTTATCATTACTTTAGCAGATTGCTTATGGTATATTGCCTCAATTGCTTTAATAAATCTTTCTCCAAAGCCTATCTTTTCCATTTGTAACTACCAGTTTACATTGTCAAAGGCTTTTTGCACATCTAAAAATACCAAGGCCTTTTGCTTCTCTGGGTGTGTTTCATAATATTCCAATGTATTCAAAATTATTCTCATATTATCTTTAATTTGCCTCTTAGGCAGAAATCCATTTTGATCAGTTTGTATAAAATTGTTCAAATATCTTTTAAGTCTTTCTGCCATTATTGAGGCAAAAAAATTGTAATCTGCATTTAGCAGGGATATAGGTCTACAATTTTTTATTTCTTGTAGGTCAGTATCCTCTTTTGGTATAAGAGTAATATAAGCCTCTGTCCATGAATTAGGTATTTTAGTTTTTGACAAAACCTCGTTCATCACTTCAAGCATTGAAGTACTTAAAGATTCCTGTACAGTCTTGTAAAATTCTATGGGTAGCCCATCTGGGCCCAGAGGCTTTCCAGTATTTTGTCTGTTTAATGCCTCTGTCAATTCCATCATTGTTATTTTCCCTTCTAACATTATCTTAATGTCTTCAGGTATTTGGGGTAGGTCTGCTTTTTGCAAATATTGTTTAATTTCTTCTTCTTCAATATTTTCTTGATTATATAATTTCTCATAGTACTTCTGTACTATCTCTTTCTTTTCTTCATTTCCATTGCAAACCATTCCTTGATCATCTATTAGTTGTGTTATCTTTTTCATTTCTCTCTCCTTTTCCAGTTTATATGCCAGCCATCTGCCTGGTTTGTTTGCATTTTCAAAGAAATTCTGTTTAGCACTCCTAATTTTTTGAGCTAATTCCTCTTTTTCCATCCACCCCATTTTATGTTTGACTATTTCCATTTGACTTTTAATATTCTTTTTTTGTGGATATTTTTGTAGTTCTTTCTCAAGTTTTACATAGTCTTCCTCTAACATTTGTTGTATTTGTCTTTTTTTAATATTTCTTCTTCTTGCGTCGTCTATGATCAAGCCTCTGGCATAGGCCTTCATAGTGTCCCATAAGTTTTATAGTGAAGTTTCCTCCCTGTTATTTTCTTTAAATAAAAAAGGCAATTCTTTTTCCATCTTTTGTGTAAATTCTTTTTCTTTCAATATTACATTATTCAGAGTCCATCTTGACCTTTTCCTTTGTCCCTGCCAAGTGAATATTACTTCTTAAAGTGATCATTTTGTTGCTGTTATATAAAATAAAGAATAGAATAGAATAGAGCTGGAAGGGACTTTGGAGGTCTTCTAGTCCAGGCCCCTGCTCAAGCAGGAGAACCTCCTATACCATCTCAGACAAGTGACTGTCCAGTCTCTTCTTAAAAGCCTCCAGTGATGGAGAGCCCATGATTTTTGGAGGCAAGCTGTTCCACTGGTTAATTGTTCTAATTGCCAGGAAATTTCTCCTTAGTTCTAGGTTGCTTCTCTCCTTGATTAGTTTCCACCATTGTTTCCTGTCCTGCTTTCAGGTGCTTTGGAGAATAGGTGGACCCCGCTCTTCTTTGTGGCAGCCCCTTAGATATCGGAAGACTGCTATCATGTCGCCCTTAGTCCTTCTTTTAATTAAACGAGACAGACCCAATTCCAACTACCATGATTTTCTGCATAGCTCGGGGGGGGGGGGAATGACTTTATGGTGGCAGGTGGAGCAGTGACGCAAAAATCCTGAGGGTCCCACAAATGTAGTTAGAAGTGAATGCAGGTAGTCCTGGATTTACAACTACAATTGAGCTCCAAATTTCTGTTCCTAAGAGAGACAGTTATTGTTAGGAATGTGTCCACCAATTAGTTGGGTTGGTAATATATAAACCAACAATGTATGTTTGTAACTTTAAGACAAAGTCACTGTGTTGATTTGTACTATATTCCGATTGGTTGATTGTGTTGCGAATTGCCATAAGAGGGAGCTAGAAATCATGGCTTGCTCTCTCTGACATTCTGTATCTCTGACATTCTGTTGCTATCTAAGCTGTGCTTATATTTTGATATCTTTGTTTACTGTAAATGACAAAGGCAACCGGTAAGAAGATTTTGTAATTGGATATTCTTTGGACTGTAAAACTATGACCTGGACCGTTTATTGGACTGTGCTATTTCTTAAAGTAAACTTTAACTCAATTCAGTGTAGCTGTGTGTGGCTGAATAATTATTCATAACTACTCTCATAAACGCTTCCATGGGCATATCCTTGTTACTCAAGGGTTATTCTGTACATATCATAACATTGGTTATGGGCCCAGAGAGATATTGAGAATCAGTGTGAATATACAGTTTCATATTCAGACAGCTGATTGCAGTTTATTGTTAAACTACCTAATGGCACAAGAACAGTCAACCAGTATATCCCAGATAACCCAGTTGGATGGAACAAACTATGTTTCCTGGTCTATGAAGTGCAGCCTACTTTTGCGTAAAGACGGATTATGGACTGTACTTAATAGTCCACCAGATGTAACAGCTTGGGACCCATTGAATGATGAAGATAAAAAGAAAATAACTGACTTTAACCAGGATAATGAAAAGGCTCTTAGTATAATTGGACTGACACTGAGTGATCAGCAGTTAGTCCATATTCGTGGTGAAGAATCTGCTGCTAGGTGTTGGGACATTTTGAAGAGGATTTATATTCGAGATAGTGAGGGTGCACACATACACCTTACACGTAAACTGTTTAGAGCCCGTCTTATAAAAGGTGATGATATGTTAGCTCATTTGGAGTTTATGAAAAGGACTTTACAAGAGCTCCAAGAAAAGGAGCTGATTTTCTCAGAGTTGCATCAAGTTTACATCATTCTTTCTTCTTTGGATGAAACTTATGATGATTATGTGTCTTCACTGGAAGTTTTAAACAGAGATGAACTTACATTGACTGGCATAACTGGAAGACTGTTAGAGGAGTCAAGAAGAAGGCAAGATAGAAATCGACTGAGAGAAAGACAACCACAGGAAAAAAAACTGTCTTCAACTGCCTATATTGTTAGGAAATGTTTTTCTTGTGGGGCTAAAGGTCATATAGCCAGATACTGTAAAAAGAGTAAGAAACAGAATGCTATTAATACACAAAGAGATTATAAAGATGTTAGTTTAGCCATATCAAGTACAACTACAACTGTAAACCATGATATATGGGAAGTTGACAGTGGAGCTGTTAGATCTGGGGTGGATCGGTTCGAAGGAGATGCGAGACCATCTAGTGAGTTCAGCTCTTTATTTTAGATAAGAATAGTCTGAAGAATGCGAGCTGCGGCAGCCCTTCATATAGGGCTGGCTCGCGGCTTGGCGGCCAATGGCAGTGCTTTGAATCTCCTGCGATCGGCACAGCCAATCCTTGGCCTGCCAGAAATTGCTCGAATGCTAGGGCGGTAAATTGGGGCCCATTGTCCGATACTATTACAACTGGCAGGCCGTGCGTGGCAAACAGTTTGCTCAGTTTTTTGATTACCGCCTCTGTTGTGGTCGATTTCATGGTGCTTACCTCCAGCCAGTTGGAGTAAG
Source organism: Hydrophis major (assembly GCA_033807585.1). Lineage (NCBI taxonomy): Eukaryota > Metazoa > Chordata > Lepidosauria > Squamata > Elapidae > Hydrophis > Hydrophis major. The sequence continues at coordinate 216,076 of JAUCBL010000123.1, forward strand.
CATCCACTGTGATAAGGTACATGTGTCCCTTGGTTGGCCCCGCGAAGTCTATGTGAATCCTAGACCACAGGCCTCTGGGTGTTTCCCATTCTTGGGTTGGGGCTGCGGGAGGGTTAGGTCTGGATTCTTGGCATTGCTTGCATTTGGCCACCCAGGTTTCGATCTGTTTGTCCATTCCTGGCCACCATGCGTAGCTTCTGACCGGGCTTTTCATTTTGACCATCCCTGGGTGCCCCTCATGCAACATCCCCAATACCCTTTCCTGTAATGTTTCCGGGATTACCACTCTGTCCCCCCAAAGTATGCAGCCCTTCTTGGTAAAGAGTTCAGTTTGTCTGTTTCGGAAGGGTCTGAATAGTTCGACCTTGTCCCCTTCCGGCCACCCTTTTCCAACCCAGCTCAAGACTCGCGCCAGCCACTTGTCTTTATTTGTTTCTCTGGCAATGTCTGGCGCGGTCACAAGTGGGTTGGATATTGTTTCTATTTGGAGTACCTCTGTTGTGGGTGCTGGGTCGTCTTCCCGGTCAGGTAGGAGTGAGCGGCTCAGGGCGTCTGCATGGGCGATGTCCTTGCCGGGTCGGTGTATCAGCTGGTAATTGTATGCTGCTAGGAATTCGGACCACCTTGTCATTCTTGGCGATAGAATGTTCGGTGTGGCCCTGTTTCCCGCCAGGATTCCTAGCAGCGGCTTGTGATCCGTGATGATTGTAAAAGTCCTACCGTAAAGGTATTCGTGAAATTTCTTGACGCCGGCGACGACTGCTAAGGCCTGTTTGTCGAGCTGGCTGTAGTTCCGTTCTGGCTTTGAAAGTGTCCTTGACAAGAAAGCGAAGGGTGCTTCCCTCCCGTCTGGTAGCTGGTGGCTGAGGATGGCGCCGATCCCAAATGGTGACGCGTCACAAGTTACCGTTAATGGCAGGGTCTCGCTGTACTGGATTAGTACCGCGTCGGATGTTAGCAGGTCCTTTGTGTTGTTGAAGGCGCTCTCCTCCCGTGCTCCCCAGGTCCAGGTGGATGTTTTATCTAACAGCCTATGCAGCGGTTCCGCCACGGTCACCTTTTGAGGTAGGAAGACATTGTAAAAGTTTAACAGTCCCAAGAAAGCCTGTAATTCCGTTTTGTTTTTGGGTCGAGGTGCTTCCCTTATGGCTCTCAGTTTCTTTTCTGTGGAGTGGATCCCTTGTTTGTCTAGGAGGTACCCTAGAAATTCGACCCTCTCAGCCCGTAGTTGGCACTTCCCTTTCTTGACTTTAAGTCCCAAGTCTCTGAATTTCTGCAGTACCTCCCTCAACCTGGCTTCTAGTTGTTTCTCATTTTTCACGGCCACCAAGACATCGTCAAAGTAAGGCACAACTCCTTCTATGCCCTGGAGGAGTCTTTCCATAAGGCTTTGGAAGACCCTGGGTACCACGCTGACTCCAAATTGGAGCCGGTTGCAGCGGAAAGCCCCTCGGTGTGTTACGATGGTTTGGGCTTCTGCTGTTGTGGCATCAACTGGCAGCTGCTGGTAGGCTTGTGCCAGGTCGAGTTTTGCGAAAATTCGGCCTCCCCCCAGTGAGTGCAGAAGATGCTGGACTACTGGAATGGGGTATGCACTTTGTTGGAGCGCATGGTTTAGGGTGGCCTTGTAGTCACCACAAATTCTCACAGACCCATCTGGCTTGATGGGGGTGACAATTGGGGTCTCCCACCGGGCATGATCAATTGGTTCCAGCACCCCTTGCGTGATGAGCTTATCAAGCTGCTCATCGATCTTGGGCTTGAGTGCAAAGGGCACTTGCCTGGGCTTAAGGCGGATTGGCGCGATGCTCGGGTCTATGTTAAAGGAGATAGGGGACCCCCGGTACTTGCCTAGGCTGTCATCAAAGACTTCCCAGAAGTCCCTCACGAGTGCCGCTTCCCAGTCCGCTTCTCCGATGTGGTGTATGCCAGTTACTTCGATGCTCAGGGGTGCGAACCACTGTAGTCCCAAATAGGCTCGGTCGATCTCGGTCGACGATCGTCAAAGGTAGCACTTCTGTGTGGCCCTTGAAGGTGACCTTAAAGTGGCCTCTGCTGACTACAGGGATTCAGTTCCCCTGATAGTCTTTGAGAGTTAGTGTTTGGTCCTCCAGTTCGTGGTGGCAGATGGTGGGAACCAGGCGCTTGAGTGTGCGCCAGGAGACCATTGAGAGGAAGGACCCAGAGTCCACCTCCATGTCGCATGGTTGATCTTCTATCCCCACCATCACATATACCTTCCTGGCGTCGCTAGTGGACGAGTGGACAATGATGATGGTCTGGTGTGTTTCCTCTCTTTGTCTCGTCTCCTGGAGTGTCCTGTTCTGACCTTCTCGGCTCCAGCAGTTCTCCGTCCAGCGATCGCGGTTTCTGGTGGGGGTGCTTTCTCGACGTCGGGGGCTGCCATCTTGTCGCGGGCTGTAGTGTTTTTTATTCTGGCATGCTTTGGCGATGTGCCCCCGTTTCTCGCAATGCCTGCAAATGGTGTCGAGAAAACGGCAGTCCACTCGGGGGTGATCGCCGCTGCAGCCGGCACACTGGAACCTCGACTTAGGACCTCGTGGTTCCCGCCACTCCCGCGCTGATTGTAGGCGGTGGATCTCCTCCTCATCCTCGGTTTCCGAGAAGGAGTCGATGTCGCCGTGGTGTGTGGTTGTGTGGTCTGTCTCTGGTTGCCTCTTGGGGGTCGACGTTGTCTCTCCGGCCGCTGGTCGTGGCATGATGCTCGATTGTCGCATCCGAGCTGCTGATTTCTTGGCCACTTCAGCTGCAGCGGCCTCAGTGAGGGCATCAGCGAGAGAGATGTCCCCCTTTGCCATGATGCAGCTCTGGAGGACGGGGTCTCGGAGTCCTAGGATGATGCAGTCTCGCAGGGCCTCGTCCAGGTCAGCGAACTCGCACAGACCGCCCAGGTCCCGTACCGCCGCCATGAAGTTGCCCAGCCCCTCGCCCTTGCATTGATCCCGCCTGTAGAAGTCATGCCGCCGGATAAGGATGGGCATGACGGGGGCGTCGTGGCTTCGCAGCAGGGACTCGAGGTCGTCCCACTCCATCACCTTGACGTCCTCCGGTTTGGCCAAGGCTTTGGCCATCTTGAATACTGTGGGCCCGCAGTGTGTGAGGAACACAGCTCGTTTCTTGTGGCCGTTGGCTTCCTTGAGGTTGCTACTCTCGAGGAACATTTGGAACCTATCGGTATAGGATTCCCAGTCCTCAGTAGCAGGGTTGAAGGGTGCAGGTGGCGAGTTGATGCCGGCCATGCTGCCTGTTCAGAGTGTTGCTTCGCCACGTGCTGGGGTCTCCTTGTTCACGATCCCACCTTCGTCGCCAGTGTTAGATCTGGGGTGGATCGGTTCGAAGGAGACGCGAGACCATCTAGTGAGTTCAGCTCTTTATTTTAGATAAGAATAGTCTGAAGAATGCGAGCCATGGCAGCCCTTCATATAGGGCTGGCTCGCGGCTCGGCGGCCAATGGCAGTGCCAATCGCGGTAGATTCCTAGCGCTCCAATCACCGTCGAGCCTTCGACCAATCAGGTCGCTGTCCATCTGGACCAATCAGTTAAGAGGGTTTGGAGTATGCTAATATCGTACAGGAGCATCGCAGTGTATAACTAAAAGTAAAGAGAGGTTTGTTAACATGACAAAGAGTAAACAGCATGTATCATTAGCTAATGGATGGAAATTGAGAGCATCTGGAGAAGGTACTGCATATTGTTCATGTATTAATGAACATTTACCAATGTTATATGTTCCTAGACGGATATTTAACTTGCTATTTGTAAGAGCAATGGTAAAAGCAGGATTTATTGTAACCTTTCAGGGAGATAAATGTTTAATTGAAAAGCAGGGTAAAAGTGTCACTGCAAGATTGGATAATGGTTTGTTTATTATACATGATAATCCGTTAATTAATGCTAACTCAGTTTATGAGAATTAAAAAGCCTCATGATGAATGTATTCACCTGCTCCATAGACGTATGGGACATATAAATTTCAAAATGCTAAAGAAAACTGTTGAGCTATCTAATGGTATAAAATTAAAACCTTGTACAAAGTATTTAAATTGCAATGCTTTCAATCAAGAAAAAAACAAGGTACCGTATATACTCGAGTATCAGTCGACCCGAACATAAGCCGAGGCACCTAATTTTACCACAAAAAACTGGGAAAACTTATTGACTCGAGTATAAGTCGAGGGGTTTTTTTTCAGCACAAAAAAATATCAAATGAATAATCAGATTTCAGAAAAGAAAGAGATAAATGAACAGATAGGTATCTGGTTAACAAAAACAGCAGATGGTCAACAAAAACAGCAGATATTTACCTCTCTCTATTGAAAACAGTAAAACTCTTTATTATGCAGAATGTGGAATAAAATATAGTTAACCAATGTGGAATATAATATAGCTAACCAATGTTTCAAAATACCTGATGATTCTTCTTTGAAGTAGCTACAATGAACAAGAAGGTATTGTTAAAAATCAAGTTAGAAGAAACAGACTTGTTTAGGTAGCTCAGGCTGATGAGCAAAATTGTAGGTCTGGTTTAAAGCTCCTCCCCGGGGGAGGGGGGTGCAGAACAGGAAGAGGTGGAGGTCAGAGGGAACTGCTGGAGTTCCTTGGTTTGTGTGTGGGGCCAGTCCCGTTACCGCTTTATTCTGCGTGTGTCTTATATTACAGCAATGCTGCCTGCACATCAGTGGCCAGAGAGGGGAGAAGGGAGGAAAAGCCTGCTTACACAGACTGCAAACCGCCTGGGGAAAAATGCAGGAAAGGAAGTGAGCCGGCTCTCTGTCTGACTGCTCTAACTTCCTGCTCTCTCTCTCTCTTTCTCTCTCTCTCTCTCACACACACACACATTTCGCACACGCACACTGGGGGGGGGGGGGTGGAAGGGAGAAAGAAACAAGGGGAAAAAGTCAGGATCTCATTACAAAAGCAACAGCGTTTTAGAGGACTGTCAGCATGGAAAACCGGGGGATTCTACGCAGCTCTTTCATTGCACGGTGGAGTCCATGAAGTGGGGCTTGCCTGCAGGAAAGCGGCTGCCCAGCTCCGGAGCTCCACACCATTTTTTTTTTCAGAGGGGAATCTGACTCGAGTATAAGCCGAGGGCGGGTTTTTCAGCACAAAGAATGGGCTGAAAAACTCGGCTTATACTCGAGTATATACGGTAACTCCTGCAAATAGGGTAAATGGATTCAAAACCAGTGAACCATTAGAGGTTGTTTTTGCTGATATAATTGGACCTAAGAAACCTAGTTTAGGTGGAGCCTGTTACATATTTAGTATAATTGATCATTTTTCCAGATATGGTTTCTGTTATTTAATGAAAACAAAGACAGAAACATACCAGCATTTTGTAAACTGGTTAAAATTTGCTGAAAGGAAAAAGAAACAGAAAGTTATTAGCTTAGTAACAGATAATGGTACTGAATTTACCAATAAAAAAATTGAAGCCATGTTACAGAAAGTTGGCATTGAACATAAGCGTTCTGCTCCTTATAGACCACAACATAACTTATATTTTGAATGTAGAGGACAAACATTACAGGCTATGGCTAGGACTATGATTTCAGATTCTGGTTTATCAGAGAAACTTTGGGGTGAAGCAATAATGTGTGCTAACCATGTTTTGAATAACACAGTGAATTCAATGACTGGTGAATCACCATTTACTTGTTGGAATGGAAAAAGGCCAGATCTCAGTTATTTACATACATTTTGAACCCCAGCATGGGTTCATATTCCCACACAAGTAAGGTGAAAGGGACAACATAGAGCGAGAAAATTATATTTTGTAGGTTTTGAAGCTAATCATAGATCATTTAGATTTTGGGAGCCAGGTACAAGTAATGTATATTGCAGTGCAAGTGCTAAATTTCTGGAGCATGTTGGCTGGAGAAAGCTTGAGCAGGAATATAATAAGGAACAGGATAGTGTTGTTGTTGAGACTCCATTGTTTACCAATAATCCTAATGATAATAATATTGATGATAAGATAGTGGAGGAATCCTCAATGGAGGAATCATCAATAGAAGAACCCTCTATGATTGTAGAAGACAAGGATTTGATAGGGGAGGTAAAGGAAGAGGACATGCCAACAACTTGTACTGAGTTCCCTAGGAGGTCAACTAGGGAGAGACGTCCACCTGACAGATTTCAAGCAAGCATTGTATGTCAGGTTAATACAGAACCTTCTAACTTCAATGAAATAAAACTGTATCCTACAAAGGATCAGGTAGCTTGGCAGGAAGCTATGAATAGGGAGTTAAAATCATTAAATGAGGATGTAAAGTTACCACCAGGTGAGCATGCAATAGGTTGCAAATGGGTGCATAAGATAAAGACTGGTGTGGATGGGACTATTACCCATAAAGCAAGATTAGTTGCTCAAGGATTTGCTCAGTCAGATAAGGACTATGATGAAGTGTTTGCACCTATTCTGAGAGCAAATACATTGAGAGCAGCATTAGTTTGGGCAGCTAAGAATAAATGTAAAATAAACCATGTAGATGTTGAAACTGCATATCTACATGCACCTTTACAACATACCATCTATATGAAAAAGCAATTAGGTTTAAAGGATGATGGAAAAACTGATTATTGGAAATTAAAGAAAAGCCTTTATGGTCTAAAGCAATCTGGTTATGAATGGAAAATATGTATTGTAAAGGAATTAGTTTCAATAGGTTTTGAAGCTGGTATAGCTGATCCTTGTTTGTTCCGAAGAGAAAAAAATGGTTTAATTTCTCTATTACTGTTATTTATGGATGACATAGCAATTATAACTAAAACTGAACAAGAAGCAAATGATATTGTTTATAGATTACAGAAAAAGTTCAGGATTAGAAATTTAGGGGAAATTAAACATTATTTGGGTCTTGATAGAGTGAAAACAAATAAAAGTTTTAAAATTTCGCAAGCCAAGAAGATTAGCCAATTATTAAAATGCTATAACATGGAGCATTGTAAATCTTCTAAGACACCAATGAGTAAGGAATTTACACATAGTGATTGTTCCGAACTAAGCAAACTCGTTAGCTTGCAATTCTAATAGTTTTCCTTCCATGACAGGCTCGTAAACCTGCACTTCTGATTGGCCCACTGATAGCGGATTGTGATTGGTCGTTGTTGTCTGATCTGATTGGCTGTTAGCGGGTCACCACCGATTGGATGCTCCCAGCGCGGCAAACTCAAATCATTGGGTGTTGTGACAGCAGCCAGCTCTATAAAAGGAGCTGCTGCTGCCCTAGTATTTTTGCTCTGTTCTGAAGTCACTAATAAAGAGTTGGAGTCACTATTCGATGCCTCGTCTCTGTTCTTTGCACCCACTCTCCCAGATCTAACACTGGCGACGAGGGTGAGATGCAGAGACGATAGAGCTGACTGAACACTCATTGAACGCTAACAGAGCACGTGGCTGAGGGTGCACCAATAGCGGCAGAATGACCAGCGGCGCCATACCACCCGCTCCATTTGATCCAGCTAACGAAGACTGGGACTCATATATGGGCAGGTTTCAGATGTTCCTGGAAACCAACAACCTGAAGGATGCTATGCCTGGCAAGAAACGCGCTGTATTCCTGACCCATTGCGGGCCACCGTTTTTAAGATGGCAGAGGCACTCGCAAAACCAGCTGAAGTCAAGAGAATGGACTGGGACAACCTCGCCCCAATCCTCCAGGCCCATTATGCCCCAGTGGTGCCAGCACTCATCAGGAGACACGAGTTTTACCAGAGGGACCAACAGGAAAGCGAGAGTGTTGGAGACTTCATCGCGGACCTCAGAAATCTGGGGGGACTCTGTGGCTTCGCAAATCTCAAAGAAGCCATGAGAGATCGAATTGTTCTGGGTCTAAGAGACCCCACAACCCAGAGCAAGATTATGGCGAAGGGGGACATCGGCCTCGCAGATGTCATCGCTGATTCTACTGCAGCAGAAGCAACCAGGAAGTCGGCAGCTCGAATGCGCCGAGCAAACGGACCGCACCGCCAACTCGCCAGTGACACTACGCACCTTCCCGAGAGGCACACAACGACCACCCACCATGAAGACCTCGAATCCTCATCAGAAAGCGAGGAAGAAGAGGTCAACAGACTCAGGTCAGAACGCGATCAGCTAGATTAACGGAATCATAAGCCCTCATATCAGTGTGCTGGATGCAGGGGAAACCACCCACGATCAGACTGCAAATTCCTAGATGCCCTCTGCCGTTCCTGTGGAAAGAGGGGCCACATTGCAAAGGTCTGTAGAAGCAAGCAAGGGTCCAGCCCAAACCGAAGAGAAAATAATTTCCGGCAGACAACAGGCACCCCACCAGTAAATCGGGACCGCCCAAGCAACCAATGGAACCACTACTACAGAAATCGAGCACCAGCCACTTCTACCAGACTAGAAGAGGCGCACCAAACCATCACCATCGGTCACGCTTCATCCCTTGATGCAAGAAAAATCCGAGTAAAGGTCACCATTGAGAATCAACCATGCGTTATGGAAGTCGACTCTGGGTCTTCCCTATCAATGGTTTCCTGGAAAACCCTCAAACAGCTGATCCCTGACATCTGTTGCCAGGACCTCAGCACTCAGAGAATTATATTAAAGGACTACCAAGAAAATAGGATCCCAGTCGCCGGTTCCAGCCACGTCCAAGTCTCCTTCAAAGACCACACCGCAACCCTACCTCTTACCGTCGTCGATAAAGATCAACCCAGCTTACTAGGCTTGCAGTGGTTCGCGCCATTAGGAATCGAACTGGCGGGCATCAACCAGACCGAAGGCGATGATTGGGAAGCGGCCCTTGTCCAGGAATTCCAGGAAGTTTTCACCGAGAAGCTTGGCAAGTACAAGGGATCCCCCATATCGTTTAATCTCTGCCCTGATATTGCGCCCATTCGCCTTAAGCCTCGTCGAGTGCCCTTTGCACTCAAACCAAAGATTGATGAACAATTGGACAAATTAATAGCCCAGGGCGTGCTCGATACTGGTAATGGGTATTCTGATAACAGAAACGGAGAAACTGGCGATGATGAGGCCAAATTGGGATGTGGAGGTAAGCCTCAGTAAGATCAATAGAAGAGGTCGCCCTCCCACTTGGTAGTCCCACTTCGAACCCCTCTGAGCCATACATGAAGCGAACTGACCCCCACCATGAAGATGCAGCACGACCACGAACTCGAAGCCAAACAGCAAGATCACAGCTCACCAGCTCAAATCCCCCAACAACTAAGACAAACCTGAGCACAACCAAGCCCCCACCTGAACAGAACACGCCTCCAGCCAATCAGAACACAGCCAAACCCCCAACCAATCAGAACACAGCCAAACCCCCAACCAATCAGAACACACCCCCACCCAATCAGAACACAGCCAAGCCCCCACCCAATCAAGTCACACCCCCACTAGCAGTTAAAAGGAAGAAGCAGCTGCAAGCTCACATCACTCTGAGAAGCACAGAGCTGAAGACCAAGCCTGAAGTTGATGAATGAGACTTCAGCGAAACGTTGCCTAGATACTTCCAATCTTACGCGGGAGAAAACCCGAATAACCAAAGATCCACATACAAATACCCGCGAGAACCTCAGAAGACATATATATATATATATATACATACACACACACACATACATACATATACATATACATGTATCTGTATGTACATGTACATATATATATATATTTGTATATCTAAATATATTTAGATATCTATGTAATGATAAATATTACTATTAGTATTATTATAATTTACAATATTTAATCCAAGGTCTGGTTGGAGCTCCCAGGAAGGAGTGACCCCAGGAATTGCTGTTAATATTGCCAGTGTGCCAAATAAAACGCCTGAGGCTGGAGTGAGGCCTCGGGCAGCTGGAGCTCCCAGGCAACAACTGGGAGGGATAGGCTGCTATTTCCTGCCCTGAGCGTGCTGCGGAAAGCCAACAAGTTTGCCAATTCCCCTAAATATCTGATAGCTCTCACAGGCTGGAAGGCCTATAATTAGAGCTTGTCCCTTCGCAGCTCAATGAGGCCTCTAAAAGCGGCGCCCGACACACGGCGGTGCCCAAAATGGCGGCCGCCCACGCTCCCTTACTCACGGGCTGCTCAAGGCCAAAATCAGCCTCTCCGGCACGTCTAGGGACTGAGAGAGGCAGCCAGGTGATTTTCGCCCCTTCCTGGGGCGATCGGCGTTTATGGTGGGGGGAACACCAGCTGCGCTATTACAGCGCGATCAAATAAAGCCGCTACGAGTGCGGCGTAGAAAAGTGGCAGGAAGATGATCGAATTGAGGGGGGGGGATTGGCGCCGGAGCGCGGAAGCCGCCCGCTGTGCAGCCCCCCCGGGGGCGAAGAAATGCGCTCCCCTGTTTAATCACTATCCCAATGCGCTTAGAGGCTAAGGAGAACCGGGGCAATGATAATCAAACCTGATGAATAAAGAGCTCTTGAATCGGCCAAGGAGTGATGAAGTACACAGCCTACTCTCACGAAGGCTGAGCGTAAACTGGGGAATGCAAGGGAGCCACGTGACGGAGGGCGGAGCATTCCTCAGTAATTAAGCTCAGCCTTCAACAACGCACCTCCCACTCTCTGGATGATCCGACCGGCTCTCAGGAGAATAGAACATCCCTGCTGTTCTATTAACCCCACATAAGCGTCACTACTCAATTTTCTACCAGCAACATGCTGGTGTGGTTAACCTGCTGAGAGTGATTAAAAGATCACCTTGAAAGAGGTTGTGTATGACCACAGAAATGAGATAAGAAAGCAAGCAAGAGGAAGAAAGGAAGAAGGTGGGAAGAAGGGAGGAACAGAGAAAGAAAGAAGCGAGGAAAGAAGGGAGAGAGCGAGGAGAGAGGAGACAAAGAGAGGAAGGAAAGAGGAAAGGGAGAGAGGAGAGGAAAGGAGGGAGACAAGACAAAGAAAGAGACAGAAGGAAGGAGGGAAGAAAGGGAGAAAGACAGGGAAAGAGAGGAGAGGAAGACAAGACATAAGTTGGGAGGGAGACAAAAAAGAGGAGGAAGGAAGAGAGGGAGGACAGAGGGAGAGGAGGAAGAGAGAGAAAGAGAGGAAGTGAGAGAAGGAATGGGACTGGATTTTTTTTGCATAAACTACCGATTACACAGATAAGCTGAAACACATGACAAATACTTTATATAACTGTAACGCTGCACTTAATCTTCCATTCTTAACCTTAAATGAACAATTCTCTATTTTCTTTCTCTGATTTAGCACAAGAAAAAAAATCAGCATTTCATATTTGGATGAGGCAAACCAGATTAAGCAAAAAGGCTGCTGGTGTGCCAGGCGCAAAGGATCACCTAAGATCATGGCAAAGGCAGAATTGTGGATTAAACTCTCTCCTGGTCTCGGGCTCAAGTTTTCTGGGTATTATGGTTATATGATTCTGGCAGCCACTGAGCCAAAGCTTGATGTCAACCCTGAAGTGAATATGGCTGAGCCCATCTTGGAGGCTTCAGGGTTTCCACACAACAGAGGGAAGGGGGAAATAGCTAGATGGGTTTTTTTAAGACAAAACAAAGTTTTCCTATGGGAACCAAGGACATTCTCACAGATGACTGGCCAGAGGTCTAGTGAAAGAACCGAACAACTGGCCAGCACCTGGATTGGACAGCGTGACCAGTAAGTTGGGGGAACGGGTAAACTTTTGCTTTTTAATTAGGTGAAAGCCATGGGAACTTTCAGAGTCAGCTTTCACCAGTTGTGCCAATATTATGTGTCCAATAAATTGTTCTTTGAGGAATTTGCCTGCTTCAAAGTTCTGCTTTCTATGGGTGCATTACTTGGAACACAGACATCAAGCAGACTCTCAACTCTTGGATCTAATCAGAGCTGCTCTCCAGGATCCTGAGCTCCAGCTGCTCACCTGACCTATCAAGGGAGCAGTAAAGACTCAGGGAAGATTGAAGAGATGGAAAAGCAAGGGTAGAAGCCAAAGGTGCTGGTGCTACCTCCCTGGAGACCTTGCCAGACCCCCACTGAGAGCGGGTGGCAGAAGCGATGGCTGAACTCACCTTCCAAATGGTTACTTGGCCGAAGGTCCACACAGAATGGCCAACCACCAGAGACCTTTACCAGGTGGAGGAAGATTTCAGACGCCGGAGCTCGGTCCAGGGACTGGTGAGAGACCTCCCTGTGACTTCAACACAGGAGTCAATGACCACCATCCACCAATGGAGGACGGCAAAGGGACCTCTAGAACTGGACAAGTGCAGGGATTGGAGGTATCGGACAGCGGTCCATAACCAAACCTTAGAAGGCCTGCTGGAGAGGTCTGGCAGGTTGAGCCTGGAAAGCCTGGCGCAAGTATGCTGGGTCGAGTGGACCAGGGTTGGCGCAGACAAGCCCTGAACCATGGCACAGCCCACTGAGGCAATGCAGGGGGGGATCCCGTTTGACCATCCACACCACCAGCCAGATTGCAAGTGCCCCCCGGATGGGCCTACTACCCTGGCTATGGTTGGGTCCAAGAACAGTGGGCTCCTGCACCAGTTCCTGCACCTGCTCCTCAACCTCCCTGCCTGGCCCATCTGCTGTGGATTAAAGCCTCCTTTGATGGGGACCTAGACAAGCTGGCATTCTTCCTGAACCAGGTGTGGGCTCATACTGATGACTATGGCCCTGACCACCTCACCAACCAAGCCATGGTACGAGCTGTAATGGCTTGCCTAGAAGGGGAAGCAGCTGAATGGGTGACCCAACTCCACGACGAAGACGCACCGGAGTTGGGAAACATTGACACCTTCCTACAAGAGCTAAGAGCCAGATTCGAGGATGAGTCCCAAGCCCAGCAAGCTGAAGCCTAAATGTGTGAAATTAAACAGAAGGGTCACCCTGCCAAAGAGTACGTCAGGGAGTTCAGAAGAACGGCTGGAAAGCTGCGACACTGTCCAAAATGACTCCTGGTCTATTTTTTCAAGGAAGGGTTGGATCCAGAGCTGCTTCACACATGCATCTGCCGAGGAATGCCTGACCACATCCACAAGTGGTACTAAGTGGCAGTGGCCATGGACCTTGAACTCAACCAGCACAAGAAACACAGTTCCGCCAAAAGGAAACCAAGAAGCGCCAGCTGGGTCGCCAGTCCAGCCCCCGCCAAGCTGAAGAGTAACTGAAAGGGGCCTCAGGGCAGCCTATCAAATGCTTCAGCTGCGGCCAACAAGGCCACCAAGCAGCCAAGTGCCTGGCTCCAGCTCCCTAACCCAAAGGGAAGACCCTGGAACCAGCCAAGCCAAAAAATCCACCACGCAAAGCAGCAGAAAGGGGAAAGTTTGCCTGCCAAGCCGTGGAGGTCTCCCCTCCCCACAGTGGGGAAGAGGGAACTCTGGCCCAGGGACCCAGAGTGCCTGCGGCCAACGATAGTGACAATGAAGGCGAAGATGACCCAATGGTAAGTGAGGCCATCTGGCCCTTCGCCATCCCACCAAAATTAGTAGTGCCCAAGACAAAGCAAAGGGGGAGGTGGAAGCCACGATAGACATGGGCTGCACTCGCTGCCTGATCAGCCTGCCCATGGTCCTAAAGCTAGGGATCAGGACAAAAGCGATGGCCCAACCCATACAATTCAAACAGGTCGATGGATCGCTGATAGGGAGAGCCCCTGCCACACTCTTCACCGAACCTGTCAGACTAGAGTTGGGCTGGCACTGGGAACTCATCCACTTCATAGTGGCACCAAAAATGATGGAAGCGATGATTCTAGGACTGGCATGGCTAGTGGTAGGAAGGGGGCAACAGAAAGCTAAGACTGCGAATAGGCCCCCTCCCCCCTCCCAGTACCGCCATAGGGGAAGCTGTCTGACAGCTAAATGTCACTAAGCGAGATGACAGAGCAGAAGACCATATCTGAGCAGCCCCCAGGGATGCCCCAAATTCCCAAAGAGTACCAGGACCTAGCAGGCATCTTCAGCAAAGAAGAACCCAACGCCCTACACCCCCACCCACCCCTGACTATGTCATCGAATTCGTGCCTGGGGTGAAATTACCCAAGCCAAAAATGTACTCCATGACCCCAAAAGAAATGAGAGTACATCAACACAAACCTAGCAAGGGGGTTCATACAACCAGCAAAATCAAGGGTAGGCACCTCAGTTGTATTCAGAGAAAAAAGACAGGTCGATGAGGCTATACATAGATTTTAGGGGAATTAATGCAGTCTGCATGGAAAACTCATAGCCACTCCACCTCATGAAGGACCTGCTAGCCCACCTAGCAAAAGGGAAAATGTTCACTAAGCTAGACCTGCGAGAGACGTACTACTGAGTGTGGATTAGGGAAGGAGATGAGTGGAAAATGGCATTCAATTGTCCCCTAGGGAGCTTCCAATTTAAAGTAATGCTGTTTGGTCTCCAAGGAGCCCCTGCTGTGTTTATGCAAGTAATGAAAGAGGTGCTACATGAGCACCTGTAGAAAGGGATCCTCCTGTATTAGGATGGCATTCTCATCTTCACCGAAACACTACAAGAGCATATCAAACTAGTACATCAGGTACTAAAAAAGCTCCTGGCAGCCAAACTACATGCCAAGCTCTCCAAATGCAAATTCCACCAATCCCACCTAGACTACCTTGGGTATCAGGTGTCTAATGAAGGCATGGAGATTGACCTGGGAAAAGTCAAAGCCATTTTAGACTGGCAAGCCCCTTGTACCCTCAAACTTCAAAGTTTCCTAGGGTTTGCAAACTTTTACCAACCGTTCACCCCTTCATTTGCTGAAATTGCCCTCATCACCGAGCTACTAAAACTAAAAATGGGAGGGGGGGTTAAAACCACGGCCACGTCAACTATTGAAGTGGACCCTAGATTGCCAAAAAGCATTTGAAACACTTAAAAGGACTGTATACCATGGAACCAATACTTAAACACCGAAACCCAGAGCATCCATTCATCATCCAAGCAGATGGCAGTGACGTGGCAGTGGTTGCAGTCCTCCTTCAGAAGAAGTCCAAAGGCAGTCTGCAGCCCTGTGCCTACACCTCCAAAAAACTGTCAGAAACTGAAAGGAGATGGGCAATATGGGAGAAACAAGCATATGCAGTTCAGTGGGCCTTACTAACTTGGCGGCACTTCCTAGAAGGCAGCCAAGTTCCATTTAAGGTATGGACAGATCACAAAAACCTGGAGGCACTTAGGACCCCATGGAAACTCTCCCTGAAACAATACTTCAATTGGTTCAACTTTACACTGAATTATATCCTGGGGGGGGGCGACTTCTAGCAGACATACTGTCACAAAAGCCACAATACAACAGTAAACATGAGGAAGTAGTCCACGCCATACTTCCCCCGTCCCAGCCTGCCTCTCAAGCCACCACCCGAAGACAAGCGCAACAACAAAGAGCTGGAGATGGCAAAGCGCTAACTCAAAAGCTAAAAAACGAACTGCCAAACAACCCGTGGTACGAAGACAACAGAGGGCTGCTAACCCTCAGAGACAGCTCTAAACCAGGGGTTGGCAACGTGCAGCTCTGGAGCTGCATATGGCTCTTTTGGCCCTCTGCTGCAGTTCCATTGGCTGAGCCCACCACTGGCTGGCCCTTCCCCTCCCCGTCACTCCTCGCCTGGCCTGAGAAGGTAAGGGCGATGGCAGGGGATGGAGACTTGCTCCATATTCCAGAGCAGGAACAAAGTGCCCTTGTACTTGCCTTTGCGCGAGACATTTGCTCTCAAGGCAGCCCTCCCCTCCCGCTGCTTCGGGCTTGGAGCTGTTGCCATCTCCATGGCCTGCCCACTCTCACAGCGCCTTGCGCAGCACAATGAAATTTAGCGCGCTTCAGAATGGGGGAGATGGGGTCCCCTCCTCCTCCTGGACCATTACGACGAGGAGCCACAATGCGACCCTGCCCCACTCGCCCCTGGTAACAGCAGCAGCATCAGAGAGAAAGAGACAGACAGTGAGAGACAAGAACAAGACAGAGAGACAGACAGGGAGAGAGAGAGAGAGACAAAGTGAGACAAGAGACAGAGAAAAAGGTGAACACCACAACAGAGGCTGGGTGTGGCTGGAGGTGGCTGGGAGGGGAGGGGTGAGGCGGAACCGGATATGGCAAATAATTTAACTGGTTCTCTGCCCTAATGACCAGATGGGTAGGTGTGGCTAGGGGGTGTCATGTGACTGGGTGGGAGTGATGTTGAGTTGGCCACGCCCACCCAGTCACACCGGTTAAATTATTGGCTGCCGAAATGGGTCCAAATGGCTCTTCTGAGTTTTAACGTTGCAGACCCCTGCTCTAAACTATATGTCCCCAACAGCCTGTGTCTCCAAGTACTCCAAAGGAGCCACGATTCCAAGCAGGTGGGGCACTTTAGCTAAAGACCCTACACCTGGCAAGGAGGCAGTTTTGGTGGCCAAAAATGAAAAGAGACATTGAGGACTATGTCAAAAACTGTACCACTTGCGCAGCCATGAAGAAGAGACCAGGGAAGCCCCCAGGTCTGCTCAAGCAAGTGGCAGTTCTGTCCCAGCCATGGGAGGATATCGCTATGGACTTCATCGTAAAACTCCCTGACAGTGGGAGCAATACTGTCATTTGGACCATAATAGACCTTGTTCTGACCTAGGCTTCCCCAAAAAGCACTAAGCAGACTTTTTGTCCCGGCAAAACCCCTTTTATTAAATGAAGGTGAATTTCTTGCATTCACTTTCAGCCAAAGGCCTGGCAAACAGTCTTTCAAGGATGTAATTAAGATCACAGACCTTATCTTGCTTGGAGAACTGCCAAGTAAATATTTTCAAACACAGTGCTAACAAGGAAGGACTTGGCACAGTCTCTGAGATGCAGAAAAGATCTTCACACTGCTGCAACAAATAAATTGTTTCCTGCAAAAGCCCTCTCTCCTTTTGTTCCTCTTTTAATCTTTATGAAAGGGGCCATTCACCATTCACCTGTGGCCTTACTCCCACGTCGACCCTTAGTTTGTAATTGTTCTTTTGGCAGCTCTGTGCATGCGCAGGCTGGGAACCAGCTCCAGCTGCTCCCCTGCCTCACTGCTGTCCGACTCCAAAGTCAGCTGATAACTGCCAGACTGCCCTGGCCCCATCTTTGCCTCAGACGCAGATCCCTCATCTGAGCCTTCCTCAGCCTCCAGGACTGGCCCATGTTCCTCCCCAACCTCCTCACTGTCCGACTCTTCTGCCAGCTCCAGTAGCCGCCGGTGGGCCACAACAGACCTGTTCTCCAAACAAGCTGACTTTACAGCTTGCTCAGGTCTCCCATCAGCCCATAAGCTAGCCAAACTATTTGTAAAGCATATCAATAGGCTACATAGTGACCCCCGCAGAATTATCTCTGATAGAGGAGTCCAGTTCACAACTAAATTCTGGAGGAAATTTGTAAAGTCTACTGGGTCCTCACAAGGGCTCAGGTCCACATTCCATCCAAGTACTAATGGGGCCGCAGAACATATGAACATGATGGTTGTGCAATATTTGAGGTGCTACATAAACTAGCAACAGACCAACTGGGTAGAATTGCTGCCTTTTGCCAAGGTGGCATACAATAATGTGGTGCATAGTAGCACCAGTTTAACCCCTTTCCAGATCACCAGTGGCATGGAATTTGTTCACATGCCTGAACTCCCTAGGGAGCCACCCTCCTCCATGTCTCTAACCGGAAGGATGGAGTCCCTGAAAAAAAGCCTGGGAAAACACAAAACGGGCCCTTCAGGAAGTGGCAAAAACCCATAAGGTGCAAGCCGGTAAGCTTCGAGCTGCCCAAAAGCCTTTCCACAAAGGGAGCGAAGTGCACCTCTAGACAAAACTCTTAAGGCTGAAACTCCCCTGCAAGAAATTGAGACGAAAATTCATGAGACCTTTCCTGATAGTGAAAGTGATTAATCCGGTTACAGTACAGCTGAAGCTCCCTCGCCTATTAGGGAAAGTGCATCCGGTTTTTCACAGCACTTTGCTAAAGCCATCAGTAGGCTCCCAGCTGAGACCAGTAGAGTGGCCAGCCCCCAAACCTTAGATTCCAAGTACCCCCAGAAGTCAAGGGGACCTCTGGGGGGGGGGCATTAGCTCAAACACTAACTCCATTTGGTTTCTTTTATCTTCTAGGAGCTTCTCCTCAATTAAAGAGGTCCAATTGTCAACCCTGAATTGTTATTTGAGGAATTTGCTTGCCTCAGAGTTCTGCTTTCTATGGGTGCATTATTTGGAACACTGACATCTGACTCATTTAATTCAGCAATTTCAGGGATGGAAAATCTGGCTCTCCTAACAGCAAACCTAAGCTGGCTGGGGAATTTTAGGAGTTGAAGTCCTCTCATCTTAAAGCATGCTGGCTGGCGAATTCTGGGAGTCGAAGACCACCCATCTTCAAGCTGTCATGATTGAGAAACACTGCAGACCTCCTTCCATTCCAGCTAGTTTAGCAAATACTGAGGGATGCTGGGAGCTGTTGTTCAACACCTCCATAGCCCAATTCATTTTTAGGCCTGCCTGGGAAAGTCAGAGACTGCATCCTACATTCAATTCTTGTTTAAAAGATGCATAGGGGGAGGGGCTATTTGCTAAAAAAAGACAGGCGCAGTTTCAAGACCAGCCACAGATTTTATCATAAAGGTGAGTAAATTCTGCTAAGACAGCTCAGACAGAAGGGTGTTATTGAGATCCTGAAATTATATGATACAGGTAGTCCTTGACTTACCACAACTGAGCCCAAATTTTCTGTTGCTAAGTGAGACATTTGTTAAGTGAGTTTTGCCCCATTTTACGACCTTTCTTGCTACATTTTTTTTATTTAGCATATGGCACGTGTTAGACAGGGATCATTGAGGTGGTTGGCTGCCTCTGTGAAAGGAATTTTTTCAGGTGGTGTTTGTACCCACGGGACGCTTGAATGCCAGAAGGCAATCAGGGAGGCTCCTTTCTTGTCCCTACAGAGTTTATTTGCTTATGGGAATCGAACTGCCAAGCTGCCAACCTCAGTGGTACAAAGGTCTGGCGTCTAACCACGTGAGCTGCTGCAGCCCGTTCTTGCAACTGTTCCTGCTACAGCTGTTAAGTGACTCACAAGTTGTTAAGCATGGTTAAGCAAACCTGGCTTCTCAGAAGGTCACAAAAAAGGATCACATGACCCCAGGACACTACAACCATCATAAATACATGCCAGTTGCCAAGCGTCTGACCATGGGGATGCCACAACAGTCGTAAGTGTGAAAAATGGCCATAAGTCATTTTTTTCAGTATTGTAACATCGGTCACTAAATGAACTGCTGTTAAGTCTAGGATTACCTGTATCCTTCATAACATTTCCATTTGATTCATGCAGTTTACAAGATTTCCTGGTGCTATCGATGCAATCCTGGAGCAATTGAATGCTGATGCAGATTAAATGGATTGAAATAGGATGTGGATCTTGCAAACTACTAACAACTCACCTTGTGTATTTTGGAAATAATGGCGCCAAAGTGGTCTGATCTTATCCTGTCCACCGACATCCCACACTGTGAAGCTAATATTCTTGTATTCTACTGTTTCTACATTGAAACCTAAACAGAATGAGAGAGAATGTGTTCAGTTAATAGGAGAATGGGTGTTGGTACTTACCTGATACACCTGTTCTCCATGAGCTGTGAAGAGCATCCAGTAGTGGGGGTTGCTTCAGTCTCCTCTTGGATAGGCTGGGCTTAATTTGCAAGATGCTCCTCCTCCTCCACGGGACTCCTCCTCAGCATCCCCCAGTTTTGGCGAAGTCAAAGTGTGGAAACCTTATATACTTCACCCTATCTACCTTTTGGCCGGAATAGTGCCCCATCAGACAGATAAGGGTGGGGCTGGATGCTCTTCACAGCTCACGGAGAACAGGCGTATCATGTAAGTACCAACGCCCATTCTTCCCTGAGCTTTTCAGAGCATCCAGTAGTGGGACATACCAAAGCTTGGACTGTCCTACGGGAGTGCATCCGTCTGGTTAGAAGTCCCTCCTTGGTCCCTGTGGACACTTTGTAAAACTCTCCTACCAAATGCAGCCTCGGCAGAGGCATAAACGTCAATCTTATAGTGTCTAATGAAGGGTGATGGAGAGGCCCAGGTTGCTACCCTACAGATCTCATGTATTGGTGCCTGTGTGGCTCATGTTGCCGAAGTTGCCGCACTCCTGGTAGAGTGGGCTGTTATACCCCTGGGAACTAGCAGTGACTGCATCTTGTATGTTTTTGCAATCGTAGCCCTTAACCACCTGCCGATAGTTGAAGAGGAAATCTTACATCCCAGAGAGGAAGGCTGGAACGAAATAAAGAGGGCCTCTGATTTTCTAAAATTTGCAGTGCAGTTTATATAAAAGTGTAATGCTCGTCTCACATCCAGTCGGTGCCAATGACGTTCAAGTCTATGGGCTGGCTGTGGGCAAAAATTAGGAAGGAGCAACTCTTGTGCCCTATGGAAGGCCGAATTAACCTTTGGGATAAAGGTTGGGTCTAGTCGGAGGACAACTCTGTCAGGATGGAAATTCTTCATGCTGAAGTTATTGAGACTAAAAAGACCACCTTATAGGTTAGAAAGCGGAGACTCAAAGTCTTTAAGGGGCTCAAAGGGGCCCTTTGTGAGAGCTGTTAAGACTTCAAGGTCCCAGGTTGGGTATCGATGTATCACTGGGGGTTGTAAGTTTGTGGCCCCCCTAAGGAAACTGGGAATGCGTGGGTGATGAGAGATGGAGCGGAGATCACCCCAAGAGATGACCGAAGCTAGGGCCACCACTTGTCTGCGCAAGGTGTTAGGGGATAATCCCTTGTCTAGGCAGGAGGAACTTCAAAACCTGTGCCACTGATGGAGAAGTGGGATCAATGTGAGAGTTCGCGCACCAATGACAGAAGATGGAGCAAGTTGCATTATATATGCGATTTGTAGAAGGGCGCCTGGCTGCTTGGATGGTAGAAATAACCTTGGTGGAAATTTTCTCGTTCCTCAGACATCTCCACTCAAACTCCATTGGGCTCGGTGGAGCCATTGATGCTCCGGGTGCTGAACTGGCCCTTGAGAGAGCGAGACTTTGGCGGTATTGTCTACGACAGATCCCTGAGGTCTGCAAACCAAGTCCGCCTGGGCAAGTATGGTGCCACTAGCAACAACTCTTGCCTTCTCCTGTAGGTGTTTCCGGACCACTTTGGGAATTATAGGAAGTGGGGTTTGCCAGCCAGTTGTGAGTCCATCTAGTGGTGGTGCTATCTGTTCCACTTTTTTCTAGCTTCCTAAGAAGTAGGTTGTGGTCTACTTTGTTGAATGCTTTGCTGAAATCTAAATATATTATGTCCACAGTATTTTGCTGGTCTACTAATTTAGTCACTATATTGAAGAATGAAATAAGATTGATTTGGCATGATCTGTTCTTAACAAACCCGTGCTGACTGCTAGTTATTACTTTACTTGTTTCTCGATGTTGGCAGATGTTTTTTTATTATCTTTTCCAGTATCTTCCGGGGTATTGATGTCAGGCTGATTGGTCTATAGTTTCCTGGGTCTGTTTTTTTTTCCTTTTTTGAAGATGGGAACCACATCAGCTCTTTTCCAGTCCTCTGGTAGTTCTCTGGTGCTCCAGGATTTTTGAAAGATACAGGTGAAATTCGAAAAATTAGAATATCGTGCAAAAGTTCATTTATTTCAGGAATGCAACTTAAAAGGTGAAATTAATATATGAGATAGCTGTTAGCCATAATCAATTCTGACACATCACGGCTTGAACAATCTTGCTTTGCATGTAATGAGTCTTTCTCATATATTCGGTTCACCTTTTAAGTTGCATTATTGAAATAAATGAATTTTTGCATGATATTCTAATTTTTCGAGTTTCACCTGTATGGTGCAGTGGTTCTGAGACGACCTCTGCCAGCTCCTTTAAAACTCTGGGATGTAATCCATCAGGCCCTGGTGATTTGTTTTCATCAAGATCAGACAGGTGTTCTCTTACTATTTTTTTGCTTATTTTAAATTTTATTTCTGGTCTGTCTTTTACAGTTATGTTCTTGGTGGGTTGCGCTATAGTTTCTTTATGCGTGAAGACCAATGCAAAGAATGAGTTAAGCAGTTCTGCTTTCTCTCTGTTGCCTGTTACTTCCTTGTCATCTTCTCTCTTTAGTGGACTGACTGTTTCCTTGATTTTTTCCTTGTTATTTATATGTTGGAAGAAACTTTATTATCTTTGACTTTTGTTGCAAGTCTTTGTTTGTTCTGAGCCTTTCCTATCCTGACTTCGTCTTTGCAGATTCGGGCTATCTGCTGATATTCTGCCTTAGTTGTATGTCCTTTCCACTTTTTGTACTTGTCCTTTTTTTCTTTCAATTTGTTATCTTGTTTTTCTTTCTCAGTGGTATTGGGCTGGGCTTCTATTATCATACTTTCAAGAGTTTCCCAAGATTCTTGAGTTGTTTTCCCCTTTAGAATTTTCATCCATGGAATCTTTCCCAAGTTCTGAGTTCATTGAAATCAGCTCTTTTAAAATCCAAGGCTCTGGTGTCATTATGTTCTATTGCTTGTGTTTGTGTTATGTTGAATTCTAGTATGACATGGTCACTCTCACCCAATGTTCCTGCAGTTTCAACTCCCTCTATCGCTTCTTCTCTGTTTGTAAGAATTAAGTCCAGTATGGCTGTCCCTCTAGTTTCACCCTCTACCTTTTGGACAACAAAGTTGTCAGCTAGGTTGGTTAGGAACCTATTTGATTTCTCACTTGGTGCAGAATTAGTTTTCCAATTGATATCAGGATAATTGAAGTCCCCCATTACTATTGTCGTGTGTTTCCTGCATATGTTTGTTAGTTGGTTGGCAAAGCGTTGAATTTATAGTTTACAATGGTTTTATACTCTTTTTTGACTGGAAGCTGCCCAGAGTTGGTTAGAATGGGCGTTGGTCCTTACCTGACACGCCATTTCTCTTGAGCTGTGAGGATCATCCAGAGAGTGGGAGGTGCTTCAGTCTGCGTCGTTGAAGGCTGAGCTTCATTACTGAGGAATGCTCCGCCTTCCATCACGTGGCTCCCTTGCAGCGTTCCCCAGTTTATGCAAAGTCGAGAGGGAAGAGAAATTCGTACTCTCATCTAACTAGACTTAAGGGTTCATTGGCTGAAACAAGACCCCACCAGACGGTGAAATAATAAAGGTGGGGCTGGATGATCCTCACGGCTCAAGAGAAATGGCGTATCAGGCAAGGACCAACGCCCATTCTCCTTAGAGCCATTCAGATCATCCAGAGAGTGGGACATACCAAAGCTTGGCTGTCCTACGGGAGGGACTCCGTCTGGTTCGGGAGTCTCTGCGGTTCCTTGAGGACTCGCTGGAGGACTTGTCTACCAAACGAAGCCTCCGCCGAGGCAAATATGTCAATCTTATAATGTCTAATGAAGGGAGATGGGGAGGCCCAGGTGGCTGCCCGACAAATATCAGCAATTGGAGCTTGGGTGGCCCAAGCTGCCGAGGTGGCTGCACTTTTGGTGGAGTGTGCTGTTATTCTGCTGGGTACTGGCAGAGCCAGAGACAAATAAGCTTTGGAAATAGTAGCTCTAATCCAGCAGCCGACGGTTGAAGGGGACACTTTGTGGCCTAATGATTTGGGCTGAAAGGAAAGGAATAGGGATTTGGACCTCCTGAAGGGCTGGGTACGCTTAATGTAAATGCAGAGGGCCCGTCTCACGTCCAGGGTGTGCCAAAGCTTCTCCCTTTCCCGTGAGGAATTGGGGCAGAAGTTCAGAAGTGTGAGTTCCTGTGCCCTGTGGAAGGCTGAATTGACCTTGGGCAAGAAGGTAGGGTCCGGCTGGAGGACCCCCCGGTCGGCATGGCAGATGCAAAGGTCCTTCCTCACCAACAAGGCTGCTATCTCCGATATTCGGCGAGCCGAAGTAATGGCCACCAGGAACATGACTTTGAATGTTAAAAACTGGAGGGTGGATTCCCTGAGAGTTTCAAAGGGGTGTTTAGTAAGGGACACGAGGACCTTATTGAGGTCCCAGGTAGGATATCGGTGAACTGTTGGGGGACACAAGTTAGTGGCTCCTCTGAGGAATGCCCTAATGTGAGGGTGGAGGGAAAGGGAACCCAGATTGTCGCAAGCGATGACGGTTGAGAGGGCTGCGACCTGACGCCTCAGGGTGTTCGGGGAAAGTCCTTTCCTCAGACCTTCTTGGAGGAATTCCAAAACTTGAGCGATGGAGGGTGAAAACGGGTTGACCTGGAAACTATGGCACCACTTGCAGAAACTATTCCAAGTGGCATTGTATATTTGGGTTGTTGAGGGCCGCCTGGCGGCTAAAACGGTTTCAATAACCTGGTCAGAAATCTGCTCCTTTCTTAGACATTCCCGCTCAACCTCCAAACGGCTAACTGGAGCCACTGAGGATCCGGGTGCTGGAGGGGCCCCTGAGAAAGGGAGATCCTGTTTGGGGGGATTTTCCAGGGAGGGGCCACCGATAAGTTGCGGAGGTCCGCAAACCATGGGCTTCTGGGCCAGTAGGGGGCCACTAGAATCAGTTCTGCTTTCTCGGAAATGAGCTTCTGGATGACTCTGGGGACTAGGGCTAATGGAGGGAATGCATATAGAAGCCCTGTGGGCCAGGGGCAATGGAGGGCATTGCAATCCTCGGCCACGTGGGAGGGGTACCTCGAGAAAAACCGTGGGAGTTGTGTGTTGAGGGGGGATGCGAAGAGGTCTACTGACGGGAGACCGAACATCATGGTCGCCTCCCTGAACAGTGACAGGTGGATGCACCACTCGGACTGGTCCACCATGGTCCTGCTCAGCCAGTCTGCTTGGATGTTTGAGTCCCCTGAGATGTGTTCGGCTTTGAGGGAGAGGAGATTGCGCTCCGCCCAACAGCATAGGCGCTCGGCCTCTCTCATCAAGCGTATGGACTGGGTGCCCCCTTGTCGGTTGACATGAGCCTTGTCGGTGACGTTGTCCGTGAGCATCAGGACATGCCGCCCGCGTACCTGAGGAAGTTGCGCAGGGCCAGGTGGATGGCGTGGAGTTCCAACCAGTTTATACTGCATGCCCATTCTGCCTGCGACCATCTGCCCTGTGTCGAGAGCGAGTGGATGTGAGCGCCCCATCCGGACAGGCTGGCGTCTGTGGTGAGGGTGAGGCGTTGGGGCTCCTTGAAGCAATGTCCCTTGTTGATTGCAGGACTGGTCCACCAGAGGAGAGACGTGAGGACCCTTGAAGGCACCTTGACTGTGGCCTTTGAATTGCTTCTGCCAGACCTTTGGAACGGGAGCAGGAACCACTGTAGGGATCTGGTGTGTAAACGGGCCCAGGGAACAATGGAGATACATGAGACCATTTTACCAAGTAATTGAGACAATTCTAAAAGTGTTACCTTTCTTGATCGTCTGATGTTTGATGGTTTCCTGGATGCTAAGGAATCTTTCCGAGGAAAGGAAGACCTTTCCTTGAACTGAGTCAATGACGGACCCCATCCGTGTAGATGGAAACAATTGGCTCTTTTTCCAGTTTACTAGGAACCCATGGCCTTGGAGGGCAGAGAGAGTAGCTCTGATATCCTTCTCTGCTTGGAGTCTGGAGACAGGATGAGGATGTCATCCAGGTAACAGTGGAGACGAACCGGGAGGTTCCTGAGATGGGCCTCTAGAGCCGCGAGGACCTTCGTGAAGGTTCTCGGGGCAGAGGCCAACCCAAAGGGAAGGGCTACATATTGGAACTGGCGGTGGTTGTAACAGAACCTGAGGAATTTGGAATGGTGGGGCCAGATTGGGATGTGAAGATACGCCTCTGAAAGGTCTATAGAGGATAGCCAGTCCCCCTGCCTGATGCCCAGTAGAATGGACTGTAGGGTGTGCATCTTAAACCTGCGGTGGATCAGGTAACAGTTAAGGCGTTTCAGGTCTAGAATAGCCCTCCATCCACCTGAGGATTTGGGAACCACGAAAAGGTGGGAGTAAAAACCTTGCCCCCATTGGGATGGTGGGACGGGTTGGATAGCCTGTATGTTGAGGAGATGATGAATAGCGGAATCCATCAAGCTGTGTTTGGTGGGGTCCCTCAAGGGGGGAGATGCCACAAAGGAGTTGGGAGGGGGTGCGCTAAAATTCAAGAGCGAGACTGAATCTGATGGTGTCCCGGACCCAGGCATCGGAGGTGGAGGAGTCCCATCAGTCGGTGAAATGCTTGAGGCGTCCGCCGATGGGAAGGGAGGGACAGGATCTATCTGGGGTGCCGGAAGGGCTTCCCTCCTGAACCCCTGAAGGGAGGCCTGTAGCTGCCACCCCTCCTGTTCCTGTTGCCCGGATTGGCTCGATCCTGGGGTTGGAATGGCTGGAAGGAGGGGGGTCTCGGATACCTGGGCGGGAAAGGTGACTGGTAGAAAGGTCGGGAGGAACCTCTCCGATATGGTTGGGGGGCTCTTGGCTCTGACCTCCGAAAAAGAGAAGGAAGAAATTTTTTCTTGCTTCGGGTTTCGGCTAGCAATGGCTCCAGGGCCGTGCCAAATAGTTTGTCCCCCTTAATGGGGGCAGTGGCCAACTTAACCTTGTTTTTTACATCCGCCTGCCAGTGTTTGAGCCAGAGCAGGCAGCGGGCTGTAACATGAGAGGTTATTGCTCGGGTGGAGAACTTAACCGTGTGGTAGGTGGCGTCGGCCGAGAATTCTGCCATGGCAGATGTTTGGCGATGTCCTGGTGTGCCCTTGTGTTAGAGGGGGGGACATGCTGTCTCAGTTGGCAGAGCCACTGGATCGAAGACCTGGTGAAGAAGGAGGCGGTCGTGGCCGATCTAATGGCCCAGGTGTCGGCTTGGTGAGCCCGACGTAAGACTAGTTCGGACCTCTTGTCCTCGGGTTTCAGAGCCTCCAGGGGATCACCAGGGGAGGAGGCGGAAGCTAAGACAACGATGGGCTCATCTACCTCGAGGGTGTTAAGCAGGTTGCAGAAGCTTGAATCGAGGTGAAAGAACCTCTTGTCTTGGCTGGATGGGGCAGGAGGGGCCCTTGTCGAGTCCAGCTGGTTTGAAACTAGGTCATGAAAGATGGGTGGAGCCGGAATAGCCTCCGCTTCCACCACGGGCTGCCTAAAAATGGTGTCCTCTTGTCCCTCCGCCAGGGAAGGGAGAGCAGAGGGAGACTGTACAGACAGGCCAGATATGTTCTTGGCCTTAAATAGGAGCGATTTAAACATGTGTGGCTTGAACAGACCCACAAAAGTGGGTTGATCGGGAGTGAGACCCTCGTCCTCGGACATGTCCCCTTTCATAGGGTCTATCTCCGATAGGGGCTCACCGTGGTGCGTAGACCCCCATTCAAATTCCTCCTCCTCCCTTAACTGATCCAGGTCCTCTATGGCCTCCTCCAGTTCCCCTTCTGGGAGAGGGCTGTCCCTCTGTAAGGGTACCTGACCATGAGGAGGGTCTGATCTAGGCGAGGACCTGACTGATAGCAACTCGCATTCGGGCGGTATCGAGGGGGGACCAGACCTGGACATCTGTTGGAGACCCTCTGCAATCCCCTGGCGGATAGCCAGCTCCATCCATGCCTGCATGTGAGCAGGGATCTCAACTGTGGCGGGCTCCTCCTGGCGCAGACCAGCAGCCGTGGGCGTGAATGTTCGGGCATCTGTCTGGTTGTTGGTCCATGGGCCTGATGCCCCTGGGATGAGCTGCACCTGGAAAGGGAAGGGCAATCTGGAGGAGGGGGGGTGTCTGGAGGTAGAAGGAATGGAGGGAGAGAGGGCTGGAGGCACCGGTTGTGACTCTCTAGATCGCCTGTCAAATTCTTTTTCCAATGCCTTATGGCATCTTAGGGTGTCTCTTTGAGAGGCCTTGGAAGTTTCCTAAGAAGTTTCCTCAGCCTGTCTGCACAAGTGGTAGGACTTAGATCTGGCCTTCAAGGAAGGGCCTTTAGCAAAATTATCATCTGCCATTTTAGAAGAAAGGACTGTATATAAAGTTCTAAAGGCGGTTGGCTCGCCAAGGGTTCGGCCTACAACAAAGGCCGGGTGTCCTTTCAGCTGGCCCGCACCCCCTTTTGGAATTTAGATGTATATATTCTATAATATTGTTGTTATAATTATTAATGTATCTATATATGTATGCGTATAATATATAATCCGATCAATATTGGTAATGTATTATTATCATATATCAATAATGTATATATACATATAATATGTATTTATTTAATATTTATTATTATTATTATTATTATTATTATTATTATTATTATTATTATTATTATTATTTTCCTTTTCTTTTTAAACAAATATCTAATTAGGGAACTGGTTCAACACTCCCAGGAGAGAGTGACCCCAGAAATTGATGTTACTAAGATCCAATTCGCCAAATGAACTCCTGAGGCTGGAAATGTGGCCTCTGGCAGCTGGAGCTCCCAAGCAAACGGGAGGGGTAGGCTACTAATCCTTGCCTTGAGCGCTGCTGCGGAAAGCCAACGAGGTTGCTAATCTTAATTAAAGGCACAATACAGCCCAGTAACAGTTCTCACGGGCTGGAAGGCCTGTGAATAGAACTAGCCCCTTCGCAGCCGCAATGAGGCCAGGAAAATGGCGCCCGAGCACGCGGCGGCACCCAAAATGGCGGCCGCCCACTATCCCTTTATTAACGGGCCGCTCAGAGCGAGACTAAGCCTCTCCGGCAAGTTTAGAGGCCAAGAGAGGCAGCCAAGCAAAATTCGTCCCTTCCTGGGGCGATCGGCGTTCGCAGTGGGGGGAACACCAGCTGCGCTTTATCAGCGCAATCGGATGAAGCCGCTACAAGTCCGGCGTGGAGAAGCGGCAGGAAAAAAACCGAATCGAGGGGGGATTGGCGCCGGAGCGTGAAAGCCGCCTGCTCTTTATCCCCCCCTGGGGGTGAAGAACATGCTCCCCTGCTACAGCGACACCCCAAATGTGCAGAGGCTAAGGAAGGATCAAGGCAATAATAAGCAAACCTGAAATAATAAGGAATTTCTTGAATCGGCTAAGGAGTGGAAAATACACAGCCTATTCTCACGAAGGCTGAGCATAAATGGGGAACGCAAGGGAGCCACGTGGAGGGCGGAGCGTTACTCAGTAATTAAGCTCAGCCTTCAACAACGCAGACTGAAGCACCTCCCACTCTCTGGATGATCCAAACGGCTCTAAGGAGAAGATGGGTAGTGTGATGACCCAGGGTGGGATACAAAACAAACAGTCACAGAAAACAGGTGAAGCCCCTTTTATTCCTTCACTTTGCTTCCAAGCCCAGAATATTCTTGAGGGAAGACAAAAAACTCCCACAGTTACAAGAAGGAAAAAAGCAACACAAACCAGGGAACAGATAGATAACACACACTGGGAAGGACGTCAAACTCAGAGAGGAACCATAAACTAGAGATATTTCCATGCTTTGTTTCCAGCATTCACCTGTACACATGTCCTACCTCTTATTCAGTTGTCACAGCCCATGAAGAGGATCAAGGCCCTCTCCTCCAGAGTAAACCACATTTCTCCCTTATCCTCTCCTCCCTGCGTGCCCTAGGATGGAGAGGGGATGGACCTGGGTCCTCCTCTGACTGCTCAGCTGGCCTCTGCCCTTCTCCAGCCTCCTCCACAACCTCTGGAGCCACACTTCCACTCCCTGTTGGCTGTTCCTCCTCTCCCTCAGAGTCAGCCTCCACCAGAGGCATGACAAGTGGCTGTATAAATGTATTAAATTAAATAATAAAAATATAAACCCCCAAGTATGATGCACCTAGGCCGGGGTGTCAAACTCGCAGTGTCACAGCAGCGTTACGTGATGCATTGGGACTTTTACCCTTCGCTAAACCAGGCGGGGGTGGGGCCAGGGCCAGCACGTGGGCCGTGACTTTGACACCTCTGACCTAGGCTATGCAGGAGGTAAGCTGTGTCACTGATGATATTTCTATCTCCCCTTTTATAGATATATGTAGAGAAAACTCAAGGCAGTGAATATACCTAATACTCCTCCCTCCTCCAATTTTTCCCACAACAACCCTGTGAGGTAGATTGGGCTAAGAGGGAGGAACTGGTTCAGACACTCAGATGCCTTTTTTGCCTAAGACAGGATTAGAACTCAGTCTCCTGGCAATTGACACAGACACCAAGCTGGCTTCTATGCCTACAGCAGGACTAAAACTCATTGTCTCCTGGTAATTGCCCAGAGACACCCAGTCAATTTCTTGCTTAAGGTGGGACTAGAACTCACTGTTTCCTGGTTTCTAGACCAGCACCTTCATTGCCACACCAAACTGGCTCTCTGGTCAAAGAAGTGGGTTACTAGATTTTATTTTACTATGTATAAAATATGCCACACATGAAGCATATTTTATACTTAGTGGTTTATCTCTCAAAAGTTTCAAGTGTAATTAATTAAAGGCAGTCTAAGCAGTAAACATTTTTAGATAATATTAAATCTGCTGCATTTTCACTCAGGAATGTGTGTGTTCCTACAAAATTTTTTTTTAAACAGGTCTAAGCATAGTTAAACTTCAACAGTGATACTGTGAAGACTAAATAGAAAGGTTTTGTGATGTTTCCTGTCAATGATGGCTTCTCCATGTCTTCCTCAGAGGTCTGGAGGGAGTATGAGAGCATCCCTGGCATGTCTGGAATTGCTGACCCTGAACTACTGGCAGAACATGCCTTGGCTGGGGAGAACTCGCAGGCCAATGAGGAAGAGGGGAGGAGCTACCAGCCTTGGTAGATGCTAGAGTATGCAGGGCAGAGGCGGAGATATGCTAGACTGATGGAGAAAAGGCCCTGCCCCTCTTAATGGGCTGCACCAGGAAGGGCTATTTAGCACAGCAGGCAGGAGGAGGCGCTGCTGGAAGCAACAAGCCTGGGTCATGGCTAGATGGATTTAATTCAGTTGTGGAGTGTGTTTGTTTGGAGCAGCCAGTTATCTGTCGAGTCTCAAAGGTCCAAGCTCCAGACCTAAACAAAAGCAGAAGCTACTTGCTCTGGAAACAAAAACAATTTATTTAGGCTGGATTCTTGGCACACAATGAGTCCTTTGCGAAAAGTCTCTGCTTAAGTCAGTGCTGGGAGCATTCGCCTCCCAGCGCTCTTTGTAGGCTGGTATCTGCTCCCTTCTGCATGCTAGAACAAGCCTCCATCCGGCAGTCGCTAGTAGCCGTGTTCAGCCAATTGCCGAGACTTCAGGGCACCTGATCAGCTGGGCCTCGATCAGCTGTGCCACGGCTGCTGCAATCATCTGTGCGGTGGACCGATCAGCTGTGTGGTGGACCCATCACCTTTCAGTCATCAGCTGTGCAGTGGCCCATCACAATCAGCTGGTCGGTGGACTCTTTTCACACCTCCACGGCTGCAGCCATCGACAACACTCAACCCAACACCTATCTCCGCCCCCAGGTACGGCAAACCTCAGAGTGGAATTTGACATCTGGTGGACTAATTGGCCATTGCCTGGAAGGTTAGTCCGGAGCTTGTTTGTGGCTGGCTTTGCTGAAAATGACCCCTTGAACTCCTGGCTTGGACAATTCCCGTGATTTCTCCTTGCAAGCCTTGAAACCGGTCCACCGGACTTGTTGACAAACCTCAGTGGAGGCCTTGGACCTCAGAGGGAATTTGGGCCATTTATTTTTGGAACCTACCCAGGCAAAACCTATATTTCCAAGACCATTTTAGGTTTGGCTGCAAGTTTGTTTTGCTTTTGGTTATCTACTTGGTTGCGAGCCAATTACTGTGCTAAGCTTGCAGCTGGGGTTTAACTGAAAACCTGAAACAGAACTGTTGGGGGAACTGACTGAATAAAGCTCCCTACACCAACCCTGATGTGTGGGTGAGTGGGGGCAGCACAGGTTTTAAGATCAGGCTGAATTGTGGTTGTAAGTCGAGGACTACCTGCATGTAGTATGTCCACAAATGCAGAGTTTTCTTTAGTTCAAGCAATTCCAAAAATGCAATGCAGAAGACCCTGAATTAATTGAGCTAACTGAAGTTGCACAATCTTGGCTACTACTCATCAGCTGAGCAACCTATACAAGCTAATTCTACATTTTCACCCAGAGTTGTGATACTGTGCAAAATGTACCCATATTTTATTTTAGACCCAGAATTAGTTACAATTAAGAAATGCTTGAATTCTTACCTATAGTAGGGATGGTAGTTACTATTTCACCGAGTTTAAGCTTGTACAATATAGTAGTTTTTCCTGCAGCATCCAGTCCGACCATAAGAATACGCATTTCTTTTTTGCCAAAGAGGCCTTTGAAAAGGTTGGCAAAAATATTTCCCATGTTTGAGGATGTTGTTCACCCACTGGCCAAGAAAATCTAAGAGACCAAGGGAGTCAAGAATATTAGTTCAGTAAAACATCATGATCATAGCTAACCCCAAAAGTATACATTAATAGTCCTTGTGAACTGAGGGGGGTTTCTCATTTAAACATTCATACAGGTCATCCTCAATTTACAACCATTTGTTTTGTGACCATTCGAAGCTACAACAGCATTGAAAAAAGTGACTTATGACCATTGGAACATCCCTATGGTCATGTGATCAAAATTTGGACGCTTTGCAACTGGCATGTATTTATGACGGAGTGGAATGTCCCAGGGCCATGTGATTGTTTTTTGCGACCTTCTGCTCAGCAAAGTCAATGGGGAAGCCAGATTCACTTAACAACCATGTTTTTAACTTAACTGCAGTGATTGTCACAAGATTGTAAAATGGGGCAAAATTCACTTAACAAGCAACCTTGCTTAGCAAGGGAAATTTTGGGCTCAATTGTGGTCATAATTCGAGGACTACCTGTAGTCAGCTTGTGGCAATAGAGGTTCAAAAAAGAGGTTGAGCATGTAAACAGTAGCTTAGAAGGCATGTATATACAAAGAGAGCAACAGGTATTTCCATCACAGGATAAAAAGGTTTTAGCAGGAGACAGACAGTTTACTCAAATATACAATTATTGTAATGAACACATGTTGTATGAAACTACAATAAAATGGTCAAAATATATAAGGATGTTGAAAGATATGGGTGTGAAAATCACGTTATTCCTAAAAGACAGAACAGGTCACTTGAAGTTTATTGGCTGTAATTATGTCTATTTATAAATATAATAAAACAAAGATTTCAAGGAAGGGCTTCAACAAAGAAACAGGGGCATAATTGTAATTTCAAGACAAATGCATTTCTTCCTGTTCCTTAAATAAGTGACAGTAGCTAGGACAAACCACCAATTGTGGCATAATACCATTCAATGTTAATCATACTTAGAACAAACTATGCTAGGAAAAATGTTAACAGCAGCAGGAATGATTATATGAAATTTTCCTTAATGAAAGTAATATCTACCATTCTAGGCATGCATTTTCCCTCTGTGAAACTGAGCCAGGCTTGATAATCTCTAAATTGGCAGAATCCAGTTTGACCAGTATGATGCTCTCAAACAGGACTGTTCACAATTCTAGAACCCAAGCATTATCGGCTAGCTAACAGTCCTCCTGGGATTCTCCACTTGATTCTGACATCATAATAACCAAGTTAATAGTTAACTATTTTTACTCTTGTCAAACTTGGAAGAGAAAAATGCAGCCTCCAGAGAAGCCTATTAATTTAATACAGGTAGTCCTTGACTTATGACAAAGTAGCCCAAAATTTTGGTTACTGAGACAATTGTTACGTGAATTATGCCTCATTTTATGATCTTTCTTGACACACTTGTTAACTGAATCACTGTAGTTAAGTCAGTAAGTTAAGTGAATATGGCTTTCCCATTGACTTTGCTTGTCAGAGGTTGCAAAAGGGGATCACATGACCCCAGAAGACTGCAACCACCAAAAAGATGAGTCAGTTGCCAAGCTTCTGACTACTGATCATGTGACCATGGCAATGCTGTAACGGTCATAAGTGTCAAAAACAGTCATAAGTGTCAAAAACAGTCATAGATCTTTTTAAAGTGTCATAATTTTGAATGGTCAGTAAATTAACTGTTGTAAGTAGAGGACTACCTGCTGCCCATCTCATGGTTTGAAACTATGCACATCTGTATGCTCTTTCCAACTTTATGAAGGGCAATGAAATATTAGAAAGATGATTTGAGAATACATGTCATCACTACCCGGGAACAGGTATTGCAGAACTGTAAACTGGTATTTTATTCATGGCAAAAGATTGCCAACCATCAAGAATGTTTTCACTTGAGCTGTGAAGAGCAATTCCCAACTGTTTGTAACTGGGCAGCTGCAATATTCAGCCTAAAAAGATATTCACAGGTACTGTATTTACGCTATTATAAATTAATTAGGTTATTTCTCTCCTTGATTAGTTTCCATCCATTGTTTCTTGTCTTGCCTTCTGGTGCTTTGGAAAATAAGTTGACACCCTCCTCTTTGTGGCAGCCCCTCAAATACTGAAATACTGCTATCATGTCCCCCTCAGTCTTTCTCTAGACTAGCCAAACCCAAATTTTGCAACCATTCTTCATGTTTTAGCCTCCAGGCCTTTAATCATCTTAGTTGCTCTTCTCTGTACTTTTTCCAAACTCTCAACATCTTTTTTGTAATGTGGTGACCAAAATTAGATGCAGTATTCCAGGTGTGGCCTTACTAAGGCTCTATAAAATGGCACTAATACTTTATGTAATTTTGATTCTATGCCTCTGTTTATACAACCAAGGATTGTTTTTGCTGCTGCTGCTGCACACTGCTGACTCATATTTAAGTGATCCCACTAGGACTCCAAGGTCCCCCTCAGTTATTGTTTTTGAGCCAGGTTTCACCTAATCTGTACTTGTACCTTTGGTTTTTCAGGGGATCACAGACAGAATTGCATTTTCATAGAGATTGCTCTGTGTTAATTGAGCTACTCAGGCAAAATCACCATGACCTATCCAATTCCTGAGATGTCACGAAAAAAGCATTTATCTTATTTACAGATGGCCATATAGCATTGTATTAAAAACCCTGGGTATGGTTTTCTCACTACTGCAATTAATAGAATACAGATAGTATATGTGGGTTTTAAGAGGATCAGTGTTGCTATCCAGAGACCATCCTTAAAATTATCAATTGTAGGTGGGCATTTATGATACTCGAGGGGAAAGTAGCACAGGAAGGAGAAAGGATCTCTTTCAATAGAAATAAAGACTAAGTTGCTCATAAAATGAGGAAACACTTCAGAACTGTCTTGCTAACAATAGAAATGTTGGGCTCTATTGTGGTCCTAGGTTTTTTTTAAAAAAACTTCAAAATAATTCTGAATTCCAAACAGGCCGTTCCAACTACTCCAAGAGCAAAATGAGCTCAAAACATTGATTTCAAACTTGGACGTTGAGTTGTTTTGAGCTTACAGTTTGAAAATTCTATCAGATATTCCTTACTGGATAATATAGAAAGAGGAAGAAACAATGGAGGAATATGACACTGTGTGGAATGGCTTGTGTCCTGGAATTGTGGTTACTCAATTTCAAGAAAAGATTAGACAACCATTTCTTTGAGATGGCATGACGCCAATGTCTTGGGCAGGGGGTTGGACTAGATCAGGGGTGTCAAACTGGATTTCTTCGAGGGCTGGATCAGCACTGTAGTTCTCCGTGGGCCAGCAGGGGTGGCGGGGAGCAGTGGGGAGATGGGACAGCTGCCTCCTGCAGCACTCTGCTGGCCAAAAATGGGCTGTGTGGAGGCCCCGCAAGGCCCGTTTTTTGGCCGGCAGAGTGCTGCTGGAGGCTGGGGAGGTGGAAAATGGGCCACACAGGGGCCTTGCGAAGCCTCCATGTGGCCTGTTTTGGCCAGCCGAGGCACTGTGGGCTGGTCCTTTGATATTTCCAGGCTGGGCCAGATTTAAGCCTTGAGTTTAACACCCCTGGACTAGATGAACTTGAAGGTCTGTTCTGACCCGATGATTCTTAGACTGTGTTTCATGACCAGTTTAGTATCCAATTCTAAATTAGTCCTAATGCTTTGAAAACTAGCCCTTTAACACTGCATTTGCATTCCTGTACAGGTAGTGTTTGACTTACAACCATTCTTTTAGTGACCGCTCAAAGTTGCAACAGCACTGAAAAAAGTGACTTATGACCATTTTTCACACTTATGACCATCTCCACGGCAACATGTATTACTAACTTAACTGCAATGATTTACTTAACAACTAAATGGGGCAAAACTTAACAAATGTCTCACTTAGCAACATAAATTTTGGGTTCAATTGTGGTCATAGGTTAAGGACTATCTGTATTGGAATACAGTACAGATTGCTAGATTTAGTCAAAAAAAATTATTGTTTTTTTACTATTGGCAATGGTGTAGTTCAGGGATGTCAAACTCAAGGCCCACAGGATGCTTAGATCTGGCCTGTGGGGATGCCCTGGAAACAGCGAAGGACCGTCCCGCAGTGCCTCTGCCAGCGAAAATGGAGCTCGGGTCCTGAGCTCCATTTTCACTGGCAGAGGGTTGCAGGAAGCTGTCACTGCTGAAAACGGAACTAGGGAGCCCGTTTTTGCTGGCAGAGCACTTCAGCTGCCACAGGCACCCCTGACACAAGTGACGTCAAAATCACCACGTCCACCCTGGCCACATCCACCCTAGTCCCCCGAGGTCAAATGCAACCCTGATATAGCCCTCAATGAAATCGAGTTTGACACCCCTGGTGTAGTTGATACCATGTGGGTTGAATATTCTGTAGTATTAGCATAAAGCAAATTCCCTATTTTTTATGTCTGTCTATAATAAAATCTAATAAGTGGGTCTTAGATAAGCAAAGGGCACACACAATACTGTTTTACATGAATATATTTTCCAATACTTTACGTGAACATATTTTCCAATAATCCAAAATCTAAAAACATAACCCATCTCACAAAAATTGACTCTGAGCAGCATGCATCAAATAAAATATTAAAATGACAAAAATAAAATCATTAAAATTAAACCATTAAAAATCAAAATATGCAAAACACGGATAGAATGAGTATCAACCACAAAATATTGATGAAGACACCATGGCAAATGAAAACACTAGCAAAGTGGCATTTCACAGTTCTCCAAAGAACTACTAAGAAATAAGAACTAAAACTAGGTTTAGAACTCAGCAAGAAAACTGAATACAAAAAGTAGCTACTATAATCAGAAGTGTACTAGATTCCCTTGCCTACCAGTTATTAAGAAAAAAGGCTGGAATAAAAGTTGCCTTACCATTTTCAATTTGTTCCAGGTGAGATTCATGGAAATCTAATTATTCACATTACTTAAAAGCTTCCCTGTAAGAATTAAGGGCAGGTGTTTCAAGATACATGAAAGTTCGTTAATATAGTACTGATTTTTCCCCTGTAGGCTTTTTTATATGACTTTCCACTTATACACTGAAATTGGGCGTTGGTCCTTACCTGACACGCCGTTTCTCTTCGAGCTGCGAGGAGCATCCAGAGTGTGTGTGGGTGGGTGGTGCTTCCGTCTCTGCTATTGTAGGCTGAGCTAAATTCCTGAGGAATGCTCCTCCTTCCATCACGTGACTCCATCCCAGCGTTCCCCAGTTTATGCGAAGGCAAGAGAAAACATTAAATCGTGCACTCATCTTACTATACTAGGTTCCTTGGCCGCAAACAAGACCCCACCAGACGGTGAAGGAAAAGGGAAGGGCTGGATGCTCCTCGCAGCTCGAAGAGAAACGGCGTGTCAGGTAAGGACCAACGCCCATTCTCCTTAGAGCTGCTCGGAGCATCCAGAGTGTGGGACATACCAAAGCTGGGCCTGTCCTACAGGAGGGGCGCCGTCTGGTCTGGGTCCCCTCGGGCTCCCTGAGAACCCTGTGATGAACCCTTCAACTGCAAGAAAACCTCAGCTGAGGCTTATCTGTCAATCTTGTATTGGCTGAAGGGTGACATAGAGACCCATGCAGCTGTCCGGCAGATGTCGAGCATTGGGTCCTGGGAAAACCGGACAGCTGAATTGCTGCACTCCAGTGGAGTGAGCCATGAAGCCCCTGAGTACCTGGGGGGCCTGTTCCTGGTATGCCTTGGCGAAGGCCTCCTTGGGTGTGTCATAGACTCTCCCTTTCGTGAGTTGGACCGAAGCCAAAAAAAGGGGGAAGGGGAAGGTTCAGGGTCCTGTGGGAAAGCCACTAATCTTGGTCAAGAGGAAGGGACAAGCCTTAGGACCACCGTGTAAGGATGGAATACGCAAAAGTCTTTTCTAACTGAGAGTGCAACACTCTCTGATATCCTAGACGCTGAAGAGATCGCTGAAGTGATCGCTGAAGTGATCCTGCCAAAGGAACTTACTTTGAATTATAGGAACTGAAGAGAAACCTCTCTGAGGGGAGCAGAGAGGGGGTTGTGTGAGGGAAGAAGAACCCTATTGAGGTCCCAGGATGGGTACCGGTGGAGGGCCAGAGGACGTAAGTTTGTGGTCCCTTTCAGGAAGGCACGAATACCGGGTTGGTGAGAGAGGGAAGTAGCCTCTTTAAGCTGATGCCTGTGAAAAAGGCTGCTACCTGACATACTTGGTGTATTGGGGGATAGCCCCTTGCTGAAATCCTCCTGGAGAAAGTGAAAACCTGGAGCACTGGAAGAGACCATTGTAAAAACCAGAAGTTTGACAAACCCTTTACCGAAGTCACCCAGATGTCTTTCATGGACCAGGCAGGATTGACTCACAGCCTCTGCTTTCTAGCTCACGGGATTAACCAGTAAACCAAACTGTCTCCCTTACTGATTGAAGATAGCCTGGCTGCTAAGAAGGTATAAAAGACCTTGCTGGAGAGGATTTCCCTCTTCAAGCGTTCCCGCTCAACCTCCACACAGCTAGTTGAAGCCATTGGGGGATCGGGTGGAGGAGGGGACCTGGAACCAGAGAGATTCTGTCTACTGGGATCCTCCAGGGAGGGGCTACGGTTAAACTGCGAAGAACGTGAACCAAGGGACTGGGTCAATAAGGAGCTAAGAGGAGCCGATCCGCTTTCTCGTGAAGTACCTCTTGAAGGACTAAGGCACCAGCGCCAGAGAGGGGAAGGCATGGAGGAGACCCGGTGGCCACGGACACCAAAGGGCGTAATGGATCTCCGCCAGTTGGGATGGGAATCTTGAAACTAACCTTGGAAGTTGGGTATGGAAGAGGGAGGCCAACGGGTCTACTACTGGCAGACTGATATGCGTGTCGCCTCCCTGAATAGAGCTGGAGGAGAAGCCTCTCCGACTGATCTATGGTGGCCCTGTACGACCAATCTGCTCAGGTGTTGGAGAAGCCCGAGATGAGGACCGCCCTGAGAGACAGGAGGATAGACTCTGACCACTGACAGAGGCGCTCGGCCTCCCTCATTAGGCGGGATGACTGAGTACCCCCCTGTTTGTTGATGTGAGATGGCCATGAATTTGCCAGTGAGGAAGAGGACGTGGAGGCCGCGTACCGGGGGGAGGCAACAGCGGAGAGCCAAGGGACTGCGCTAAGCTCCAGCCAGATTGTGTTGCATAGCTTCTCTGTTGCTGACCCTCCGCCCTGAGCTGAAAGGGACTGAAGGAGGGCACCCCATCCGGACAGACTGGCGTCTGTGGAAATGAGAGTCTGGAAGGCTCCCTAACGGGGGCAGCCCTTATTGATAGACACTCTGCTCCACCAGAAAGGGGAGAAGAGCACCCTTGGTCAAACCTTGACCTTCGGGCCCAGGGAATAAAGGAAATAAAGGAACTAAAGGAATCCTTGACCTTGTAAACGGGGAGCTCTAAGGGGAAAACCTTTCAAGGCCCCTGTCGGGTCTGACCGATTGTGGAAGCTAAGGAATCTCTCCAGAGAGAGAACACCCTCCCCTTCACAGGGTCTATTAGCATCCCCCGGAGGGTTATCCTGGAGGAGGGGGATAATCGTTTTTTTTGTTTTTTTTTAATTGATGAGGACCCAGTGTTCCTGGATAACGGTAGAGTTTTGAGGGTCCTTCACTGCGTGTACCCTGCAAGGGGAAAGGATGGGGGAGACATCCCAGTAACAGAGTGGAGCCCCGGGAGGGATCTGAGGAGGGCAGGTAGAGTAGCCAAGACCTTGGGGGGGCGTCACGAATGAAAATGGAGGTTATGTAGCAGAGGCACAGGAATTTGGAATGAGGAGGCCGGATCGGGATGTGTAAGAATGCCTGCGAAGGCACTGGAAGACAACCAGTCTCTATGCCCCATCCCTAGGGGGGATGGATTGCAAAATGCTTATTTTGAATTTGCGATATACGAGAAGGCGGATAAGCCGCTATAAACCAGAATCGCTCTCCGACCCCCAGAGAGTTTGGGAACCACGAAAGAGTGGGAGTAGAATCCCTGTCCTCTGGGCGATAGAGGAACGGGCTAGCAGTGGCTGGCCCCAAGTCACTCAGTAAGCGTTCATGGCTCAGGTGGGACTTGAACTTATGGTCTCCTGATTTCTAGCCTGGTACCTTAACCACTAGAACAAACTGGCCCAACTCTGTCGAGGAGGGGCTGAATTGCTGAGTCCCGAGGCTGCGCTTGGAGAGGTTCTTGGAGAGGAGACATGCCCTGCAAAAGTAGGGGGGGCAGTTTAGAACTCGAGGGCAGACCAAGCCTGAAGGAGTCCATAGCCCAGGCATCGGAAGAAGAGGAGTCCCACTGGGCGAAGGCTTCTAGGTGCCCACCGATGGGAATTAAGTCTAGTGGTTTATCTGGAGCGCCAGAGGAGCTTGATGCCTGAGCCAAGAAGAGGCCTCATGAACTTACCGCCTCTTCTGAGTCTATCAGAGGAGAAGGACCTGTCCTGAGGCTGTCCCGAGCAAAAGGGAGGGGACCCTTTGGTACCTGGGAGAGAGAGAGGATTGGAAGAGGGGATGAAAGGGAGCTCTCCGAAGGAGCTGCCAGGATCTGGACTCTGACTGTGGATGAGGGTTGATCCGAACAGTTTATTTCCCGCGAGGGGAGCGGAGGCTAATTTCACTTTATTCTAGAGATCTGCCTGCTAATGTTTTGGCCAGAACAGACTGGGAACAGAGACATGGGAGGGAATAGCACGGGAGGAGGCTGGTTCATGTTGTTTGAGCTGGCTGGTCAGTAAATAGATGACCTGATGAAGAAAAAAAAGCGGCCATGGCCGAACTGATTGCCGATGCTACAGACTGATGAGCTCAGCGAAGGCCAGCTCCAATAAATTCTCCTCTGGCCTCAGGCCTTCTAGGGAGTCACTGAGGGTGGAAGAAGCGGCCCGGCTCCAATAGGTTCATCCACCGCCGAGGTGCTCAATAGGAATAAGATAATTATATTAAGCACCTAAGATTTTCTATTCTTTTCGTAGAATAACAGAATTGGGAGAACCCCGGATCATCTAGGCCAACCCCCTGCACAAACAGGAGAGTCTATTCCAAGAACTAGCCTTTACCTATGATCAAACTCACGGCCTCCTGGTTGTGAGGCAGTCACTCCACCTCTATACCAAATGAACTGCTCCAGGATCTGCCTGAGCGATAGGAGAGGGGTTAGCTGGGTTCTGACTTGTTAGAACCAAGGGAAGCTAGGTTTAGAGCTGGAGGGATTTGATTAGATGGGGCCTGCAAAACTCTAAAAGGGAGGGCTGGTCGGGGTGAGCCATGTCCTCTGACACCTCTGCCCCTGATGGTTCTATGTCGGAAGGGGGGGGGGTTCGTTATAGTGTAAGGACCCCAAGAAAATACTGCTCCTGCTCTTCCTCTTGGTATTAATCTAAGTACCCTATCGCCTCCTCCTCGTCCCCCCTTGTGGAGGAGAAATCTCCCTCTGAAGGGTACCTGATCCTGGGTCGACTCAGACTGAAAGGGAATGATCTTACAGATTGGGTGACCAGCGGTTGTAGAACAGGCCTAATTGCCTGTTGGAGACCTTCCACGATTCTACTGCGGATAGCCAACTCCCTCCAGGATCTCAGTTGCTCCAGAACCTCTTGAATGAGAGGTTCCCCTTGGTGTAGGCCGATAGCTGAGGGCGTGAAGGTGGCCTCTGGTGTTTGTCTGGTCTGTGGTCCAGGAGCCTGATGGCCTTGAGAAGGCGAGCTGTTCCTGGATAGGAAATAGAAGGAGGAAGAATGGGAGGCACCATGCCTGCCTGCCAAGTGCATTTATCAATTTCTTTTTCCAGGGCCTTGAGGCGCTTTAATGCGTCCCTCTGGAAGGCTATGGAATCCTTAGCCTGCCTGCCTGCGCAGATGATGAATTTTTGATTTGGCCTTCAGAGAAGGGCCAGTGGGAGATTGCCTTCTGCCATTTTTATATATAATTGAGGAAGATAAATATCAATAGGAGGCGGTTGGCGCGCCTAGGGGTCGACCTACAACAAGGCCGGGAGCCCTGAGAATTTTCTGCCCTAGGATAATTTGCTCCTGCTCCCTGTTATACCCCCCCTTCAATTATTTTATTTA
The DNA here is from genome assembly GCA_033807585.1 of Hydrophis major. NCBI lineage: Eukaryota > Metazoa > Chordata > Lepidosauria > Squamata > Elapidae > Hydrophis > Hydrophis major. Next base: position 258,352 of record JAUCBL010000123.1, read on the forward strand.
TTTTTAATAGTTTTATTGTATATAAATATATATGAATAATTCTCTCTCTCTTACTTTCTTCTAGTCTGTTGATCTTGCCTCTCTTATTCCTTTTTTTTTTGTATTTGAAAACAGAGGTCAAAACGACCTAGACACGCCAGAGGCCTTAAGGCAAAGGAGCCCCTAGGCCTAGATCCAACTGCCTTCCCAGACAAAAAACTGGGCGGGAGTGGAGGGAGATAGACCGCACCAGCTACAGCTTGCTGCGGGTTAAGCCAACAATACGGAGGCAGGAAAACAAGCCTCTAAGCCACAGAAGGATTTCCTGAGTAAATATGTCCGAGCAGGCCTATGGGTCCTGCTGCTTTAAAATCGCACGCTGCAGATCGAAGATAAGATTCAAAATGGCGCCCGGCCACTAGGTGGCGCTTAAAATGGCGACCGCCTGCTGCGTGGCCTTACAGGGCCCTTAAGCAGTGACGAGGGAAACAGTCCCGAACAATTCAAGGTCCCCAAAGGAACCCAGGAAGGAAGGAGGCAAAAGAGGCTTCGCACTAAGGAAAAAACGCGGCGTGCGGTGGGGGGGGGGAATGGAGCGAAACGGAGCGTCTATTAAAGCAGCAAAAAAACGTCAGAAGGCAATGAGGAAGGGAGAGGGGGGTAGCTTGTAACGTAAGCTATCCTTCCCCTTGAAATCCCTTGGGCCCGAGAGGGCTTCCCAGGGGAATGCAAATTACAAATTGTGAAACCACTTTACAGGGCTAAGGGAAGAAAATGAACAGATACAACCTGAGAATGAAGTCAAAGTAAGGCTTGCTGAAAACGGCCAAGAGCACTTGAAAACACTGCCTACTCTGCGAGCGGCTGAGCATAAACTGGGGAACGCTGGGATGGAGTCACGTGATGGAAGGAGGAGCGTTCCTCAGGAATTTAGCTCAGCCTACAATAGCAGAGACGGAAGCACCACCCACCCACACACACTCTGGATGCTCCGAGCAGCTCCAAGGAGAATGAGAGCTGGACATGTACTCCTAATATACACTAAACAATGCTTCAAATTTTAAGGTAAGGCAGTGGTTTGCAGCAGTTCTCATGTCACAGAGATCTCCAACTTTGTCTTTCATAAGCTCAACTGTCTGCCATATAACTTGAGAAGATGACATTTGGCTTAAAAAATTGCAGTACAGGTGGTCCTTGACTTACAATCATTCACTTAGTGACCGTTCAAAGTTACAATGGCACTGAAAAAAGTGACATGACTGTTTTTCAGTTATGACCTTTCCAGCATCCCCATGATCATGCAATCAAAATTGACTCCTTTATGGCAGTTGCAGTGTCCCAGGGTCATGTGATCCCCTTTTGCGACCTTCTGACAAGCAAAATCAACCAGGTTACAAACTTATCAACTGCAGTGATTCACTTAACAACTGTGGCAAGAAAGGTCATAAAATGGGGCAAAACTCACTTAAAATGTCTCACAACCATAATTGAGCCCAAAATTTTTGTTAAGTCAAGGACTACCTGTACATGCCATGTAGACACTTCCATATGCCCAGAATCACTTTTCTTTCAATCAGACCTGCTGGGAAGCCATAAAATAGATCTGAAAAATTAACCAAGCAAACGTTCCTATGCAATTAGGAAAAAAAGATGTAGCTGCTTTAACAAGTTATCAAAGAATGCTGCTCTGAAGTTGATTATCAAGCCTTTATTTCAAACCTTTAAAGCACTGCACAACCCTCACAATAAATAATCCAAATATCTGAATCTGAAATTAATATCTGAATAATCTGAAATGTTAAAAAAAGCTTTGGTTTAATTAAAAAAATGGAAATACATAAATTCTAGAAATCTGGGGGCAGAAGAGATGTTTAATACCCAGGCAAAATGGCTTACCAAGATAGTGAATTACAGGTAGTCTGTTGAGGTATAAGATTTAATAGCTGCCAGCTGCTGAAAGTCTGAAGCAATAGAATGGGCGTTGGTAGAAGTGACCATGAACGCCTTTTCTATCTATGCTGCAAGAGAGCCCAGGATGGGTTGACTCCTTCCTATGATGTAATTTAGCCAAGTCTGTACTAAGATATAAAAGTCAGCCCCTGGGAGAGACCCCAGCTTTGGCGAAGATACTTGACAGACTGAAAGGTGTCTCTGAAAGCCCAAAATAAATTCAGAAATATGTCTTACCCTCTCCGGACAAATCACAGGAGGGGCTGGGCTCTCTTGCAGCATAGATAGAAAGGGCGTTCACGGTAACTTCTACCGTTCTCCTCCATGCCCATTCTCCTCCATGCTGCATTGAGAGCCCAGGATGGGACATACCAAAGCTTGCATGTCCATGGGCGGGTCCTCATCCAGCTCATCACACCAACTGTGGAACCACTTGTTGAAGCACCTGTCTGCCGAAGGCTGCAGTCGCCGAGGCAAAGGCATCCAGACGGTAGTGTCTGATGAAAGGAGACGGGGATGTCCACTTGGCCACATGACAAATCTCCTCCAAGGATGTTTGGGTCACCCAGGCAGCAGAAGTGGCCACGCTTCTGGTAGAGTGCGTCATCAGACCTCGGGGAACTGGAAGGGCCGCAGCTTTGTAGGCCTGCTCAATGCAAGACCTGACCCACCTGCTAATAGTAGAAGAGGCCTTGTGCCCCAAGTGAGAAGGGAAAAAAGAAACAAACATGGCTTCCGACTTCCTGAAGGAGGAAGTGCGCTTAATGTATATTCTAAGAGCCATTCTTACGCCTAGCATGTGCCACTGCCACTCTAAGTCATGGTGTGGGAGAGGACAGAAGTCAGGCAAAACAATGTCCTGGGACCTGTGAAACCAGATGTTAACCTTTGGAGTAAATGAGGGGTCCAGATGAAGAACAACCCTATCATCATGAAAGGAACAAAGGTCCTGTCTGATGGAAAGAGCAGCAAGCTCGGAAACCCTCCTGGGAGAAGTGATGGCAACAAGGAACACTACCTTCAGAGTCAGGAAACGGAGAGACACTGTTCTAAGGGGTTCAAAGGGGGGCTTTTGTAAGGGCATTAAGGACCATATGAAGGTCCCAGGAAGGATACCTGTGAACCACCAGAGGGTGCAGGTTGGAAGCCCCTTTCAAAAACCTCCTGACTGCAGGGTGATGGGATAAGGAAGGAAGCAAACCCCGTGAAAGGACCAAGGAGAGGGCCGCAACCTGCCTGCGTAAGGTGTTGGGGGCCAAACCTTTCTCCAGCCCATGCTGAAGGAAACTAAGAACTTCTGCCAACTGGGCTGAAGCAGGAGAAAGACCCTCCCTGACGCACCATCGGGAAAAAGCCTTCCAGGTGGCATCATAGATGTGCCTTGTAGAAGGTTTGCAAGATGCCAGGATAGTGAGGATGACCCTTTCTGGAAGATCAGCCTCCTCTAGCCGCTGCCGCTCAAGTGCCACACAGTCAGCTTGAACCACTGGGGCTCTGGGTGGAGCAGGGCCCCATGGTGAAGGGAGATTAGATGGGCTGGGATCCTCCAAGGAGAAGCCACCAATAGGTTGACCAGGTCCACAAACCAGGGTCTCCTTGGCCAATAGGATGCCAGGAGGAAGAGCTCCGCTCGTTCCTCCAACATCTTCCAAATTACTGCCGGAATGATGGGAAGCGGGGGAAAGGTGTAGAGGACACCCTTGGGCCATCTGCACCAAAGAGCATTGGTCCCCTCCGCTCCCTGGCAAGGAAACCTGGTGAAGAATCTGGTGGCTTGGGCGTTTTGAGGAATGGAGAAGAGATCCACCTCCAGTGTTCCGAATCTGAGGGAAAGGTCCCTGAATAGAGATGGAGGAATGGACCATTCTGCCTGGTTGACTAGGCTCGTGCTGAGCCAGTCGGTCTGGGAGTTGTTGACCTTGGAGATGTGGTCTGCCGAGATCAACAACAGGTATTTCTCTGCCCATAACCCCAACCGTAGAGCCTCTCTCATGAGGGCTTTGGACCTCAACCCCCCCTTGCCGGTTGACATGAGCCTTTGTGGCCATGTTGTCCGTAAGGACTAGAACATGAGAGCCGGTCACTGATTGCCCAAAAACGCTTGAGAGCCAGAAAAATGGCTCTGAGCTCTAGCCAATTTATGGGAAGGGTCTGCTCTGATCTGGACCAAACACCCTGAGCTATCTGGCCTTGCATATGGGAGCCCCAACCCAGGAGGCTGGCATCGGTGGTTATCACTAGCCTGTCTGGGTCCCTGAACAGGAGTCCCCTCCAGATTGACGGGGAACGCCACCAATTGAGAGATCTCCGGATTTGTGGCAGGAGTGGGACCTTGATGGATGAGTGGCTGGTTCCTGCTCGTTGGTAGGGAAGCAGGAACCATTGGAGGGGTTGGGAGTGGAGCCAAGCCCACGGGACGATGCCAATACAGGAGACCATCTTCCCCAGAAGTTTGGACAGCAGCGACAGGGGGACAATTTGATGTTGCTGGATCTGGCTGATGATCTCTGCAAGGCTCTTTCCACGAGCTGGGGACAGGAAAACCTGGCATGACGCGGTATCGATGACTGCTCCCAAGTGTTGCAATTTGGTTGTGGGAGAGATGGCTCTTTTTGGTGTTGATGGAAAATCCGTGGCTCTGGAGATATGACAGGGTAATTTGCAGATCCTGATGGGCCGCATGGATGGAAGAGGACAGAATCAAAAAGTCGTCCACGTAGCATTGGATCCTCACTGGAATAGAATGCAGAGATGCCATCAATGCTGCCAGAACCTTTGTGAAGACCCTTGGAGCCGATGAGAGGCCGAAGGGAAGTGCTCGATACTGGTAATGGATATTCTGATAACAGAAACGGAGAAACTGGCGATGATGAGGCCAAATTGGGATGTGGAGGTAAGCCTCAGTGAGATCAATAGAAGAGGTCGCCCTCCCGAATGGTCTCTAAAATAGAATGCAGAGTCTGCATTTTAAATCGCCTGTATTTTGCAAATTGGTTGAGAAATTTTAGATCAAGGATGGCTCGCCACCCCCCTGAGGCTTTGGGAATGATGAAAAGGTGAGAGTAAAGCCCACGTCCCCATTGAGAGGGGGGAACAGGTTGAATAGCCCTGATTTCAAGAAGGTGCTGAATGGCCTGATTCATGAGGGCTTGCCTTGAAATGTCCCGAGAAACAGGACAGATCAAAAAATTTTTTTGGGGGGGTGACATTAGGAAGTCCAATTGTAACCCTGACCTAATAGTGCTGAGCACCCAGGCGTCCGTCGTTGACTCCTCCCATTTGGAGGCAAAGAAGGCTAGATGACCTCCAATGGGTGGGGAGAATCAGGGATTACTTAGAATGATGGAAGGAATGACCCCCTCCCCCCCAAAAGGGCCGTTTACCAGTAGAAGGTTGTTGCCTGCCAGATGCTTCCGCCCATTGGTCTTGGCGTTGGGAGTATGGCCTTTGAGAGCAGGGGAAGCGAGATGAGGTCTCCGCTCGGAAGGCAGGAGGGCGATAAGGAGCAGGGCGATAGTCGGCTCTTTCTTCCCAGAGGAAGAGAGAATTTTATGTTTATCTCTGGTTTCGATAAGGTTCCAAAGCATCACCAAAAAGCTTATCGCCTGCGAATGGAACTGAAGCCAGCTTCCATTTTCGGCATGACTCTGCCTGCCAATTTCGGAGCCATAAAAGTCTTCTTGCTGCTACAGAAGATGCCATGGCCTTGGATGCAAATTTGGTGGAATTGAGAGTGGCATCCGCAGTGAATTCCACTGCTGCGATAATCTTATTGTCTTGGTGAGACTGAAGGTCAGAAGTAGGCAATCTATTCTGGAGTTGGCGCAGCCACCGTATGGATGCCCTCGTGAAAAAGGATGCTGCTGTTGAAGCCCGAACAGCCCAAGCAGCAGCCTGGTGATTGCGCTTGAGGGTCTGTTTGGAACATTTATCATCCTATTTCAGGATATCTTCTGGCTCCGTGGGAATGCCAGAAGATGAGAATGAGGCCAGAACCGGAATGTCAAAAGAAGACACTGCCAGGGCATTGTCCAGAGCTGTGCTGACATTGTAGAAACCCTTATTCAAAGAAGATGGGCGAGGACCTGCCAAAGGAGAAGCACACTGTTCCTTGACCATGTCCAGGAACAAAACGGGAGAAGGCAAAGCCTCTGCATGCACTACAGGCTTGGAGAAGAGCAAATCCCCTTGGCTAGAGGGATTTCCTTGTGGCTCAGGAGCCACTTTGTCTGGCGACAGCTTGGCAATGACCAAGGCCTTGCTGAGTAATTGCCTGAAGAGAGTAGGCTTGAAGACCAATGCAGAGGATGTCTGCTCTGGGCGAGAATCCTCTTCCTCTGAAAGATTTTGGTCAAAAATCTCACCCTCTTCACACTCTGAACAAGAAAAGTAACTGTTTTCAGATGGTGAAACCCTTCCTTATCAACCTCCTCCCATTCTGGTCGAGAAGACTGGACCCTGAGGTCCTGGGGCCTGTGTAAATCAGGGTGATGAGGCAAGGAACCTATAGATTGAGAAGGAAGAAGGGCTTGAACCCTTTCCAGAGGTTGAAGACTTTGCTTGAAGCCTTCAGCCAATCCCTGCCTAATGGCCAATGAGACATCATCTTGGATATCCCCTGGTCTATGCTCAAAGGTAGAGGCAGAAGGCCCGCTGCTGTGGGAGTGAAGGTGGCTTCAGGCCTAGATTGAGGAGAGGTTCAAGGCCTGGAGGGAGGGGGAGGAGCATAGGGCCCAGAAGCTTGTTGGAAATAAGGCCCAGATCTGCTTAGATCCTGAGGATCTGATTGTACTGCAAGAGCCTCAGGAGACCAGGATGGAGGATGGAAAGGCTCATAGATAACTTCTCCTCCCCTGGGAGGGCTTGGTTGGGGCCCACGAGTATCACCTGAAACATGCTGTAGTTGCACTCCCTTCTGTTGAATAGTTCTGTTGAACTGCCTCTCTAGGGCTGCATGTCTACGCTTCTCTGCCCTCAACTCAGCCTGAGTTGCCTTCTTAGGGGCCAGAGCCTTATCTTTGATTTTAGCAGCCACCTCCCTCTGGACTGATTGGGTGCGTTGCCTACGTCTTTTTCTCTTATTGGGCTTAAGAGACTGTTCCACTTGGGGGGGGGAGCTCTGCCTGAGCCTTATCTTGCTCCATTTGTAGAATAAAGGCTCTTGCATTGGAAAGCTGTTTAGAAATTTTTCTATTAATCCCCTTAGGGTATAAATGGCCCCCGGGCTTACAAAATGGCCACTCACCTCGTGGTGGAAGGCTTCAATCCAAAATGGCCACTGACTTAGAGGAAACAGGCTCCAAGATCGAAGAATTGCTCCTTAGGCTATACAGAGCTCCGAGCGAAGTCAGCAAGGGAAAAACGCAGCAACCAGCCACACGATCGGCTGACTTGTGCTCTTATCTGTTTGCCTATCATTTTTACGATCGCTCAAAACCGCAGGCATGGGGGAGGTCTACACACACTGCCCAGCTTGCCTGCACAGAGCTTGGTAACGCTGCTCCCAACGTTGCAGGACAGAGAGCCCTTCTCTCCTGGAAGAGCAGCTGCCCAGATCCCTGGGAGCTGCTTGAAGCGAGGAAAAAGTACTGAAGATCACTGGTGAGTGCTATCTAACGCTTTCAGACACAGCTACTGACTGAAAGGAGCCGAGTCAAAAGCTGGGGTCTCTCCCAGGGGCTGGCTTTTATATCTTAGTACAGACTCTGCTAAATTACGTCATAGGAAGGAGTCAACCCATCCTGGGCTCTCGATGCAGCATGGAGAAGGCTGATGCAATGAGGATAATCAGCACTGCTACTGCCCCTTTAAGACTGGGGATGGGTTCTACCCCTTTAAGAGGTGTTTATATAAAGGCAGCCATAAGAGTGCATGTCCTCTCTCCTTGTGTTCTACATCCATTGCAGAGTTCTCAGTGTTAAGATTGCTTGCTTGCAAGGAATTTTGCCTACCATGTATATTTCTGTATATAACTGTTGTATATAAACCACTGTTAAATGTCTAAGTCTCTGTGTGCTGTGTTTTGCTCCTGGGTTGTCTCATAATAGTCATGCTGCAAACACTCTGACATAGTCCTTGTCTTATGACAACTGAGCCCAAAATTTATGTTGCTAAGCAAGACAGTCAAGTGAATTTTGGTCACATGATGCTTGGCAACTGACTAGTATTTAAGATGGTTGCAGTGTCCCAGAGTCATGTAATCCTCTTTGGTAACCTTCTGTCAAGGCAAGGCAGTAGGGAAGCCAGATTCATTTAACAGCCATGTTATTAACTTCACAGCAGGGATTCACTTAACTGAGGCAAGAAAGGTTGGGAAATGGGGCAAAATTCACTTAACTGTCTCTCAGCAACAGAAAAGTTGGGCTCAATTGTGGCAGTACCCAGAGGAGTACCTGTATAAGGGCTTGCTTTTGTAACACTATCCTCCTGATTTAAGACAGTAACTACATTGTATTACAGTGTTCAAGAACCTGTTCCTCTGTGATGAAGTTGCCCATTGCAGCTAATGCATTATAGCAACTGTGAAGTGATCCCAGCTAGAATAGGATGGTTTATGGTTTGCTACTTTAATTTCAAAGGAAAATATGTCATAGGAATATGGAGATTGCAAAAAATGTCAGATGTAGGTATATTAACGTATTTCCCAAGCCTGGTTCCAGACAATTACACACTAAATTCCCAAACATATCAGACCAAGCAATTCAAGCCAGCCTATATGCTATCTGTAATCATGGGCACATTTCACAGAGATGCCTCTAAGATGCATTTAAAGCAGCAGATAGGGAAGTCAATAAGAAAAAATGGAGGGAAGTTCAACTATTTTTTCACTGTATTTGAAATTTGGAGATGTAATCCAAATTATCTGCAGGTTGCCAAATTGCATACCCTGAATGTATTACAGATGGTCCTAGACTTAGGACCACAACTGAACCCAAAATGTGTTGCTGAGACAGTTAAGTGAGTTTTGCCCTGTTTTATGACCTTTCTTGCCATAGTTTGTTAATTGAATCAGTGTTCCCCATTGACTTGGCTTGTCAGAAGGTTGCAAAAGGGGATCATGTGACAGCAGGACACTGCAACCATCATTGCACAAGTTACATTACAGCCTGTTGCCAAGTGTTCTAATTTTGATCACATGACCATAGGGATCCTGCAATGGTCATGTGAAAAATAGTTATGTCACTTTTTCCAGTGCCCTTGGAACTTTAGTCACTAAATGAACTGTTGTAAGTCAAGGACTACATGTATGGTAGCAGTATAATAGAGGTACATACATTGACCAACAACCATTTATTTAGCAACTATGCTAAAAAAAACATATTAACCCAAGATTTAAGAGGACTTTAGTGGGATGCAACTGGCTGATCAGCAGACACTAGCATTAGGGTCATTCCATGTCAAGTGGTCCGATTTCAGAAAAGTGCCCTGCTCAACCATCACAGATTTCGATAAAAGGGGCGTTGGTAGTTACCTGATACGCCCTTTCTATTTGAGCTGCGAAGAGCATCCAGAGATGGGGAGGTGCTTTAGTCTCTGCTTGCTTAGGCTGAGCTCGAATTGAGGAACGCTCCTCCTTCTTCACGTGACTCTTCCAGGGCGTTCCCCAGTTTTGCGAAGGCGAGAGGAAAAAAAGGTTGCTTCTATCCCTATCACCTAAATAATTTTTTGGTCCTTGGCCGAGAAAGAGAGGCCCCACCAGACGGAAATTAGGGTGGGGCTGGATGCTCTTCGCAGCTCAAATAGAAAGGGCATATCAGGTAAGTACCAACGCCCCTTCTCCTATGAGCTGCTCAGAGCATCCAGAGATGGGACATACCAAAGCTTGGCCTGTCCTAAGGGAGGGATTCCGTCTGGTCCTGGATCTCCCTAGGGTCCCTAAAAACCCGCTTCAGGACCCGCCTGCCAAATGAAGCCTCCGCAGAGGCAAACACATCAATTTTATAGTGCCGAATGAAGGGGGAAGGTGAGGCCCAAGTCGCAGCCCGGCATATTTTGGTTATTGGTGCCTGGGTAGCCCAGGCCAGAGAGGTGGCTGCGCTCCTGGTTGAATGGGCTGTTATGCCCTTAGGAACCTGAAGGGCCTGGGACTGATACAATTTAGCTATGGCCGCCCTAATCCATCGTCCTATGGTAGAAGATGACACCCTGTGTCCCAGTGTTTTGGGTTGGAAAGAAAGGAATAGAGCCTCCCACTTCCTGAAGGCCTTTGTGCACTTGATGTAAATTTGCAGCGCTCGTCTTACATCGAGTTTGTGCCATTGTTGTTCCCTTTCCTGCAAAGGATTGGGGCAAAAATTTGGGAGGTTGAGCTCCTGGGCTCTGTGGAAATCCGAATTGACCTTTGGCAGAAAGGTGGGGTCGGGTCGGATAACCACCCTTTCTGTGTAAAAGACACAGAGGTCTTGCCTGACAGACAGGGCTGCTATTTCTGAGATACGTCGGGCTGATGTAATAGCCACCAGTAAAACCACTTTATATGTTAGGAATTGGAGACCCGTCTCCCTCAGAGGCTCGAAGGGCTCTTTGGTGAGGGAGAGAAGGACTTTATTGAGGTCCCAGGTGGGATAACAGTGCACTGGGGGGGGGGCGTAAGTTGGTAGCCCCTCTAAGGAAGGCTTGGATGAGGGTGTGGTGAGAGAGGGAACACACCCTCGTAAGAAAGGACTGATGAGAGGGCAGCTACCTGACGCTTTAGGGTGTTAGGAGACAGCCCCTTGTCAAGTCCCTCCTGAAGGAATTCTAAAATTTGAACTATGGAGGGAGAAACTGGGTTAATTTGAAGTTTGTTGCACCAACGACAGAAAATGGCCCATGTGGCATTATAAATTCGGATGGTTGATGGTCGTCTGGCCGCCAGGTGTCAATGACCTTATTTGAGAGCTGTCCTTTCCTCAAAGTGCTCTGCTCAACCTCCAAATGGTCAGTTGGAGCCATTGCGGATCTGAGTGTAGAAGGGGCCGCTGGGACAAGGAAATCCTGTCTGGTGGGATCCTCCGGAGGGGGGCCACCGAGAGGGTGCGAAGATCCGCAAGCCACAGCCGTCTGGGCCAGTAAGGAGCCACCAGGAGCAACTCTGCCTTTTCGTGGAGCAGCTTCTGGATAACCCTGGGTACCAGAGCTGGAGGAGGGAAGGCATAGAGGAGCCCCAAGGGCCATGGGCAGCAGAGTGCATTGTGATTCTCCAATCCTTGGGACGGATATCTTGAAAGGAATCTCGGGAGCTGGGTATTGAGAGGGGAGGCAAACAGGTCTATTACTGGTTTCCCGAATATCCTTGTTGCCTCTCTGAACAGGGATGGGTGGAGGTGCCACTCTGAATGGTCTATGGTGGCCCTGCTTAACCAGTCTGCCTGGATATTTGATAGCCAATGTTAGGAATAACATTGTTTACCCTAACTGGTTTAGGTAAAATAATATGTTGAAGACTGCATTTTTCCCCTACTGGAACGGGAGAGAGAAAGGACTGTTGATTTATCAATGGTGAGAGGACTGATTTATTGTAAGTGAACTGACATTGGATATTCTACACGGACTTTGCTAATTGAATATCCTTGAATGGACTGACTAAAAACGATACATCACTAATGGACTGTTATTTTGACTATGCTATAAAACTCTAAGTGGAATAAACTATATTTTTGATAACACAAGCGTATCTGTTATTTTTACTGTATATTAACGAACATACAAACTTATCTCACACATTTATCTGTATGCCTATCTGACTAACGCTGCACATTCTGTTTAGCTTGTCTCCATAACACTGGTTGGGGAACCCAGGCTTAACAGCCCTGATATGTGCTCTGCCTTGGTGGACAGAAGGTTGGTCTCTGCCCAGCGACAGAGGCGCTCGGCTTCCTTCATTAGCTGGATTGAATGTGTGCCCCCTTGTTTGTTGATGTGTGCTTTGGCTGTGACGTTGTCTGTCAAAATGAGGATGTGTTGCCCGCGTACCTGGGGGAGGAAGCTGAGCAGGGCCAGGAAAGCGGCGTGAAGCTCCAGCCAATTTATACTGCACGATTGTTCTATTGCAGTCCATCTCCCCTGGGATGAGAGAGACTGGAAGTGGGCTCCCCATCCGAATAAGCTGGCATCTGTGGTGATGGTCAGCCTTTGAGGTTCCTTGAAGAGGCAGCCCTTGTTGATGAGTGGTCTTGCCCACCAGAGGAGGGACGTGAGGACCTTGGGCGGAACCCTGACTGGGAGCTTTGAATTGCTTCTGCCAGATCTCTGGTACGGGAGCAGGAACCACTGTAGGGATCTGGTATGAAGATGGGCCCAGGGAACAATAGAAATGCAGGAAATCATTTTCCCCAATAATTTAGACAATTCCAGTAAGGGCACCCTTTTGTGGTGCCTAGTTTCCTTAACCAATTTCTGAATACTAAGGAGTCTTTCTGAGGACAGGTAGACCTTACCTTCCACTGTGTTGATAAGAGCCCCCGGGTGGGTTATCTGAGTAGAAGGAAATAACTGGCTCTTTTTCCAATTTATGAGGAACCCATGTTCCTGAAGGGAATCTAAAGTGGCCTGGGTGTCCCTCACTGCCTGATCAATAGATGACGACTGAATCAAAATATTGTCTAGATTGCATTAGAGACGGATGGGGGTATTTCTGATATGAGCAGCCAGAGCTGCCAGGACCTTGGTAAAAGTCCTGGGGGCGGAAGCCAGTCCAAAGGCCACGTACTCAAAATGTTGGTTATTGTAACAGAACCGTAGGAATTTGGAGTGGGAAGGCCGAATGGCAATATGTAGGTAAGCTTCTGTTAAGTCTATGGATGTGAGAAAGTCCCCATGTCTGATCCCTAGTTGTATAGATTGAAGGGTGTGCATTTTGAACCTACGGTAAGTTAAAAAATGGTTAAGTCGCTTCAGATCTAAGATGGCCCGCCATCCCCCCGAATGTTTTGGAACGATGAAGAGGTGGGAATAAAAGCCCTGACCTCGTTGGTCGGGTTGAACAGGTTGGATGGCCCTTATGTTAAGGAGGTGCTGGATGGCAAAAGTCATCAGATTGCGTTTGATTGGGTCTTTGGAGAGGGGGGATGACATAAAGAAGTTTGGGGGGGTGGAATGGAACTCGAGGGCAAGGCCAAATCTAACGGTGTCCCTGACCCAAGAGTCAGAAGTAGAAGAGTCCCATATACTGGCAAATGACTTTAGGCACCCACCAATGGAGATAAAGTCCTTATGTTTATCTGGGACGTCTGTATGGCCTGCTTCCGGTCCCCCGAAAAGGTCTTTTATATAGGCTGCCCCTCCTACTCCTGTCTCCAGAGTCAGGTCTATCCTGGAATTGGCCCGGTCTGAAGGAGGGAGACCTCTGATATCTGGGAGAGAAGGGGGCCTGATAGGAGGGCCAAAAGGAGCCCCTCCAAAAGGGCTGCAACTGTCTGGAATCTGACCTTCGGGTGAGGGAAGGGAGGAATTTCTTTTTTGTTCCTGGTCTCCATAAGTAAGGGGTCCAGGGATGGGCTGAATAGTTTGTCTCCCACTATGGGAGAGGAGGCCAGCTTGGCTTTGTTTTTAAAATCCGCCTGCCAGTGTCTGAGCCATAGCAGGCGGCGGGCCTGTACGTGCGATGAAATTGCCCTGGCAGAAAATTTGACCGTGTGATATGTGGCGTCCGCCGAAAACTCAGCTGCGGCGGTGATCTTAGCAATGTCCTGGTGAGCTCTGGTGTTAGAAGCAGGGACATGTTTGAGCTGGCGCAACCATCGAATTGAGGATCTTGTAAAGAAAGATGCAGCTGTAGCCGATCTTATGGCCCATGCGTCCGACTGATGGGCCCTGCACAGGGCCAGCTCGGCCCGCTTTTCCTCCAGTTTTAGGGCCTCTAACGCCTCAGTCGGAGTAGAGGAAGAAGCCAGGCCCACAATGGGCTCGTCGACCTCAGGGGTGTTCAACAGTTTAGAGAAGTCCGGGTCCAGGTTGAAGAATGTTTTGTCATGGTTAGAGGGGGCTGGGGGGACCACTACAGACGCCAGTTGTTTTTGGACCAGATCTGCAAGGATGGGGGGGCTGGAATAGTCTTGGCCTCTACCACGGGTTGGTTAAAAATGAGGTCCTCAGGTCCCTCCCCAGAGGGCGGAGGGGGGACTGAGGGGGATTGCTTACTCAGACCTGAAATATTTTTGGCCTTAAATAATGATTTGAATAGTTGCAGCTTAAAGAGGCCCACGAAGGCAGGCTGGTCAGGGGTGAGCCCCTCGTCCTCGGACATTTCGTCCTCTAGAGGGTCTATGTCTGATAGGGGCTCGCTATAGTGTATGGACCCCAAATCGAAGTCTGGTTCCATGAGTTGATCTCCTTCCTCCTCCCCCTCCCCCATTTCCTCCTCCCACCCTTGGAGGGGGGGTTCCCTATGCAAGGGCACCTGAGCCAGACGCTGTTCAGACCTAGGTAGGGATCTCACAGAGTGAGATTCCTGGTCAGAGCCTACCAGATACAGACTGGACCTGGTGGCTTGCTGGATGCCAGTTGCGATGCCTTGGCGAATAGCCAACTCCATCCAGGATCTTATCTTTTCAGGGATCTCCTCAGGGAGAGACTCCTCTTGGCAGAGACCGGCAGCAGTTGGGGTGAAGGTGGCCTCTGGAGCCCTTCTGGTCAATGTTTCAGGAACCAGAGCCTGTTGTTCCTGAGATGGCAAGCTGCACCTGGAGGAGGAGGAAACATCTGGGGGGGGGAGTTGAGCACAGGTAGAGGGGCTGGAGGATGGGGGAACTTGAGGCACCTTGAGTGCTTCCTTAGATCTATTTCATTTTGCAGGGCATTGTGGCATCTTAGGGCGTCCCTCTCGGCCGCTTTGGAGGTCTCCTTAGCCTGCTTGTGCAAGTGATGGGTTTTGGCTTTTGCCTTCAAAGAAGGTCCTCTAGAGGTATTGCCATCTGCCATTGCAATGACTTAAATGTGGCTGTAATAAGATAGGAATCAATATGAGGCGGTTGGCATGCCCAGGGCCCGGTCTAGCAAGACGGTGTCCCTGATCAGTATTACTTCCCCCTTTTACTATAATTTAATTCAGGGGAAATTCTTTTTTATTTATTTATTTTATATCTCTATGTAGAGATATGAACATGAAGCCAAAGAGAAAATAATTGAGCCGCACCTCAGTGATAATATTTTGATTATAAAAATATTATACTGTTAAATCTGAATCAATAATATATTTAGATGGTTGTTATAGCTGTATCCCAGCTCCTGGGATAAGGAAGAGAGCCAATTAGTCAAATATCGAAACGCCTAGGCCCAGTGAGTTAAGGCTAGGGCCTGCAGCAGCCTTTCTGCACAGGCTGACACTAGGCCTGGGTGCAGCTGCTGCGCTGCTGGAGAGAGGCTGTGGGGTTGAGCCAACAAGTAATCCAATTAAATACAAGCCAGAAAATAGAGAAAAACTAGAATAAGCTCTGATATAAAGCCAGGCAGGGGCTTGGTATTCAGAAAAAAACACAGCCTTCAATTAGGGAGAAACAAAATGGCGCATGCCACGAGGCAGCCTCCAAAATGGCAGCCGTTAAGACGACGTGCCTCCCAGCAGCATTTCCCCACCTGGCAAGCTGAACAGAAGCTCGGTTCAGCAAGGGGCTGAAAGGAGAGAATGGACTTTCTCCTTAAAATAACAGAAGGAAAGAATAACGGCGTTCCGGGGGGGGGGGATTGCAGAAAGGCTCAAAATGGAGCAAATAACACAAGTCTCTGCAACAAAACTACAGGGAGAGGGAGAGGGAAAGGGAGAGAGAGAGAGAGAGAGAGAGGGAGGTATATTTGGCCATGGGAGGTAGTGCAAAAATCACTACTGCCCCTCCCTTGGCCTCCCCAGGGGGCGAAAACTGTGCTTCCCCTTAGTAGCTAGAGTGCCAATCTAACAATTGAGCAGGGCTAAGGAGAGGGAATCAAACCTGAAATTAAAGCTGATTGAAATAGCTGTGAGAATCCAAGAATTCTTGCTTCGGCCAAGGAGCAAAGAGCAGAAACAGCCTGTCTAGCACGAGGCTGAGCAAAAACTGGGGAACGCCCTGGAAGAGTCACGTGAAGGAGTGTTCCTCAATTCGAGCTCAGCCTAAGCAAGCAGAGACTGAAGCACCTCCCCATCTCTGGATGCTCTGAGCAGCTCATAGAATTGTGTGAACATGCACACATGTTCCCAATGAACATTGGTAGTGTTACATTTGCTGATGCAATACTTGCAGAGATATAGTCATTTTTTTGACCCCATGCCACAGCCTTCTACAGTGTCATGCCCCTGGTGGAGGCTGACTCTGAGGGAGAGGAGAAACAGCCAACAGGGAGTGGAAGTGTGGCTCAGGAGGTTGTGGAGAAGGCTGGAGAAGGGCAGAGGCCAGCTGAGCAGTCAGAGGAGGACCCAGGTCCATCCCCTCTCCATCCTAGGGCATGCAGGGAGGAGAGAATAAGGTAGAAATGTGGATTACTCTGGAGGAGAGGGCCTTGATCCTCTTCATGGGCTGTGACAACTGAATAAGAGGTAGGACATGCGTACGGGTGAATGCTGGAAACAAAGCATGGAAATATCTCTAGTTTATGGTTCCTCTCTGAGTTTGACGTCCTTCCTAGTGTGTGTTATCTGTGGACATCCTCCAGCCCTTATCTTGCCTGGTTTGTGTTGCTTTTTTCCTTCTTGTAACTGTGTGGGAGTTTTCTGTCCTCAGTCAAGAATATTCTGAGCTTGGAAGCAAAGTGAAGGAATAAAAGGAGCTTCACCTGTTTTCTGTGACTGTTTGTTTTGTATCCCACCCTAGATCATCACAGACAGGTAAAACTCTAAAAAATTAGAATATCCTGCAAAAGTTCATTTATTTCAGCAATGCAACTTAAAAGGTGAAACTAATATATGAGATAGACTCATTACATGCAAAGCAAGATAGTTCAAGCTGTGATGTGTCATAATTGAGATGATTATGACTTACAGCTCATGAAAACCCCAAATCCACAATCTCAGAAAATTAGAATATTGTGAAAAGGTTCAATATTCTAGGCTCAAAGTGTCCCACTCTAATCAGCTAATTAAGCCATAACACCTGCAAAGGGTTCCTGAGCCTTTAAATGGTCTCTCAGTCTGGTTCAGTAGGAATCACAATCATGGGACAGACTGCTGACCTGACAGTTGTGCAGAAAACCATCATTGACACCCTCCATAAGGAGGGAAAGCCTCAAAAGGTAATTACAAAAGAAGTTGGATGTTCCCAAAGTGCTGTACCAAAGCACATTAATAGAAAGTTATGTGGAAGGGAAAAGTGTGGAAGAAAAAGGATGACCAGCAGCAGGGACTACTGCAGCCTGGAGAGGAGTGTCAGGAAAAGGCCATTCAAAAGTGTTGGGGACTTTCACAAGGAGTGGACTGAGGCTGGAGTCAGTGCATCAAGAGCCACCACACAGAGACGGATCCTGGACATGGGCTTCAAATGTCATATTCCTCTTGTCAAGCTGCTCCTGAACAACAAACGTCAGAAGTGTCTTACCTGGGCTAAAGAAAAACAGAACTGGTCTGTTGCTCAGTGGTCCAAAGTCCTCTTTTCTGATGAGAGCAACTTTTGCATCTCATTTGGAAACCAAGGACCCAGAGTCTGGAGGAAGAATGGAGAGGCACACACTGCAAGATGCTTGAAATCCAGTGTGAAGTTTCCACAGCCTGTGTTGATTTGGGGAGCCATGTTATCTGCTGGTGTTGGTCCACTGTGCTTCATTAAGTCCAGGGTCAACACAGCCATCTACCAGGAGATTTTGGAGCACTTTATGCTTCCTTCTGCAGATGAGCTTTATGGGGATGCTGACTTCATTTTCCAGCAAGACTTGGCACCTGCCCACACTGCCAAAAGTACCAAAACCTGGTTCGATGACCGTGAGATTACCGTGCTTGATTGGCCAGCAAACTCGCCTGACCTGCACCCCATAGAGAATCTATGGGGCATTGCCAAGAGAAAGATGAGAGACATGAGACCGAACAATGCAGAAGAGCTGAAGGCCGCTATTGAAGCAACCTGGTCTTCCATAACACCTCAGCAGTGCCACAGGATGATAGCTTCCATGCCACGGCGCATTGAGGCAGTAATTGCCGCAAAAGGGGCCTCAACCAAGGGCTGAGTACATAAGCATGCTTATACTTTTCAGAGGTCCGAAATTGTTCCATGTACAATCCTTGTTTTATAGATTGCATGTAACATTCTAATTTTCTGAGATTGTGGATTTGGGGTTTTCATGAGCTGTAAGCCATAATCATCACAATTATGACAAATCACGGCTTGAACTATCTTGCTTTGCAGGTAATGAGTCTATCTCATATTAGTTTCACCTTTTAAGTTGCATTACTGAAATAAGTGAATTTTTGCACGATATTCTAATTTTTCGAGTTTTACCTATACAGTATGACTCTGAGGTTTCAGCAACTTTGAGACATAGTATCTCCAGAAATGTTTTGTTCAAACAAAACTTGGTCATCTTTTACAACTTTTTGTGCTCTATGAAACAAAATAAAAACATTTTCATGAGCAATCTCCATCAAGATAATTTTGAGCAAATATTGTGGCTCAATAAAAGGTTAAAGTTTTGCTATTTATATCTCTAGAAGGAAAGGTATGATAAACATGAAACTTTGCATGTAATAACACAAGGTTTTCACCCCTCTCTTCAACCCTGCCGGTTCCCCGGTGTCCTGTTTGCAGTCCCACACAAGGATGTGCCCCCTGCCCCCATTACATGTCTATTGGGAGCGCCCGAGCCTGGTTTCTGGAGTCCTTTGGGGCACCGGGTATAAAACTGCATCTAGTTGGGCACTCCTTTGTCTGAAGGGGAAGGTTCCTGGTTCCTTGTGTTGCCAATGATTTTTTTTCCTCCCGTGGACTGTGGAGGAATCAAGAGTTTCACATATTTGTGGTGTGGGTCCCAGTCAAAAAATTGGAGCCTTTTGGCAAGGCTTCTTGTATTTTATGTTACCGGCCCATTGCAGGCTAATATAATAGTTGAGGTAGAGAAGTTGTTGAAAGAGAAATTGTAATATAATGGCAAAATAGTTCATTTTATTATACTGGTTGAAGAGTGGCTTCTGATAATGAAATGCAAAATGGGCGTTGGTTCTTACCTGACATGCCATTTCTCTTCGAGCTGTGAGGATCATCCAGAGAGTGGGAGGTGCTTCAGTCTGTGTTGTTGTAGGCTGAGCTTAATTACTGAGGAACGCTCCGCCTTCCATCACGTGGCTCCCTTGCAGCGTTCCCCAGTTTATGCAAAGTCGAGAGGGAAGAGAAATTCGTACTCTCATCTTACTAGACTTAAGGGTTCATTGGCTGAAACAAGACCCCACACCAGACGGTGAAAGAATAAGGGTGGGGCTGGATGATCCTCGCAGCTCGAAGAGAAATGGCGTGTCAGGTAAGAACCAATGCCCATTCTCCTTAGAGCTGCTCGGATCATCCAGAGAGTGGGACATACCAAAGCTTGGCTGTCCTACGGGAGGGACTCTGTCTGGTGTGGAGGCCTCCGCGGGTCCTTGAGGACTCGCTGAAGGACTCGTCTGCCAAACGAAGCCTCCGAGGCAAATATGTCGATATGTCTAATGAAGGCAGACGGGGAGGCCCAGGTGGCTGCCCGGCAAATATCAGTGATTGGAGCTTGGGTGGCCCAAGCTGCCGAGGTAGCCGCACTTCTGGTGGAGTGTGCTGTTATTCTGCTGGGTACTGACAGAGCCTGAGACAAGTAAGCTTTAGAAATAGTAGCTCTGATCCAGCGGCCGATGGTTGAAGGGGACACTTTGTGGCCCAATGTCTTGGGTTGAAAAGAAAGGAATAGGGATTCAGACCTCCTAAAGGGCTGGGTGTGCTTATTGTAAATGCGAAGAGCATGTCTCACATCCAGGGTGTGCCAAAGCTTCTCCCTCTCCCGTGAGGGATTGGGGCAGAAGTTTGGGAGCGTGAGTTCCTGTGCCCTGTGGAAGGCTGAGTTGACCTTGGGCAAGAAGGTAGGGTCCGGCCGGAGAACCACCCAGTCGGCATGGCAGATACAAAGGTCCTTCCTCACCAACAAGGCTGCTATCTCCGATATTCGCCGAGCCGAAGTAATGGCCACGAGGAACATGACTTTGAATGTTAAAAACTGGAGGGTGGATTCCCTGAGAGGCTCAAAGGGGTGTTTAGTAAGGGACACAAGGACCTTATTGAGGTCCCAGGTAGGATATCGGTGAACTGTTGGGGGACACAAATTAGTGGCTCCTCTGAGGGCCCTAATGCGAGGGTGGTGGGAAAGGGGACCAAGGTTGTCACAAGCGATGACAGTTGTGAGGGCTGCGACCTGATGCCTCAAAGTGTTAGGGGAAAGCCCTTTCTTCAGACCTTCTTGGAGGTAGTCCAAGACCCAAGCGATGGAGGGCGAAAGCGGGTTGACCTGGAAATTATGGCACCACTTGCAGAAACTATTCCAAGCGGCATCGTATATCCGGGTAGTTGAGGGCTGCCTGGCAGCTAAAATGGTATCAATCACCTGGTCAGAGAGCTTCTCGTTTCTTTGGCGGTTCCGCTCAACCTCCAAACGGCGAACTGGAGCCATTGGGGATCTGGATGTCGGAGGGGCCCCTGAGAAAGGGAGATCCTTTTCGGGGGGATTTTCCAGGGAGGGGCCACTGATAGGTTGAGGAGGTCCGCAAACCATGGGCGTCTGGGTCAGTAGGGGGCCACCAGAAGCAGTTCTGCCTTCTCGTGGATCAGCTTCCAGATGACTCTGGGGACTAGGGCTAATGGAGGGAATGCGTATAGAAGCCCTGTGGGCCAGGGGCAATGGAGGGTGTTGTAATTCTCGGCCCCATGGGAGGGGTACCTGGAGAAAAACCTTGGGAGTTGTGTGTTGAGGGGGGATGCGAAGAGGTCCACTGTCGGGAGGCCGAAGATCACTGTCGCCTCCTTGAACAGAGACGGGTGGATGCGCCACTCGGCCTGGTCCACCGTGGCCCTGCTCAGCCAGTCTGCTTGGGTGTTTGAAACCCGAGATGTGCTCTGCTTTGAGAGAGAGGAGATTGCGCTCCACCCAATGGCAGAGGCGCTCGGCCTCTCTCATCAACCATATGGACTGGGTACCCCACTGCCTGTTGACGTGAGCCTTGGCGGTGACATTGTCCGTAAGTATAAGGACATGCCGGCCGCGTACCTGAGGAAGTTGTGCAGAGCCAGATGGATGGCGTGGAGTTCCAACCAGTTTATACTGCATGCCTGTTCTGCCTGCGACCATCTGCCCTGTGTCGAGAGCGAGTGGATGTGAGCGCCCCATCCGGACAGGCTGGTGTCTGCGGTGAGGGTGAGGCGTTGGGGTTCCTTGAAGTAATGACCCTTGTTGATGGTGGGATTGGTCCACCAAAGGAGAGACGTGAGGACCCTTGGAGGTACCTTGACCATGGCCTTTGAATTGCTTCTGCCTGATCTTTGGAATGGGAGCAGGAATCACTGTAGGGACCTGGTGTGTAAATGGGCCCAGGGAACAATGGAAATGCATGAGACCATTTTACCTAATAATTTAGATAATTCTAAGAGTGTTACCTTTTTTGAGCGTCGGATATGTTTGACGGATTCATGGATGCTAAGGAATCTTTCCGAGGAAAGGAAGACCTTTCCTTGAACTGAGTCAATGACGGACCCCAAGTGGGTGATCCGGGTAGATGGTAACAATTGGCTCTTTTGCCAGTTTACTGGGAACCCATGGTCTTGGAGGGAAGAGAGAGTAGCTCTGGTGTCCCTCTCTGCTTGGCGTCTGGAGTGGGACAGGATGAGGATGTCATCCAGGTAGCAGTGGAGACGCACAGGAAGGTTCCTGAGGTGAGCTGCTAGAGCCGCGAGGACCTTAGTGATGGTTCTAGGGGCAGATGCCAATCCAAAGGGGAGGGCCACATATTGGAAGTGGCGGTGATTGTAACAGAACCTGAGGAACTCGGAATGGGAGGGTTGGATTGGGACGTGTAGATACGCTTCTGAAAGATCTATAGAAGAGAGCCAGTCCCCCTGCCTGGTGCCCAGTAGAATGGACTGTAAGGTGTGCATCTTAAACCTGCGGTGGATCAGGTAACGAATAAGGCGTTTTAGGTCTAGAATTGCTCTCCATCCACCTGAGGATTTGGGAACCACGAAAAGGTGGGAGTAAAAACCCTGCCCTCCTTGGGAGGGTGGGACGGGTTGGATAGCCTGTATGTTGAGATGATGAATAGCGGAATCCATCAAACTGCGTTTGGTGGGGTCCCTCGAGGGGGGAGATGCCATGAAGGAGTTGGGGGTGCGCTAAAACTCAAGAGCGAGACTGAATCTGATGGTGTCCCGGACCCAGGCATCGGAAGTAGAGGAGTCCCATCGGTCGGCGAAATGCCTGAGACGTCCGCCAATGGGAAGGGAGGGACGGGATCTATCTGGGGCGACGGAAGGGCTTCCCCCCTGAAGGGACACTTCAAGGGGTGAGACACTCATCCTCGGACATCTCCCCCTCCATAGGGTCTATCTCCGATAGGGGCTCACCATGGTGCGTAGACCCCCATTCAAATTCTTCCTCCTCCCTGAACTGATCCAGGCCCTCTATCTCCTCCTCCAGTTCCCCTTCTGGGAAAGGGCTGCCTCTCTGTAAAGGTACCTGACCGTGGGGAGGGTCCGATCTAGGCGAGGACCTGACTGATACTCATGTTTGGGAGCCATCGGGAGGAGGCCGGGCCTGGACATCTGTTGGAGACCTGCTGCAATCCCCTGGCAGATAGCCAGCTCCATCCATGCCCTCATTTGTTCAGGGATCTCGACTGTGGCGGGCTCCTCTTGGCGCAGACCAGAGGCCGTGGGAGTAAATGTAGCTTCGGGTGTCCATCTGGTCGTTGGTCCAAGGACCTGATGCCCCTGGGATGAGCTGTGCCTGGAAAGGGAAGGGCAATCTGGAGGGGGGGTGTATAGAGGTAGAAGGAATGGAGGGTGGGAGGGCTGGAGGCACCGGTTGTGACTCCCTGGATCGCCTGTCAAATTCTTTTTCCAATGCCTTATGGCGTCTTTAAGAGGCCTTAGAAGTTTCCTTAGAAGTTTCCTTAGCCTGTCTGCGCAAGTGGTAGGACTTAGATCTGGCCTTCAAAGAAGGGCCTTTAGCGGAATTGTCATCTGCCATTTTAGAAGTAAGGATTGTATACAAAGATACTATAGGCGGTTGGCTCGCCAAGGGTTTGACCTACAGCAAAGGCCGGGTTTCCTTTCAGCTGGCCCACACCCCCTTTTGGAATTTAGATGTATATAATCAATATTATTTGTATTAATATAAACGTATCTGTTTTTTTATATGTGTATATATATAAATATATAATTTTATTTACTATTATATATATATTTATTTTAGGTTTTTTTTTATAACAAAATATATAATTAACTAGGTTCAGAGCTCCAAGGAGGGTAGTAACACAGATTATTATCCAATTGGTCGAATGAACGCCTGAGGCTGGAGATAAGGCCTCTAGCAGCCTGAACTCCCAGACAATTGGGAGGAGGTGACTGCTATACTTCCCCCTGAGCGCTGCTGCGGAAAGCCAACAATTCTGAGATTTTGAGCAAAAACAGTACAGAATAATAACAGCTCTAACAGGCTGGGAGGCCTGTGTAAGTGAGCTAGCACCCTCGCAGTTGAAAATGAGGCTGGAAAATGGCACCCGAGCACGAGGCGGCACCCAAAATGGCAGCCACCTACGGATCTCCTTGTCAGGGCCGCTCAGGGCGGAACTAGGCCCCTCCAGCAAGCTTAGAATGCAGAGAGGGGCAGCAAAGAGAAATTCACCCCTTCCTGGGGCAATCAGCATTCGTGGTGTGGGGAAAACCAGCTGCACTTACAGCACGATCAGTTCAAGCCGCTAATGAGGGCAGCATAGAGAAGCAGCAGGAAAAGCAAGCCGAATTGAGGGTAGGGGGTTAACACAGGAGTGCTGCTAAACCACCTGCTCTTTTTCCCCCTTGGGGGCAAGGAATGCGCTCCCCTTGCTCTAGAGACACCCCAGATGCGCAGAGGCTAAAGGAAGTAAAATAGAAAGGAAAACCTTAGAATTTATTAGAAGAGTCCTGAATCCGCCAAGGAGTGAAACAAACACAGCCTAACTCTCATGAAGGCTGAGCATAAACTGGGGAACGCTGCAAGGGAGCCACGTTATGGAAGGCGGAGCATTCCTCAGTAATTAAGCTCAGCCTACAACAACACAGACTGAAGCACCTCCCACTCTCTGGATGATCCTTGCAGCTCTAAGGAGAACAGTAAATGTTTGCCCCTCCTAATCAAGGTGACAGTATTTAATACTTGAGGCAGTAAGCAGTAGAAATTCAACAATACAGAATGAACCATTTTATGTGACACCTCACTGTTGATACTTCAAGACAATTTTGCAGATATCTTGGTCGCCTGTTAGTGGAAAGAAGCATTCTCATCTCAAGAGCTCTGCCAAAGTTTCCTGCACCACCATTGGTCAAAATTCAAATTAGTGATCCCCAGGATTTAAAATTATGAGTTTGGTGGTCCCTGAGGTCCAAAAGGTTGGCAGCCCCTGATCTAGCCCACCCCCTGCCCAAGGCATAGAACCCTTACATGACCCTGGCCAAATGGTTCAAGACTCTTGTCCTGGCCTGTCGACCCAGATCTTTGTCAGATTTCCTCAACTCCTGCTAATAAAGAGGAAGAGAACCTTCACCACCATAACACACTTGAAACTCCCTGCCCTGCACAACAGTTTGTCCTGCTCATGAAGTAACCAGCAAGTGCTTAAGGGATCCTAAATCCCCACCCATCCCGTCTTTGGGGCCAAATTCCAGCCGAGGAAAGAAAAAAGACACCCCCCCCCCCCCAGCCAACCCCATCATCCACTCCCAAAGCCAATCATGCACCCGCGGGGGCCACCCTTCTCCCAGGGTCTATAACACTTCACCACAGCCAACTCGTTGCGGGACGAGAGTTACATTAATATCAAATAAATGGTGGAATAGAATCATTAAAGGAAGGCCAGAATAAAATGTGAATGACAATTATTAGCTGTCCGTGATAAGTTAGGTACGGAGAGTTCTATTACGCTTCGCCGTCGCATGGACGGTACTCAGCCAGGCCAAAACGCCATGATCGGGGGTGGAAGGAGTGACCCCCCCCCACGACGGGGACAAAGGGGCCCAGGCTTGAGGCCTACAAGGAAAGGATCTCGCGCAGGGCCGCCTCTGACTAGAGTCCCCTTCTCGTGGGGGGGTGGGGGTGAGGGGAATGTTGGTACCGCGCTGCCCCCCCCCCCCGGAAGGTCAAAAGAGGGGAGAGAAAAGACTCACAGCTCGGCCGAGAGAACAGCGGGCACCGGGGGACTCTGCCCCGCCCGGGCTAGGCCCGGTAGCCTCAGCGCCTCAGTCAGACCAAACCGGGCCGCCGTGAATAGTTCGTGAGGGGTCGGGCTGCTTACCAAGCGACGTCGAGGGGGTGACTGGTTGCGGAGCCTCCGTCGTCGTCTATATCCCTGCCCCTTCCTCTTTTTCTCTCTCCGCGAAAGGAGGGGAAGAGCAGGGACGGGGAGGCGTGGCCAAGTCTTGAGGAAGAGGAGGAAGACCGACCTTTAGGAGTATCCGCCCGTTAGAAAGGAGGAGGGGACGTGCAGCCTGCTCTTTTCAAAGGGGAGAGGGAGCGCGCGCTTCTGGGAAAAGGGGTGGAGCTTGTTGGGCTCGCGCACTATTTCGCGGAGGGAGGGGGTGGAGGAGAGCGCCTTTGGGGACGACAAAGCCCATAATTCCCCCCACCCCCGATGGCCCTTCTAGTCGAGATGAGAATTGAGATTGTAGGCAGGTTTTAGCCCTAGTTTTGTGGTTATGATTAATCATGGCTTGTTAAAGACATTGTCCCAGATTGAGTCTTGCTTTTTGATGGTGCAGAAAGTTAGCACCCACCCCTCTCCGAGAAGTATGACATATTCTAGGGAATATTAAAAAGGCAGAACATTATATTTCCCTGGATGAGAAAAGGAGAAACTTGTTTTTAAAGACAAAGCAGCTTCCTGCAGCTCCCTGCACCCCCCCCCCCCCCTTCAGCTCCAGGGTGATGGAATTAAGACCCGGACATGATAGGATTAGGTCTCTACCCATCTCACCCCATGACACCTGGGAAGATTCACCCAGCAAAATTCAACCAAGCTACCCCTGCATGACCCCATGGGAGTCTGACAACCACTCAGGATACATTTCTTGCCACAGAAACAGGAAGCAAGTTCAAAACCCAACAGATGTTATAAATATCTCTCCCTCTCTTACCCATGTGCTCTTTTTTGCCCAGGACCTCAATGTGGTCCTGTCCACCATTAAAACCATCTTTCCAATCAATCTCCATGTTTCCAGTGTCTTTCTTCGCACTTGGAACTGAACACAGATGAACATTACTTCCAACGATGGCTTAGGGACAAATACTAGCTGGCTTTGTGGGCTGGACCCAGCCAAGGAAGGATGTGACTGCTTCACTTCATCCCCATGAGGGATTAAACCTGGTTGGGGGTAACATTAGTCTGAACAGGTGGGAACCAAGGTGGTTGGCTCAAGTTATGGATCAGGGAAATGAAAACATCTAGGAAAGAATCTGAATTTGAAATTTAACATTTTACAATTTTTATATTGTAAGCTGCCTAGAATTACCCTGTGGAAAGATGGGTGGGAGATACATAGATCAAAACTGGGTTGCAAAGAGCATCTGTCCAATGCAAGTAGTCCTTGCTTAATGACTGCTGCAAAAATAACATTGGGTCAGTGAGATGTTTGCCTCAACTTACAACAGTCCTGGCTTACGATGGAAATTCTGGGCTC
Source organism: Hydrophis major (assembly GCA_033807585.1). Lineage (NCBI taxonomy): Eukaryota > Metazoa > Chordata > Lepidosauria > Squamata > Elapidae > Hydrophis > Hydrophis major. The sequence continues at coordinate 285,090 of JAUCBL010000123.1, forward strand.
CATTACAATCATAAGCGAAGGACTGCCTGGACAGTAACCAGAAAGAATGAGAGCAACCAGTAATACCCCTTAGGTTGTGTGAAGGCAGCTTGGGGTCAGCAGAATCACAATCAGAGTGCAAAGAAAGGCAGGTACTGAGTTGACTCTCATGAGCAGCTGTCCTGAACTGCAAGCAATAAGAATAAATACTGTACTTTAAAAGTAGAAACAGCAACTGTGGCCTGATTAACTCCTGGTTTCTTAGAGCAATTTAGATGGATTATTTTAGCATATACAGGTAGTCATCTACTTACAACCATTTGTTTAATGACAGTTCAAAGTCACAAGAGCACTGAAAAAACTTACTTATGACCAGTTTTCACACGACTGTTGTGGCATCCCCATGGTCATGAGATCAAAATTCAGATGCTTGGCAATTGACTCATATTTATGATGGCTGTGTGCGTAACAAATTCACACAATACTTGCGTCAACCAGAAGTAAGATTTATTAAAAGAAGTCCACACAGAGTTACAGATCTCAGCATATTTCATACAATTCTATCATCAGTCCCTCCTAGATAGGCCCAGTTCAGGCACATGCTTTCCAACCACCTTGATGGCGAACCTATGGCATGCATGCCACAGGTGATACACAGAGCCCTTTCTGTGGGCACACCAGCCGTCGCCCCAGCCCAGCTCCACCATGCATGAATGCATGCCTCCTGCTGGCCAGCTGGTTTTGGGGTCTGCTGCACATGCAGGGGGGCGCATGTGCAGGGGGCACTCGCATTTTGGGGGTTTGTGTGCATGCACAAGGCCCCCCAGTGTCCTGTTTTGGGCCTGGAAAGCCGCCTGCACCAACCTGGAAGCCCAAAATGTGGGGCACATGCACGGGGGACATGCATGCATGCGCAGGGGGCGGAGTGCATGCATGGAGGGTGCTCACATTGCATTTTGAGGTTGCACCATGGCTTTGCCATGAAAACCCCATGGACAGTACCAAAAGGCAAAAAGATACGATGCTGGAAGATGAGCCCCTCAGGTTGGAAGGTGTCCAATATGCTACTGGGGAAGAGCAGAGGGCTAGTACTAGTAGCACCAGAAAGAATGAAGTGACTGGGTCAAAGCCGAAAGGACACTCAGCTGTGGATGTATCTGGTGGTGAAAGTCCGATGCTGTAAAGATCGATACTCCATAGGAACCAGGAATGTAAGATTCATGAATCAAGGCAAGCTGGACATGGTCAAATAAAAGATGACAAGACTGAACATCGACATCTTAGGAATCAGCAAACTAAAATGGACAGGAATGGGTAAATTTAATGCAGATGACCATCAAGTGTACTAATGCGGGCAAGAATCCCTCAGAAGAAATGGAGTAGCCTTCATAGTACATAAAAGAGTAGGAAAAGCAGCACTGAGATAAAATCCCCAAAATGACAGAATGATCCCAGTTTGAATCCAAGGCAAACCATTCAACATCACAGTAGTCCAAGTCTATGCCCCAACCACTGGTGCTAAAGAGGCTGAAGGTGACCGGTTCTATGAAGCACTACAACACCTAGAATTAACACCAAAAAATGATGTCCTTATCATCATGGGGGATTGGAATGCTAAAGTAGGATGCCAAAAGATAACCGGAATAACAGGCAAATTTGGCCTTGGAGTACAAAATGAAGCAGGGCACAAGCTGGTAGAATTTAGTAAAAGTGGGGTCTGGGGCCAACAGAGCCATGATCTACCTCAACCGGGACTGTCGGAAGAACTTGCCGGCAATCCAGAGAGTGAGCGGAGAGGCCAGGACACCATCCTGCATGGAGAGCCAAAGACTCCATTCCATAGGACGCCATTCAGAACGGGTGAGACTTGAAAGAACTGGGACTGGCAGATAGGGAATAGCGCAATTCCGTGCAGAGGGCAGAGAGCTGAGAGCGAAGAGCGGATAGTGCTGAGAGCCAGGACAAGCTGTGATTAGATGAGAGTGTGATTCTGACACTGACAGAGAAAGTGATTCTGAGAGTGAGCCATTCTGAGCGGCATAGAATGAACGGCATGGAATGAGCTGTGACTGGTGGAGAGTGTGATTCTGAACTGCTGAGAAAGAGACAGAACTGACAGAGGGTGATCCTAAACATCCAAAAAAGAGCCGGGACTGGAGGAGAGCAAGAGAGTGTGATTCTGAAAGGCCCTGAATTGCGGAGAACTGAGACTCACGGAGAATCGATAGACCTTATCTGAGAGGAATTATCTCCTAAACAGTCTCCATTTAAATTACCCGGCTGATTAGTCAGCCTGCATTTAAATTCCCACTCAGCTGATTGGACAACCTCCACTTAATCCCCACCCAAATCTCATCCATTCCAAACTCCCAAGTAGATGACTGGAGAGTTCATTCAAATCTTCTCCATTCAAATCTATCAAGCAGCAACGCTTCCTCTTTAAAAACAAAAACAAAACAAAACAAAAACAAAAACAAAACCAAAACCAAACAACGTGGCTTTAAGGAAAAACAAAGGAACTTTTCACTACAAACCTCCAATACTTCACTACCTCCACTATTTCATTACCTCAAGTCCAATTATTGATAGATAATGCTTTGTCTAAAATAATTGATTTATCATTTAATAGTATAATAATTGTTAAATGACCACTAATTTACTAATTTATTGAATGGATAGAAATTTAATACTGTATCATTATCTAGTTGATTGATTGATTTTTAGTAATAAGTAATCTTACTTTTGATTGTTCTCTAACTTATCAATTAACATTTATTAATTACCAACATTCATTAACTGTCTACCTATCACATTAATTAGCTGTTGTAATTGTATAGTGTACTATTGTCATTGACCATGCCAGCCAAAAACTGCAAACCCTCCACTACTGTTGAGGTAATTCTCCATTAGGAAAATGAGCGCATACAGGCTCATTTGAGAGTAGTGTTTGAATAATACACATACACAGCACACAGATACACTGTACAGTAAATGTAGGTTTTTACTTCCAGAAAAGGAAGGTTTTAAGCAAAGTTCAAAATAGGCAGTCCAAAGTCATTCACGGGTAAATCAGTCAGTTTTTCAATCCAGGGATAATCCAGTAACAAATTCCAGTGTTAAAAACAGTTCAGTATCAGACTTACATCAAATCCATGAACATCAGTCAATTAGGAAAAATGGAGGAACAGCAATACTTTCCAACAGAAGGAAACAGAGAGACTCACTCAGACACACTCTCTTCTGAGACCAGACTAAGACTAAAACAACCCAGGTTTCTGGCTCCATCTTATGGCCATTTGAGAAACCACACCCAACTACAGTTTTACATTTTCTTAAAGATACAGTTTTAAAATGTCTATCCTGGTTTATATATTTCTAACCCAAATACCTGTTAGGTGACTCATATTCCTAACAACTACCAAACAAGAACAAAAGAATAATATCTCTACCGATGACCTCTCAGACTCCTGCACATGCTTCAAATGTCTTGAAACCATCAATGAAAATGAAAATAACATTAAATGCCACATGTGTGACAATCAAGCCCACCTTTCCCACTTAAACAAAAACCTAGCTGATCTCCTAAAATCATCAGATACATTCCCTTGTCTATGTCCATCATATTTTCCTAAGCTAAACAAACTAAGTACCCTGCCTGACAGAGTTGATAGCATAGAATCACTCATTCACTCATTAGAAGAACGCTTAGCAACACATTTTGAAACAGCTATACAAGCAAGCCTAATCCCTCTTGAAAAAAAAATACAGCACAGATCAGCGGATACCTATCAGCTCAAAATCAAATCCCAACTCAACAACCACTATCACAACTACTACCTCAACTACAATCACAACTACAACCAAAAATAACCACCAAACCACAGCCACAAATAATCACTATCCCATCAAATAATTCCACAAATGATATCCCCTTACTCATCAGAGACATCATGGAACGTGATCAGAAACGTCCAAATGCCATCATATTTGGTCTTGAAGACACCAATGAATCAGACGACATCACCAAAGTTTGCAATATCATAACTCAAATACAACAAACATCTCTCCTGAAGATATCATTGAAATAACCAGAGATGGCCCTGAGTTCAAATACAATGATGGCTCAGTGGCACCAAGATTTTGTAAAGTTGTTTGCAAAAATGAGTCCAGCAAACATATATTCATTCATACAATAAATGCCATTGCAAATACCAATCCCAACCATAACAAACTTCACTCAAGACCACACTTGTCCACACTGCAAAGAATCCGCTCCTGTGAACTCCACACAGAATTCAAAAGACATCCAGACAATGGAGAGAAGGACCTGTTCATTGACTACCATGCTGATTGTATCAAAAGTAAGTCACACAACCCACAATTCCGCATCCAACCCAACCTCATCCAACCCACCATCACTCAAAACTTGGCACGCATGCCCCTAACTACCTCAATTCCAACTACAACTGGCCTTAAATGCAAGCTACTCAATGCAAGAAGTCTTGTAAATAAAATACCTGAATTTCTCCTCTTACTAAATATGGCTAAATTCGACATCATATTTGTCTGTGAAACATGGCTCAATGCATCTCTCCCTGACTCCATTACCACAGTAAGAGACTATCATGTTTACCGATCAGATTGCGAAATCCGTAGAGGAGGTGGTGTTGCTATCTTCTATAAAAAGTGCCTACATCTAAAAAACATCCAAGTTACCCAGGAGCTTGCTCTTCCTGAGACCATCATCTGTGAACTGTCCTTAAATATCACATTTCGATTCTTACAATGTTACAGAACCCCTGATTATGACATTGAACATGTAAACAAGTTAAATTCATGACTAACATCGGTAACATCGTGCCCACATGCTTTTATCTTTCTTGGTGACTTCAATCTACCTCATATTAACTGGACCCTAAATGAATGTAAAACTGAACCCATACATGCAAACTTCTACAATGCTGTAACAAGTCGGGGACTGGAACAACTAGTAACCAACAACACTAGACTTAACAACTGCCTTGATCTCATCTTCTGCAATAGTTTGAATTCAATTTACGGAGTACAAATTAAAGAACCCTTTTCCAACAGTGACAACAACATGATTGACTTTTGTCTCAACATACAGGTGAAACTCAAAAAATTAGAATATCGTGCAAAAATTCACTTATTTTAGTAATGCAACTTAAAAGATGAAACTAATATATGAGATAGACTCATTACATGCAAAGCAAGATAGTTCAAGCCGTGATTTGTCATAATTGTGATGATTATGGCTTACAGCTCATGAAAACCCCAAATCCACAATCTCAGAAAATTAGAATGTTACATGCAATCTATAAAACAAGGATTGTACATGGAACAATTTCGGACCTCTGAAAAGTATAAGCATGCATATGTACTCAGCCCTTGGTTGAGGCCCCTTTTGCGGCAATTACTGCCTCAATGCGCCGTGGCATGGAAGCTATCATCCTGTGGCACTGCTGAGGTGTTATGGAAGACCAGGTTGCTTCAATAGCGGCCTTCAGCTCTTCTGCATTGTTCGGTCTCATGTCTCTCATCTTTCTCTTGGCAATGCCCCATAGATTCTCTATGGGGTGCAGGTCAGGCGAGTTTGCTGACCAATCAAGCACGGTAATCTCACGGTCATCGAACCAGGTTTTGGTGCTTTTGGCAGTGTGGGCAGGTGCCAAGTCTTGCTGGAAAATGAAGTCAGCATCCCCATAAAGCTCATCTGCAGAAGGAAGCATAAAGTGCTCCAAAATCTCCTGGTAGATGGCTGTGTTGACCCTGGATTTAATGAAGCACAGTGGACCAACACCAGCAGATAACATGGCTCCCCAAATCAACACAGGCTGTGGAAACTTCACACTGGATTTCAAGCATCTTGCAGTGTGTGCCTCTCCATTCTTCCTCCAGACTCTGGGTCCTTGGTTTCCAAATGAGATGCAAAAGTTGCTCTCATCAGAAAAGAGGACTTTGGACCACTGAGCAACAGACCAGTTCTGTTTTTCTTTAGCCCAGGAAAGACACTTCTGACGTTTGTTGTTCAGGAGCGGCTTGACAAGAGGAATATGACATTTGAAGCCCATGTCCAGGATCCGTCTCTGTGTGGTGGCTCTTGATGCACTGACTCCAGCCTCAGTCCACTCCTTGTGAAAGTCCCCAACACTTTTGAATGGCCTTTTCCTGACACTCCTCTCCAGGCTGCAGTAGTCCCTGCTGCTGGTCATCCTTTTTCTTCCACACTTTTCCCTTCCACATAACTTTCTATTAATGTGCTTTGGTACAGCACTTTGGGAACATCCAACTTCTTTTGCAATTACCTTTTGAGGCTTTCCCTCCTTATGGAGGGTGTCAATGATGGTTTTCTGCACAACTGTCAGGTCAGCAGTCTGTCCCATGATTGTGATTCCTACTGAACCAGACTGAGAGACCATTTAAAGGCTCAGGAACCCTTTGCAGGTGTTATGGCTTAATTAGCTGATTAGAGTGGGACACTTTGAGCCTAGAATATTGAACCTTTTCACAATATTCTAATTTTCTGAGATTGTGGATTTGGTGTTTTCATGAGCTGTAAGTCATAATCATCTCAATTATGGCACATCACGGCTTGAACTATCTTGCTTTGCATGTAATGAGTCTATCTCATATATTAGTTTCACCTTTTAAGTTGCATTGCTGAAATAAATGAACTTTTGCAGGATATTCTAATTTTTTGAGTTTCACCTATACGACCACACAAAAATCATCATAATGACAGGATCCCCAATTACAACTTCAAGAAAGGCAACTATGATCTTATAGACAATGATTTCTCATCTCTTGATTGGCAATTTCTATTCACTGGCTGCAATACTGTTGAAGACCATTACAACATATTTTTACTTGAAGTCAAAAGAATCATCAAACTATATGTACCAATAACAACTCCCAAAACCAGAAAAAAACAAACTACCCATAACAATAAGGAAGCTTCAATCCAAAAAGAAATCACTTTGGCGGAAAAAACAAATCTGGTCATGTTGCCAACTTCAAAAGCCGATACAAAAATTTATGCCACCAGATAAAGACTGAATGCACCAATCATCACATTAAACAAGAGGACAACCTTCTACGCACCAATTCCACCCGTGCTTTCTACAGTTTTGTAAACAACAAACTAAAAGACTCAAGGTCCATTCCAACCCTGAAAGGACCTAATGGTAAAGACCACAACAACAACACCATTAAAGCCAACCTCTTTAACACATTCTTTGGCTCAGTATTTGTAAACAGCAATGGATCATGTCCAGCATTTCCTAGTCAAACCACAGACGACTACAATGATCTAATACATACCGATTTTACAGAAGACAATGTTGAAAAAGCACTACACAATCTAAAACCATCTCTATCTATTGGACCGGACAGAATATGTGCCTACTTCTTAAAAAAGCTATCCACTGCCATAACCGAACCTCTAAGCATAATCTTTGAAAAATCTTTCAGGACCAGCTCCTTGCCAAACCTATGGTCTCAAGCCACAGTCATCCCCATCTTCAAAAAGGGAGACCCCAGCCTAGTTGAAAATTACAGACCAATCTCTTTATGCTGCATCACCTGTAAAGTCATGGAATCAATCATTAACCAAGCCCTTATCCTCCACTTAGAGACAAACAACCTACTCTCTAATAAACAATTTGGTTTCAGAAAAAAAACATCCTGCAATCTGCAACTCTTACACTGCAAAAACATATGCACTACACAATTTGATCAGGGCAAAGCAATAGACACAATCTACACAGCCTTCTGTAAAGCCTTTGATTCAGTGGTACACGACAAACTACTCCTAGAACTAAAATCTTATGGTATCTCTGGACACCTGCATAACTGTCAATTCCTGTTAAACAGACAACAAATGGTCAAAATTGGGAGCATCCTATCAAATACCAACTCTCTTCATACTCTACATAAATGACCTCTGTGGTCATACTAAGAACAACTGCGTTCTCTTCGTTGATGATGTAAAGCTATTCAACACCACTGACAATGCTACTACCCTTCAAAAAGACCTTGACTATGTATCAGAATGGTCAAACAAATGGCAACTTCAAATCTCAACAAATAAATGCTCTGTCTTATATATTGGCAAAAACAATCAGAAAATAAAATACAAGCTGAATAGTCAAGACCTTGTTGATCCAAACTCTGTCAAGGACCTTGGAGTACTCATCTCTAATGATCTAAGTGCTAGAGCTCACTGTAACTACATAGCCAAAAAGGCATTAAGAGTTGTTAACCTTATCCTGTGTAGCTTTTTCTCTGGTAATATCACACTACTAACTAGAGCATACAAAACATTTGCAACACCAATACTTGAATACAGCTCATCAGTCTGGAACCCGCATTACATATCTGATATTAACACAGTTGAGAAAGTCCAGAAATATTTCACAAGAAGAGTTCTTCACTCCTCTACTCGTTGCAGAATACCTTATGCCACCAGACTTGAAATTCTAGACCTAGAAAACCTAGAACTACGCCGCCTTCAGTCCGATCTAAGTACAGTGCATAAAATTATATATTGCAATGTCCTACCTGTCAATGAATACTTCAACAATACAAGAGCACAAAATAGATACAAACTTAAGCTAAACCACACCAAACTTGATTGCAGGAAATACGACTTCAGCAACAGAGTGGTCAATGTTTGGAATACTCTACCTGACTCTGTGGTTTCTTCCCCAAACCCCAAAAACTTTAACCTTAGACTGTCTTCTATGGACCTCACCCCTTTCCTAAGAGGTCTGTAGGGGGCATGCATAAGTGTACCAACGTGCCTACCTCCCCGTCCTATTGTTTCTTTTTATTTTTCTTATATGTATCCATTTCATGTATTCATAACTATGTTTATACTTATCTTGTTATGTTTCATCGCTTGACAAATTAAATAAATAATAAATTGTGTCAAGAGAATACAATGGTCATAGCAAACACTTTCCCAACAACCCAAGAGACAACTCTACACATGGACATCACCAGACAGTCAACACAGAAATCAGATTGACTAAGTGCTCTGCAGCCAAAGATGGAGAAGCTCTATACAGTCAGTAAAAACAAGACCAGGAGCTGACTATGGCGCAGATCATGAGCTTCTCGTTGCAAAGTTTAGGCTTTAATTGAAGAAAGTAGGGAAAAGCACAAGGCCACTCAGGTATGAACTAAATCATATCCCTGATGAATATACAGTAGATGTGACAAATAGATTTAAGGAATTAGATCTGATACAGAGTTCCTGAAGAACTATGAGTGGAGGTTTGCAACATCATACAAGAGGTAGCAACTAAAACCATCCCAAGGAAAAAGAAATTCAAGAAAGCAAAATGGCTGTCTGAGGAAGTTTTACAAATAGCTGAGGAGAGAAGGGAAGCAAAAGGCAAGGGAGAAAGAGAAAAATACACCCAATTGAATGCAGAATTCCAGAGAATAACTGGAAGAGATAAGAATGCCTTCTAAAATGAACAGTGCAAAGAAATAGAAGAAAACAATCGAATAGGAAGGACCAGTGATCTCTTCAAGAAAATTGGAGATATGAAGGGAAAGTTTCATGCAAAGATGGGCATGATAAAGGACCAAAATGGCAGGGACCTAACAGAGGCAGACGAGATTAAGAAGAGGTGGCAAAATTACACTGAAGAACTGTTAGGGATAACATTGTTTACCCTAACTGGTTTAGGTAAAATAATAAATATGTTATCATGGTTTGTTAGTTGAAGTGTCTGTAACTTTAACAGTAAGAATGTAATTAAGGGAGTGGTTTTAAAAGCACCATAAAAGAAGCAAGGCAGAGCAGCTTGCTCTCTCTGGCTTGATGATCCCTAATTACTGGATAGACTGAAGACTGCGTTTTTCCCCTACTGGAACGGGAGAGAGAAAGGACTGTTGATTTATCAACGGTGAGAGGACTGATTTATTATAAATGAACTGACATTGGATATTCTACACGGACTTTGCTAATTGAATATCCTTGAATGGACTGACTAAAACGATACATGACTAATGGACTGTTATTTTGACTATGCTATAAAACTCTAAATGGAATAAACTATATTTTTGATAACACAAGCATATCTGTTAATTTTACTGTATGTTAACTTACATACAAACTTATCTCACACATTTATCTGTATGCCTATCTGACTAACGCTGCACATTCTGTTTAGCTTGTCTCCTTAACACTGGTTGGGGAACCCAGGCTTAACATGAACTATACAAGAACGAGCTTAATGTCCCTGATAACCACGATGGGGCGGTCACTGACCTCAGGCCAGACATCCTGGAATGTGAAGTCAAATGAGCCTTAGGAAGTCTGAGCAACATAGTTATTTGGATCTCTGAACTCTTGGAACCTGCTTTTGTCTTTCTTTTTGCTTTTGGAGCCTAATTTTTACTTTTGCATTTTATTTTAAAGGAAAAGCCTTAGTATTAATGTTTTTTTTTTTTTTTTTTTTAAGGGAGTAGGCTTTTTCTTTTTCTCTCTCTCCCTCTCTTGCATTTTTTTTATCTACCCTCCATATTGGTTTTTTTCCTGTGGCTTCCTTTTTTTTTTTTGTATACTTTTTCATACCTGAGACTTTCTAATTGGACTAAGGTGTTGAAGAACCTGAAGAAATTTCTTTTTCTTTTTAGTTTTTCACTTTTTATTTTTCTGCCTTCTACAAGATTTAACAATTTTTTCCTCTCTCTGTTTATGGTTTTTTTTTCTCTTCCTTTTTTGAGCTTTTACTGCTACTTAACTAATCGATTGGATTAAGGTATACAAGAACCTGAAGAAATCTTTTTTTTCTCTATCTTGCTTCTTTTTTTCCACTATTTTTACTTGGATTTACAATTGGCTATTTCACAAGTGGATTAAGGTTTAGAAGAACCTGAAGATTTTGAATTGTCCAAAATGAGCAGGAAATTAACAGTGGCTGGTTCTTCAATTCCTACTTCTTCCTCTTCAACATCTGGAGGACAGCGCTCAATACAGACAATGTTACTGCAAGAAAAAGAACAGGAAAAGGTGACATTGCAGATGATAATGCAAGGAATTCAAAGCATACAAGCAAGAACAGAGAATATTGAAAGGAGAATAGAAAAAACTGATGAAAAGGTGGAGAATATACAACAAATGATGATGAAGTATGATGAGAAATTCAAAAAAATTGAAGAGGATAAACAAAGAGATAAGATTGGAGATATTGATGACAGATTAACAGTGGTTGAACAAGATAAAAGTGGGATGCTGTGATGGGAGATGGATAGATCAGAATTTTATCTCAGATTTCAAAACATAGAGGAAGAAAAGGGACAAAACTTAGCTGAGATAATGACAGAAATTTTGGCTGAAGCTCTGGAAATAGCCAAAGAGAAGATGATGGATGGAATAGATGAGGTTTTTCGAGTCTTCACAAGATATGCAATGAGAAATAGCTTACTAAGAGAAGTTCACATCAGATTTACAAAGAAAGCCATTAAAACACAAATATTACAGGTGGCAAGAGAGAAAACATTGAAATATAAAGATAAGGAGATTGTGGTCCTGAAACAAGTGCCTAGAAGCATGAGAGAAATGAGAAGAGAAAACTGATTCCTGACTAAAATCCTACTTAAAAAAGAGGTGAATTATAGATGGCTGATTCCAGAAGGTTTAATGTTCACATGGCAAAAACAGAGACACAGAATTGACTCAATTGAGAAAGCTGAATCGTTTTATATTGAATACTTTGGAGGGAGAGAGGAGGAGACAGAAAAAGAAATGTCACTAATTGAATTCCAAGAGGATTGCCAAATAGTGACTGAAAAAGAAGAAGGTGCAGTAGAAGGAAAGGTGGAAGTTAAGGAACAACGTGAACCAAGATCTACAAGAGCTGCTAAACCTAATTATAAAGTATAAACATGGAAGAGAAAAAGCTGATGACAATTAACATAAATGGACTTAATTCGGCTGCTAAAAGAAGGAAAACTTTCCATAAATTAGAGAAATTAAAATTTGATATAATCTGCCTACAAGAATTACATATTAAAAAGCAACACGAACAACTGTTGATACAGCCAAACTTAGGGAAAATATTTACTTCTTTGACACAATGCAAGAAAAGAGGAGTGGTTTTATACATTAAAGATATTATCCCAGTGAAATTGATTGATACAGATGATGGAAGAGTATTAATGGTGGAAATAATGGACAATAATGTGAAAACACTCCTGATTGCAATCTTTGCCCCGAATGACAATCAAGAAGAATTTTATAGAAAACTACATATGAAAATAATTAAACTGGACTATGCTAATATTGTTATGATGGGAGACAATAAATTAAAGATAATAAATTGGACTAAACAATACAGAAAACAACAAAGCAAAACAGAAAGACTCTCACTGAATCCTTTTTTAAAATGACAGATGAAATAAACCAAAAAGATGCATGGAGAGAAAGAAATGCTTAGACTAAACAATACATTTCTATTCAAACAGACATTTATCATGGTCCAGAATAGATATGATATGGATGTCAACAGAATTGTTAGCCAATATGCAAGAAATAAATATTGAAACAAGTATTTGGGCAGATCATAATCCAATGACAATTAAATGGAAAGGACAAAGAAGAAGATCTAGATGGACATTAAACAATACTATATTAAAAGAAAATGACTTCATACAGAGGATGGAGAAAGAACTGCCTTTTTTCTTTAAAGAAAATAAAAAAGAAGACACATCAACGCAGAAAAGAAATATCACGAAAAGACTAGCCTCTAAGACATAAGAGGATGAGTATAAAGAACTTGAAAAAGAGTTACAGAAAATGCCACAGAAAAAGGACATTAAGTTGAAAATGGATATAATTAAACATAAAATAGGATTAATGGAAAAAGAATTAGCACAGAAAATCAGAGGCACGAAACAGAACTATTTTGAATATGCAAATAAACCAGGTAGATGGTTAGCATATAAACTGAGAAGGGAGAAAGAATCAAGGAAAATATTGCAATTAATAGATGATCAAGGCCAAGTTTGCTATGGAAGTAAAGAGAAGAAGGAAATTATATGAGACTATTACGGGAAACTATATACACAAGAGAATATTGATGATGAAAGAGTTAAACAGTACTTACAGAATGCTAACCTACCCCAGATACCTAAAAAGATTGAAATAATGTTAGAAAGTAATATAATGATGATGGAGTTAACTGAAGCATTTAAGAAGCAAAACAATGGAAAGGCACCAGGCCCAGATGGACTTCCAGCAGAATTTTATAAAACACTACAAGAACAGTTGAATCTTCCATTGCTAGAAGTCATGAATGAAGTTATGTTAAAGAAGAAGATACCAAAATCATGGTCAGAAGCTTATATTACACTTATCCTAAAAGAGGAGGCCGACCCATTACAAATAAAAAATTACAGACGTATTTCCCTACTAAATGCAGATTATAAAATTTTTGCTTCAATATTGGCAGAAAGACTTAAAAAATACCTAAATAATTTTATTCACTCTGACCAAAATGGATTTCTGCCAAAGAGACAAATTAAAGACAATATGAGAGTAATCTTGGACACTTTGGAATACTACGAGGCACACCCTGAAAAACAAATGGATTTGGTGTTCTTAGATGCACAGAAGGCATTTGACAGTGTGAATTGGCGATTCATGTTATTACAGCTGGAACAGATGGGTTTTGGTAAAAAATTCATCCAAGCAATAGAAGCTATATATCATAAGCAAACAGCAAAGGTAATGATAGAGGGAGAATTAACGGACTCTATTGATATAAGAAAAGGAACAAGACAAGGGTGCCCACTGTCACCTTTGTTGTTTGTGTCAACCTTGGAAGTGCTAAACAGAAATATTAGAGAAGAAAAGGACATAAAAGGGATGAATATTAAAAAAGAATTTAAACTGCAAGCATTTGCAGATGATCCGGTTTTCATCTTAGAAGACCCACTGGAAACAGCATTAAAATTGATAGAAAAGATAGAGGTATATGGGAAGGTGGCTGGTTTGAAAATAAATAAAGACAAAACAAAGATTTTGACAAAGAATATGTTATCAAGACAAAAGGAAGAACTGGCATATGTATTTGAAAATCCAGGACACGAATAAGATAAAGTACTTGGGGATACATTTGACAGCAAGATGTAGCACACTTAAAGAGAATAACTATATTAAACACAAGCAGCAGATAGTGCTAGATTTGGCGAAATGGGAAAATTTACAACTGTCATTAAGAGGGAGAATATCAACAATCAAGATGAATATATTACCCAGAATTTTATATTTGTTCCAAACAATTCCAGTAAGGCTTGGAAAAGATTATTTTGAAGATTTAAATAAAATTGTGTTGAAATATATCTGGCAAGGTAAGAAAGCGAGAATAAAATTAAAACTTTTGCAAAATGCTTGAATAAAAGGAGGATTTGGTTTGCCTAATTGGGAGTTGTATTATCAAGCTAAAAATTTGATGTGGGTTTAGGAATGGATAACATTAAGAAATGCTAGATTGTTGACATTAGAAGGACATGATCTGTTGTTCGGGTGGCATGCTTTTCTATGGTATAAAGGAACTAAAACACAGGGGTATTTTAGAAGACATTATATATGGGAGTCTCTGTGGTTAAACTGGGAGAAGACTAAAAGGCAATTGTTATGTTCTGTGCATGGGCGCAAAGGAGGAGAGCCGGTGAACAGTGAACTTCAAACTCTTTATTTACATGTGAAAACAGCTCAGCTCAATGGCCGCAATGGGCCCCTTTATATAGGCAAACTCTTAACTATTTAACCAATGAAACACGGGGAGCGCTAGCTCCATTAACCAATGGGAGAGGCTCGTTAATAGCCAATCAGATTCTCCTGAACGGACCAATCCGATGTCGCTATTATCGGCCAATCAGAAGTGCAGGGCCAGAACCCTGCACTTTGCTTCAGGCTCTTAATAATCTTTATTCAAGTACTTTATTGATTCACAACACCCCTTCCCCCCGGGTTCCATTTAAGGGGTGCGGTCACGTAGTCTTTGAGGTAGGCAGGTTGTTTTGATTGTCTATTTGATTTGCGTTGTTCTCCCGGTATTTGGCTACAGTCTTGTTGGGGTAGGATGTTATCTGGTGAAGAGGGTGCCTCCCGTTCTGTGTTCAAATTTTCGTTGCCGCTAATGCTCTCGGCATCTCCTTGAGGCTAGATCACCCCCATTCCTGATCCTTCACGTGTTGCCTCTGAGCAGTCATTACTTCTGCTTAAACTTTCTGCTGCTTCAAATTCAGCTTCCTCAGTATCTCCTCCCCCCTCGGTTTGGAAGTCAGGGGGCTCGGAGATCCCCGACTGTAGCCTTGAACGCAGCTGATCAATATGGCGCTTCCATATTCTATTGTCGCGACATTTCACACGGTACGATCTAGGGCCGGTTTGTTGGACTACAGTTGCCTCGACCCACAACGGATCGCCCAAAAAGTTCCTAGCGAAAACCAAGTCGCCTACCTGGAAGTTACGGCATTTCCCGCTGGAACCGTGTGGTTTTTCAGGTTCATATGATGGATGCAGACGGTCGAGGTGGGAGTGGAGCTTCCGCCCCATTAACAACTCGGCGGGAGTTTTATTGGTGACGCTGTGTGGAGTGATATGCTGCAAAAGGAGTATCCAGTTAATCTTGTCTTCTATATCGCCATAGTCCATTTTATGCAAGGTTTTCTTGACGAATTGTACCATGCGCTCGGCCCTTCCGTTGGCCGCAGGATGTGCCGGCGAAGTTAGTGCATGGCGAATACCGCGGTCCGCCAGGTACTGTTCGAAGGACAGCGCGGTAAATTGGGGCCCGTTGTCGGATACTAGAACGTCTGGTAATCCGTGTGTCGCAAAGAGTCTGTCTAGTTTCCTGATGACTGATTTGGTTATTGTATTCTTCATCTCATGGATTTTAAGCCAGTTCGAGTAGGCATCCACCGTTAATAAAAATGTGTGTCCCTTGGTAGGTCCCCTCGGTGTTTCCCATTCAGTCGGGGTTGCTTTCGGAGGGGCATTGCTTACTTCCTGGCATTTGTGATAAACTTTTACCCATGTCTCGATCTGCTTGTCGATACCTGGCCACCATGCGTAGCTTCGTGCGAGGGCTTTCATGCGCACGATGCCGGGGTGGCCATCGTGCAAGGTCCTTAGTATCGCTAGTCGTAACCGCTCTGGGACGACAACTCTATCACCCCAGATAAGGCAGCCCTTCTGGGAAAATAGTTCTGTTTGTCGATTCTTGAATGGGGCGTAGTCGTCAGGTATCTGGTCCAACGGCCATCCCCGCTCGACCCAACTGAGGACTCGTGCTAAAAGGGGGTCGCGTTTCATTTCCATCGCGATATCTCGGGCTGTTAATGGCATTCAAAGTGTCTCGATCTGCAGTGTTGTAACTGTCGGAGCGGGGTCATCAATGGTCTCCGGAAGTGGTGCGCAGCTCAATGCGTCGGCGTGGGGAATGGCCTTCCCTGGGCGATGTTGCAACTTGTAATTATATGCCGCCAAGAATTCTGACCAGCGAGTCATTCTGGGAGATAATATGTACGGTGTTGGCCTATCTCCCACTATTATTCCCAGCAAAGGTTTGTGGTCAGTCACTATAGTAAAGGCTTGGCCATACACATATTCATGAAATCTCTTAACCGCAGACGCATTAGCAAGGGCCTCTTTATCAATTTGACTGTAATTGCGTTCTGCTTTTGATTACGTCTTTGAGAAATAGGCAACAGGGGCTTCACTACCGTTTGGCAAAACGTGGCTCAAAATGGTGCCCACTCCAAATGGTGATGCATCACACGTTGTTAAGCCTGGGTTCCCCAACCAGTGTTAAGGAGACAAGCTAAACAGAAGGTGCAGCATTAGTCAGATAGGCATACAGATAAATGTGTGAGATAAGTTTGTATGCTAGTTAACATACAGTAAAAATAACAGATATGCTTGTGTTATCAAAAATATAGTTTATTCCATTTAGAGTTTTATAGCATAGTCAAAATAACAGTCCATTAGTCATGTATCGTTTTAGTCAGTCCATTCAAGGATATTCAATTAGCAAAGTCCATGTAGAATATCCAATGTCAGTTCACTTATAATAAATCAGTCCTCTCACTGTTGATAAATCAACAGTCCTTTCTCTCTCCCATTCCAGTAGGGGAAAAACGCAGTCTTCAGTCTATCCAGTAATTAGGGATCATCAAGCCAGAGAGAGCAAGCTGCCGTGCCTTGCTTCTTTTATGGTGCTTTTACAACCACTCCCTCAATTACATTCTTACTGTTAAAGTTACAGACACTTTAACTAACAAACCATGATAACATATTTATTATTTTACCTAAACCAGTTAGGGTAAACAATGTTATCCCTAACCCACGTGATCGTTAAAGGCAAAGTCTCGTTATACTGCATCAAAACAGCATCAGAAGTCAATAATTTTTTCACATGTCGAAACGCCTGTTCTTCTCTTTGTCCCCATACCCAGGTTGCTTTTTTGTCCAATAAACGATGTAGGGGTTCAGCTCCGGTTTCTTTGTGAGGCAGGAAAACGTTATAAAAATTGATAAGTCCTAGAAAAGCCTGGAGGTCGGCCTTATTCCGGGGTTTTGGGGCGTTCTTGATTGCCCTAAGTTTGTTATTGGTGGGGTGAATGCCTTGACTATCAATTAAATATCCCAAAAATTCTACACGATCTGTACATAATTGACACTTGTTTTTTTTAACTTTGAGACCTGAGTCTTTAAATCTCTGGAGAACCAACCTCAGGCGCTCCTTTAGTATTTTCCGAGTTGGGGCAGCGATTTACACATCATCAAAATATGGGACAATGCCTTTTATCCCTTGTAATAGCCTTTCCATCAAACTTTGAAAGATTCCCGGGGCTACGCTCACTCCGAACTGGAGTCTTTTACATTTAAATGCACCTCGGTGTGTAACAATCGTTTGGGCCTCTGCCGTTTTTTTGTCAACAGGCAGTTGTTGGTATGCCTGGGCTAAGTCTAGTTTAGCGAATACTTTTCCACCCCCCAGGGAATGGAGGAGGTGTTGCACCACCGGTACCGGGTAAGCGTTTTGTTGAAGGGCGTGGTTCAGGGTGGCTCGGTAGTCCCCACAAATTCTTATCAATCCATCCGGCTTGATGGGTGTTACAATTTGGGTTTCGCAGGGAGAGTGATCGGTTGGTTCTAACACACCCTGAGCTATTAATTTATCAAGCTGCTCGTCAATCTTTGGTTTAAGGGCAAATGGAACTCGACGAGGCTTAAGGTGGATGGGAGCTATTTTGGGGTTGAGGTTAAATGATATCAGGGTCCCCTTGTACTCGCCTAAATTTTCTGCAAAGACATCCTGGAATTCGTGCACGAGGTCTTCTTTCCAATTGCTGCTGCAGGTTCGGTGAATGCCGGCTACTTCAATTCCGAGTGGAGCGAACCATTGGAGGCCTAACAAACTAGGCCGATCCCTGTCGATTACAGTCAGGGGTAGGAATGCTGTACGGTTCTTAAACGATACCCGGACTCGGCTGAATCCAACAACCGGGATTCGATTTCCTTGATAGTCCTTGAGTATGAGTCTTTGGAATCTGAGGTCTTTCCGCCGGATAGTAGGGATGAGCTGCTTGAGGGTCTTCCAGGAAACCATCAAGAGGGACGATCCTGAATCGACTTCCATCAGGCAGGGCTGGTTTTCGATGGCCACTTTCACTCGGATCTTTTTGGCGTCAAGAGATGAGGCGTGACCGATCGTGATCATTTGGTGAGCCTCTTCTCGCTTCGTTGGGTGGTTTAGGGTTTTGTTTCTGTAGGAGTGGTTGTTCCATTGGTGGTTCACGGGTTCTCGCTTCACGGGACGACTTTCCGTCGGTTGGCGATAGTTAGCCCCCCTCGAGGGCTGACTGGGTCCTTGCTTGCTTCTACAGACCCGTCCGATATGGCCTCTTTTCCCTCACACATGGCAGAGCGCATCAAGGAATTTGCATTCTGACCGGGGGTGGCTTGCTCCACACCCGGCGCATTGGTACTGCGATTTCTGGCATTGGTCTCATTCGGACCGAAGTCGATGGACCTCTTCTTCATTGCTTTCTGACGACAATTCGAGGTCCTCGTGGTGGGCTGTTTCAAGCTGACCTTCTGACTGAGGTGAAATTTCGCAGGCGCATTGGCGAAGCAGGGCGTGGGTGCGGCGCATTTGGGCAGCCGACTTCCTGGTTGCTTCTGCTGCAGTAGCTTCAGCTATGGCATCTTTAAGGCTAATGTCGCCCTTCGCCATTAGTTTACTCTGAGTGCCTGGTGCACCTAATCCCAGAACTATTTGGTCTCTTAGGGCTTCTTCTAGGTTGGCAAACTCACATAGGCCTCCCAGATTCCGGAGATCCGCTATGAAAATCAGCAACACTTTCACCCTTCCACTGACTTCTCTGGTAAAATTCATGCCTTCTAACGAGCGTTGGCACAGTCGGTGCGTAGTGAGCCCTCAGCAGGGTTTCGAGGACGTCCCAGTCCATAGACTTTACTTCTGCCGGTTTTGCTAGTGCCTTGGCCATCTTGAATATGGTTGGCCCACAATGAGTTAGGAATACTGCTCGTTTCTTTCCGGTAGTGGCATCCTTCAAATTGTTGGTCTCCAGAAACATCTGGAAGCGATCCATATATGAGTCCCAGTCTTCTTGTGCCGGGTCGAATGGAGCAGGTGGTATGATGCCAGCGGACATGGTTCCACCATTGGTGCGTTTCAGCCACGTGCTTGGTTATAGTTCTTCGTCATTCAGTAAGCTCTGACGTCTCCACATCCCACCCTCGTCGTCAGTGTTATGTTCTGTGCATGGGTGCAAAGGAGGAGACGAACCGGTGAGCAGTGAACTTCAAACTCTTTATTTACATGTGAAAACAGCTCAGCTCAATGGCCGCAATGGGCCCCTTTATATAGGCAAACTCTTAACTATTTAACCAATGAAACACGGGGAGCGCTAGCTCCATTAACCAATGGGAGAGGCTCGTTAATAGCCAATCAGATTCTCCTGAACGGACCAATCCGATGTCGCTATTATCGGCCAATCAGAAGTGCAGGGCCAGAACCCTGCACTTTGCTTCAGGCTCTTAATAATCTTTATTCAAGTACTTTATTGATTCACAACAGCAATGTTATTTGAAAATTCCAGTCTGGCTATTGACTATTGAAGCATTGTCCTATCCTATAATATACAAAAAGAAACAAACAGTCAGATATGGTGAAATATTGAATGAAAAGGGTGAACTTAAATCTATGCAAAAATTAGAGGAACATGGTATAAAGATTAATTGGTTTTCATATGCACAAATACATTCAAGGTATGATAAAGATTCTAAAACAGGTTTCTATGATAAATTGACTGATTTAGATAAGATTTTGACAGGTACTAATGAAAAGGTGATTAAAAAATTGTATGGATATTTATTAGAAATTGAACTAGAAGAATAACAAGTTAAAGAAACTGATTGCTTGGGGGAAGAATTTTGGATATGGGATTGATCTAGAGAAATGGCAAAAATTGTGGTCTCAAAATTATAAAATGACTATGTCAACAGCATATAAAGAAAATTTGTATAAGATGTTTTACAGGTGGCATTTTCCCCCGACAAGAATAGCAAGAATGTTCAAGAACAAATCTGAAAAATGTTGGAAATGTCATCAGGTACCTGGCTCATATTACCATATATGGTGGACTTGTGCGGATGCCAAAAAGTATTGGACTAAAATCCACACATGGGTGGAAAAAAAATGACAAAAAAGCATATAGACTTGAAATCAGAGATATTCTTATTGGGAATTTTACCTGAAATATATAGTAAAGAATTGAAATATCTGATTGTAAATGTATTAACAGCGGTTAGGATTGTATTTGCCAAAAAGTTGAAAAATGAAAAAATACCATCACAGGAGGAAATTATTAAGAAAATATTGGAAATGAGTAGATTGACATTTGAAATCAGAGAACAAGATGATAAACAATTTTATAAAATTTGGGATCCACTTTATCAATGGTTAGACAATAAAACATGGTAATGTAGATTTTTAGAACATAATGAATGTATAAAGGTGTATTTTTTTATTATATCTACAAAATGATTGTAGGATAGATTTGAGATGATAATATGAACTGTCATAAAACAAATTAAGTAAAATATGGATTATCTTGGAAAACATGAATGAATAATAGTAAAGTCAAATGATTGATTAACAGTGATATTAATGTATTTAGGAATATTTGATTGACAATATGAGAATATATATACAATGTAATTGTAATTGAAGACTACGAAGTGGAAGCACAAAACAATTTGTAAACCAACCGACACACTATATGTATATATATGGAAGATGGCTTGATGTTTTTATGTTTTGTTTGTCTATATTTGTCTTAAAAAACAATAAAACTTTATAAAAAAATTAAGCAAGAAGAATACAAGGTTCAAGCATTTGTAGATGACCGTGTATTCTTTGCAGAAGAACTGATAGAATCAGGACCTAAATTAATAAAAGAGATAGAGAAATTTGGGGAAGTGGCCGGCCTAACAATTAATAAAGATAAAACCAAGATGATAACAAAAATATTAACAGATAACCAAAAAAAGAAATTAGTGGAAGTAACAGGTTCACAAATTGTAAAAAAAATTAAATACTTGGGCATCTGGCTTACAGCAAGATGTTCAACAATAAAAGAAGATAATTATATAAAGTTAGTACAACAAATAAAGAAAGATCTAGAAAAATGGGAAAAAATACAGCTATCGATGTTAGGAAGAATTGCAGCCATCAAAATAAATATCTCACCAAGACTACTTTTCCTCTTCCAAACGATCCCCATAAAATTGGATAAGTTTTTTTTACGGATTTAAATAAAATGACCATGAAATTTGTTTAGGCAGGAAAAAGAGCAAGGATAAAATTGAGTGCACTACAGGATAATAGAAACAGAGGTGGATTTGGACTCCCCCCCCAGGAAATATAAAGCGGCAGGTCTAATATGGATCAAAGATTGAGTCAACTTAAGAAATAAAAGAACTCTAACCTTAGAAGGACATGATCTGCAGGCGGGGTGGCATGCCTTCATGTGGAACCCAGGAAACAAGACTTATACTTATTTTCATAGACATGCAATTCAAAATTCACTAATGTGAATCTGGCTAGATATTAAGAATAAACATTATATAAAAATCCCAGGATGGGTATCCATCATGGAGGCATTGATTCACCCCAATGCACTCAAAATTGGAAAAATGACTAAATACTATGATGTTCTAGACCCCCAAGGAATATTAAAAACAAATCAAGAGCTCAGAGAGCAAGGGCTGAATATAGAATGGTGGCCATACCTCCAGCTCAAAACAAGGTATAAAAAAGATACGGAAGAATATGGAATAGAAGTAAAACCAACCCAATTAGAAAAACTTTTAGAGGGTACAAACAAAAAAGCAATCTCAAAAATGTATAATTTATCTATTAGAGTTTGAAATGGCAGAGGAATTAGTTAAGGGCCCAATGATAGCATGGGCAAGGAATGTAGGGCATAATATTAATTTGGAAGACTGGGAAAGAATCTGGAAAAAAATTACAAAATAATGAAATGAACGATATATAAAGAGAATCAATACAAAATGTGTTATCGGTGGTATCTGGCCCCTTGGAGATTAGCCAATATGTATCCAAATTTAAGCCTACTTTGTTGAAAATGCATACAAACAAGGGGTGTCTTCTTCCATGCTTGGTGGCTTTGCCCGAAGAGTAAAAAATATTGGACAAAAATACGAACATGGATAAGAGAAATTACAAACATTCAATTAGAATTTAAGGAAGAATTTTTTTTATTGGGAATAATAAAAGGTGAATATGCAAAAGAAATAAAATATTTAATTTTACATATAATTACTGCAGCGAGGATAGCACTTGCACAATGTTGGAAGGGTGATTGGATGCCAGTAAAAAACTTAATAATCCAAAAAGTCTACGATTGCGCTGAAATGGACAAACTTACCCTAAGATTAAAAGAAAAGGAAGACTCAAAGTATTATACAATCTGGGAAAACTGGTATAATTGGATAAATGATAGAAACCAGTGAGTAAATAGATAAGGAAGGAAGAATATAAAGAGGTTATAGTAGGAGTACTGACCAGATATATTAAATAAGTATTAGAATATTGTTTGATAGCAAAGCACCATCTAACTAATTTGTAATGTATACGGTTTTTGTTTTTGTTTAATTTTTAATGAAATGCTTTGTATTTTGTATATATCTTTTTAATGTTTAATAAAGTTTTTCTAATTAAAAAAAAGAACCTGCCAAGTCTAGGTTGGCAGCCTCAGTACTGTTTAAAGAAAAGATGGCAGCTTAACCTTATGTGTGGACTTTAGGGGGGATAACAGGGTGTGCATAAAAAACACGTACACCCTCCCCCTCATGAAGGACTTATTAAATCGCCTGTCTAAAGGCAAGATCTTTACCAAGCTAGATCTGAGAGAAGCCTACTACCGAGTTCGCATAAAGGAGGCAGATGAATGGAAAACTGCCTTCAACTTCCCTCTGAGTAGTTTCCAGTTCTGAGTCATGCCTTTCAGACTCCAAGGGCAGTATTTATGCAACTAATCAATGAAGTGTTACATCCACACCTGTACAAAGGGGTCCTTGTCTATCTGATTGACATTTTTATATTCAGCGAAACCATCAAAGAACATGTCAAATTAGTCAGGCAAGTACTGAAAAAAATTAGCCACCAAGTTATTCGCAAAGCTGTCAAAATGTGAATTCCATAAAGAGTCTTTGGACTACCTGGGCTACTGAGTGTCTGACCAGGGGGTTGAGATGGACCCTGGAAAGGTGAAGGTGGTGCTAGACACGTAAACAACTTCAAAGCTTCTTGGGGTTTACAAATTTCTATAGATAATTTATTCCTTCATTTGCTGAGGTCGCCCTCCCTTTAACAGAGTTACTGAAAACTGGGCCTTCCCCAACCAAACCAAAACCCAACTAACCCCTTACTTGGACTGTCAGAAATCTTTTGAAACATTAAAATGCCTATTTGTCACTGAGCCTATCCTCCAGCATCTGGACCTGACCAAACCTTTTGTAGTCCAAGCTGATGCCAGTGATGTGGCTGTTGTGATTCTTCTCCAGAAGAACTCTCAAGATCAGCTGATGCCTTGTGCTTATGTGTCCAAAAAGTTGACAGACACAGAGCGAAGGTGGGCGGTTTGGGAAAAAGAGGCATTTGCCATGCAATGGGCTTTACTATCTTGGAGGCATTTCCTGGAAGGAATGAAAGAGACTTTCGAGGTGTGGACTGATCATAAGAACCTTGAGGCTCTAAAGACACCTCGGAAGCTATCTCCTAAACAAGTCCGCTGGGCTCAATACTTCAAGAGATTCAACTTTAACGTGAAATATATCCCAGGAGGGAAAAACCTATTGGCGGATGCCTTGTCGAGAAAACCCCAATTTGACAGTCACTGGCAGGAGGTAGTGCTAGCTATGATATCAACCCGCAAGCCAAGTAACCACCTGAGGCCAAGCCAAACGCAGCTTCAGACACCTAGAAGACAAACAGACAACCAATTTAAAAGCAGCACTTTTAACCGAGCTATGGTTTGTTGAACGTCAACCCAATTTGACAATGAACGAAGGATTGGCTTGGAAAGGAACCAAGATGTATGTACCCAATACCCTAAGACTGATGGTACCATGACTCACATTTGGGGGGACACTTTGGGTTCTTAAAAACCCTACATTTAGTCAGGAGACAGTTCTGGTGGCCAAAAATGAAAAACAAAAATTCTTCGAGGGTCTGCACAGTCAAGAAGATATATTGGAAGAGAGTATAAAACAGAATTTAAGGGAGAAGGACCTAGCTACAATATCAGAAGATGAAAGTGAAATGTTGAACGATAAAATAAATTTGTTGGAATTAAAAGAGGCAGCATAATAAAAGTATAATAAAACACCCGGACCTGATGGACTCCTGGGGGAACTATACATGAAGCACTGGCAGATGCTAAATTACTGAAATCTTGGTCTGAGGCATATATTACACTAATATTAAAGGAGGGCACAGGCCACCAACAGATTAAAAATTATAGGCCTATTTCGCTTTTAAATGCCGACTATAAAATATTTGCAATCATAATTGCAGAAAGACTTAAAAAAATATTAAACAAAATTATACACCCAGATCAAAATGGGTTCTTACCAAAAAGGCAAATTAGAAATAATATGAGTATGGTAATGAATGTTCTGGAATTCTATGAAGCCCACCCTGAGAAACGAGCAGCACTGATATTTTTAGATGCGCAAAAAGCATTTGACAATTTAAATTGGCAGTTTCTTCAGCAATTAAAAATGAATTTTGGGGAAAAGTTTGTGGGGATGATATCTGCAATATGTTCTATCCCAGTGGCTAGTGTAATACTAAATGGGGGAACAACAGGGAAATTTAGTATAGCCAAGGGTGTAAGACAGGGATGTCCCCTGTCACCGTTACTTTTTATTCTCTCGTTAGAGGTATTACTAGCACATATTAGACAAGAACGAGGAATAAAAGGTGTAAAAATAAAAGAATATAAAATACAGGCATTTGCGGATGACCTAGTATTCTTCATAGAGGAGCCCATAGAAACAGGAGTCAACCTAATATGAGAAATAGAAGAATTTGGTAAGGTGGCAGGACTTAAAATAAACAGGACAAGACAAAGATAATAGCTAAAATCTTACGGATAGCCAGAAGAAGGAACTAGAGAGGAAACTGGAAATACAGATAACTAAAAAGGTTAAATATCTTGGAATCTGGTTGATGGCAAGATGCTCCTCAATAAAAGAAGATAATTACAATAAATTGCTCCAACAAATAAAAAAAGATTTGGATGCGTGGGGGAAACTGCAATTATCACCAATTGGAAGAATTGCTACAATTAAAATGAATGCACTACCAAAAATTCTATACTTATTTCAAACAATACAGATAAAATTAGGTAAGAAATTTTTCGAGGAGCTAAATAAAGTGACAACTAAATTTGTTTGGCTAGGGAAGAAACTTCGAATAAAACTAAAATTACTACAAGACAGCAGAAGTAAAGGCAGCTTTGGACTCCCAGTTTAGGAGTTATACTATCAAGCAGTGGCTGTGACATGGATAAAGGACTGGATAAATTTAAATAACAAAAGGATATTGACATTAGAAGGCCATGATTTGCAGTTAGGGTGGCATGGATTTATTTGGGAAGGAAAAAGTAAAATACACACCTATTTTCAGAGACACCAAGTGAGAGACACTCTTCTACAGGTTTGGGGGAAAATAAAGAAAAATCATTATGTTAAAATACCAGTGTGGTTGTCAACTATGGAGGTCATGATATACCCAAATGTATTCGACCTAGATAAAATAGTAAGGTATAAAGAACTATTAGATGCCCAAGGGAAGTTAAAAACAAACCAAGAGTTAAAACAACAAGGAATAGATATAGATTGGTGGCCGTATCTGCAGATTCAGGCAAGATATAAAAAGGATCTAGAAAAATATGGTATTTACAAGGAACAACAAGAACTTGACAAAATAATACAGGGGACAGAGGAGAAAATGATAACAAAAGCATATAACTACTTCCTGAGATTTAAAATGGAAGAAGAAATGGTCAAAGAAACCATGATAGCCTGGGCAAAGAACTTTGGCTATAATATTGAATTAGAACATTGGGAAAAACTATGGGGAAAAAACTATAAAATAACAATGTCGGTAGCTTATAAAGAAAATTTGTATGAAATGTTTTATTGTTGGCTTTTACCCACAGCTAGATTGGCAAAAATGTTCCCAAATAGACCTGCAGATTGTTGGAAATGTAAACACAACCAAGGTACATTTTTCCATATGTAGTGGTCATGTCCGGAAGCTAGGAAGTACTGGACCAAAATAAGAAAATGGCTAGAGGAAATCACATCTCAACAAATTGATGGATTTCAAAGACCAGTCATTGTGCAGGGTGCCAAGATGTCTGACTGCCTGGGCAGCGTTTATTACATTTATGTTGTGACTGGAAGGTTTGAGCCTGCTGTGAGCTTTGAGTCTGATGTATCAGAAGACACAGTTTCGAGTGATGAGGAAGATTTGGCATTGGAATTGGAGCCTGCTTTAATGAGAGATGCAGATGTGAGCCAGGAGGATGAGGGAGTGTCGGAATCACCATCCTCTCCAGAACCTTCCACATCAATCATGCCTCAGGTGTCAGCAGCTGATCCACAGAACATACCAGAGTCCTTGAGTGATGATCAAAATGACGAATGTTGGGTTGATGCAAGGACTAGACACAGGTTGAGACGTCAAGCACAATTTGAAAGGAAACGTCAAGTCAGAGACTAATTAGAGAGACTGACACGCCCCTTCAAGGAATATAAGGAGGCGTGTTAGCTGACGATCCTTGTCTGGATCAAACTTCATTAGTTACTTTGCAGCTTGGAAGAAGCCTTCTGTTCCTGAATTATCTTGCGGCTCGTTATCTTGGTTTGAAGACAGTTTCTGGGAAAGCTGCCAACGACGATTACAGAGAAAAGTTAACTCTGTGGTTTCTGATATTATTTGTTTGTGTTTATTTCTTTGGGACATTTGGACTCTCACTTTGTGGCTACAGGTGAGACAGAACACATTTGTATTATTTTTACAAGCAAGGAAGAGTAACATAGATACAGCATTTGGATTGGAGAATAGATACCACATGGGTGAAACCTCCCAACCGATCCTTCAGAATAGTGGTGATGTTAGTAAAATGAGATCATCTATAAGTCTGGAAAGTCTGGGACTTTCCAACCCAAGATAGAGAATGAGATCATGCAAAGAGGCCCATATCGGTATTAGACACTGCAGTGTGCTGCTAATGCCATCTACAGGACCTCAACAGCTACTACAACGAATTGAGCTAAAACCCGAAGTATTTCTACTAGGGATAATAAGAGGAAACTACAGTATGAAAGTTCGATATATTATATTTCACATAATGACTTCGGCCAGAATTGCATATGTGCAATACAGGAAACAGGACAGCATGCCCTCTGAGGGAATGGTGATAAAAAAAGGTGTTAGATTGTGCGGAGATGGACAGGCTAACATTAGAATTAAAAGAAAGAGGGGAAATGGAATATTATTTGGTCTGGGACACATGGTATAAATGGTTAGAAAATAGAAGTAAAGATTAATTATAAAGGTACTTTAAGAGGTATATTAAATTTAATCAAAATGTATATAGTTAAAGGAAGAAAAAGGAATGTAATTGATATGTATATATGAATATTATTGATGCTGGAGCACTGCAAAGATTGCAAAAGTGATATAAAATGATGAAATATGTTCAGTAAAAATATTTTTAAAAAAAGAAAGAAAGAAAACTAAGATCATAGCATCTGACCCTCTCAATTCCTGGCAAATAGATGGGGAAGAAATGGAGGTCGTATCAGATTTTATTTTCCTGGGCTCCAAGATCACCATAGATGGGGACTACAGCCAAGAAATTAAAAAGATGCTTGCTCCTGGGGAGGAAGGCTATGGCAAATCTAGACAACATACTAAAAAGCAGAGACATCACCCTGCCAACAAAAGTGCATTTTGGCAAGATGCATTACAATTAAACAAAATAATTTTGATAAATTGTTGAAACAAATAAAAGAGGACCTGGAAAGATGGAGTAATTTAAGACTCTCTTTACTAGGAAGAATATCGGCAATCAAGATGACCATACTACCAAAAGTGCTCTTCTTGTTTCAAAATACTGTATACCTATTAAATTGGACCAAAACTTATTTGGAGATTTGAATAAATTGATGATAAACTTCATATGGCAAGTGAAGAGGCCCAGGATTAAATTAAAGTTATTACAGGAAGAAAAAGAAAGAGGAGGATTTGGACTCCCAGAATGGGAACTATACTACTGGGCAGGTGCACTTACCTGGATTAAGGATTTAAAAGACAGAAGAATATTACAATTAGAGGGCCATAATCTACAGGAGGGCTGGCACGCTTTTATATGGTATGGCGGCCATACCGCCCACCAGTATTTCCTAAGACATAAAATAAGGCAAGCCTTATGATATGATGTGAAATCTGATATGTAACAAAATTAAATCTAAAAATTATATGGAAATGACAGATCACTTCACAACTGTTATGATATGTACAAAATAACCCTTGAGTAACAAGGATATGCACATGGAAACGTTTATGAGAGTAGTTATGAATAATTATTCAGCCAGACACAGCTACTCGGAATTGAGTTAAAGTTTACTTTAAGAAATAGCACAGTCCAATAAACGGTCCAGGTCATATATGTTTTTTTTTTTAAACAAATTTTATTAATTTTACAGAAAACACAATACACAATCCAGGCATACCAACTTGAAAAGTCTTTTCTAAAAGAAAAATTAATTATCATTAAAGAAGAAAGCCAATAGAACATATAAAATAATTTCAAATTGTAATATCAATATTTACATTATCTATTTAACTTTATATCTTATCCAGACTTCTCCTTTTATCCAAATTATATTTCTTGCTTAATAAAATTTTATTGTCTTTCATAAACAAACAAAAACACAAAACATAAACAAAACTAAAAGATCTTTTCTGAAGGCTGTCTGATCCCGGGTTGAAACTCTTCACACAGACACAAATTCAAACATCATATTCACTTTATATATCCTTCCATATCTTATTATCATTTTCTTTCTTTTCTTTTTTTTTATAAACCAATTTTATCAATTTTATAAAAACAATGCGCAAAGAATCAAGGCATAACAGCTTATAAATTCTTTTCTAAGAAAAAATAATAAAAGAAGAAAACCAATAGAACATAACAATTCCAAATTATAGTATCAATACTTTATCTATTTAACTTCATATCTTATCCCAGCTTCTCCTTTTCATCCAAATTATTTCTTGTTAATTAAAATTTTATTGCCTTTTATCAATATACAAAACCCAAAAAGACAGAACAAAACCTTTATATATCCTTCCATATCTTATTATCATTTTCAATAACATTCTTTGTCTGTTCTATTTCCAACTATCCATTCATCTTTTTTCTTTTACAATACTTCTCCTATACACCAATTGGAGTAACTTCTTTAACTCATTACCCTAACTTAAAAGTACTTCATATAACAGTTTTTCTTGGGATTCTGTTCAATAAATTCTAAAATTACACAATGAATTTTATACTCTAAATACACATATAAAAAACACAATCTTATGTACCCTCCAGAATCCCTCTTTTATCCTAAATTAAATTCACCCATTGTCTCTGAATAAACTTTTTTTCTTTAGATCTTGCTTCCCCCCATTGAGGCTTCTCCTCCCCCCCCTTTCTCTCTTGCTTATTCCTCTCCTTGCCCTTTTTACCCCTTTGTCTCTCCTCTTCCCTTTTCTTACTCCCTTTCCTTTGCTTTCTAACCTTGCCTCCACCTTTCCTCTCATTTTTCTCTTTTTTGGTTGTTTTTTCAATTCTTAAAATCCCCCTTTTCTTATCCTTTTTCTCCTCCTCCCCGGAAAGAACCCATTGTTCATCAAAGATGGCTTCTTCTTCCTCTTCTTCTTTGTCCCAGTCCTTCTGCTGCGCAGTCAACTTTTCAAAAGTACATAACGCCATTTCTAAAAATTGAAACAAAGTGCCCAAAGTATCTTCCTTTTTATATTTTTGATATTCAGTCTTTAGTTCATCCACAAGCGATGCCATCATGAAAAGAGAAACTTTTCCCAAAACAACCACAAGTATTTTTAATCAAAAATAATTCAAAAAAAGTTCCAAAAATTAATACTTTTCTTCCTTCTTCTCTTTCTCTTTCTGGGGTTAATGTTTAATCAAAGAGGTCCAATTACCATATATCTTTCTTTGGGATTCTAGGCAATCTCCTCCTTTTTCAGCTTCTGCTCCAATTTTTTTTCCTCTCCCTTCCCACTTGCAACATCAATTTTAAATAATCAGAAATCCATACCTCTAATAAGGGTTTTCCAATTTCTTAAGTTTTTCAATGTCCAGGAACCCTTTTGTCCCTTAGCTTCAACTTTCAGAATAATTCACCTTCAATGTCCAAACATATTTCATATCTGCTGTTTCCATGGGGTGGGAGAGTGAAGAAGAAAAAAAAAAGTTCCCTTTAACAGCTTCTCCGCCACTTTCGATCCTCTTAGGGATACAATGTATCCTCCAGCAATTCAAACAGCTCAGTTCCAACAAATTTGAAAGATGTTGATTGACCCGGCTCAGACAGCACTTTCACTCTTCTTGCTTCCTCCAGCACAATCTTACCTGGTTGCTGGCTTCTTCGTGGTGGCCATTGCTGACCGCCGCTTCACCGCCTTGGGAAAAAGGGGTTTTTCAGGACGAGGAGGGGTTCTGCGACACCCCCAACCCCCTGTCCGGCTCCCCTCTCTCTTTGGCTGTCCCTACAGGGCAGCCATATCCCCCTGACCCATCTGGATCGGGGGTACCTCGGCGGCGAGCACAGCAGGAATCGCAAGCAGTCGCGAATTCCTGCTGCCCCGAAGCCACGCAAAACTGGAAACCCAGGTCATATATGTTTTATAGTCCAAAGAATATCCAATTACAAAATCTTCTTACTGGTTGCCTTTGTCATTTACAGTAAACAAAGATATCAAAATATAAGCACAGCTTAGATAGCAACAGAATGTCAGAGATACAGAATATCAGAGATAGAGCATGTCAGAGAGAGCAAGCCATGATCTCCACCTCCCTCTTATGGTAATTTGCAATATAATCAACCAATCGGAATATAGTACAAATCAACACAGTGACTTTGTCTTAAAGCTACAAACATACATTGTTGGTTTATATATTGCCAACCTAACTAATTGGTGGACAGATTCCTAACATTCTCCCCTTTGGGTTGGTCAATATATAATATATTACATCTTTAAACCATAATTCTCACAACACTCTTTATGCTTAATTGCACCTTGAGTTTTCGTGAAATGATCTGCAATATTATGTTCAGTCATGCAGTATTCTAACTGAATTAATTTATTTTGAACACACTGTCTAACGTTCAAATATCTCAAATCAGTATGTTTAGACCTCGTTTTAACAGCTAAATTAGTAGCCATACTAATTGCAGATTGATTGTCTTCATAAACAAACGGATCACGTACAGTAATTCCAATATCCTTCAACAATTGTTTATAATATATCAGTTCTGTACACATTAATGATAAACATGACAATTCCGCTTCCATAGTGGATAAACTAATATGTTGTTGCCTAATAGACTTCCATCCTATTAAAACATTACCCAACATTACCACTATACCTGATGTTGACTTACGAGTCATTATATCAGAAGTAAAACTTGCATCAGCACATGCAGTTAACACTAATTCATTACTTGGTTCTAAATATAATAAATAATGGATTGTGTGTTTTAAAAACCTAATTATTCACTTAGCTGCTTGCCAATGCCTTTCATTTGGTTCAGTGTTATACCTAGCCAATTGGTTTACACTGTAAGATATATCTTGTCTAGACCAATTACCCAGATACGACAGACTACCGATTAAGGATTGATATATTTCCTTATCAAACATAAGACTTTTGATATCACTGTTAGATCTGGGAGAGTGGGCGCAAAGAACGGAGACGAGGCATCGAATAGTGACTCCAACTCTTTATTAGTGACTTCAGAACAGAGCAAAAATACTAGGGCAGCAGCAACTCCTTTTACAGAGCTGGCTGCTGTCACAACACCCAATGATTTGAGTTTGCCGCGCTGGGAGCGTCCAATCGGCGGTGACCCACTAACAGCCAATCAGATCAGCCAACAACGACCAATCACGATCCACTATCAGCGGGCCAATCAGAAGTGCAGGTTTATGAGCCTGTCATGGAAGGAAAACTATTAGAATTGCAAGCTAACGAGTTTGCTTAGTTTGGAACACCCCTCCCCCCTAGGTTCCGTCTCAAGGGTGGGGTGATGTATTCTCGCAGGTAGGCAGGTCGTCTCACCTGTCTACCTGATCTTCGTTGCTCCACCAGTCTTTGCCTGGACTCTGGTTCCGGTGGGCTGTTTGTTGAACTCAGCGGTAATGGTGATCTGACTTCTCCGTTGGGTGACTCGGGGTTGTCATCTCTACTCCCGTCAAGGCTGTCATCTGGATTCTCTGAGTTTGCTGATGCCACCATGCTGCTTCATGGAGAGATGACCATCTGCCCCGGCTCTTCTTCGGAAGGTGAATATTCCAGGTTTGGTCGCGCTGATTGCTGGGTTTCGAGTACTGGGTCGGGTACTAGTTCATTTTCGGCCCCCTCAATTTCCCTTCCCCCCCCTGGTTTGGAGTTCAGGGCTTGTGAAGGGGGTAGGTGCCAGCCTGGAGCGTAGTTGGTCGATGTGGCGCTTCCACAGTCTCCCATCAGCAGTTTGTAAACGGAAGGAATGGGGACCCGTAAGTTGAGTTATGGTAGCGGGGACCCACAATGGGTCACCGGTAAAGTTTTTTGCAAAAACTGGGTCGCCTACCTTGAACATGCGATACTTGCTGCTGGACCCCAGGGGCTTTTCCGGCGTGTAGGCAGGGTGTAGTCAGTCAAGATGTGATCGAAGTTTCCTGCCCATCAGGAGTTCAGCTGGGGTTTTGTTTGTGGCGCTGTTTGGAGTAATATGTTGGAGGAGAAGCATCCTGTCACCTTGTCGTGGATGTTCCCTTGTTCCATCTTGTGTAAGGTTTTCTTTATGAACTAGACCATTCATTCAGCCCTACCATTGGCCGCAGGGTGAGCCGGCGATGTTAAAGTGTGGCGTATCCCCAGGTCTGCTAGGTACTGTTAAAATGCCAAGGCGGTGAATTGTGGGCCATTGTCTGAAACCAAGACATCTGGCAAGCCGTGTGTAGCAAATAGTCTGTTTAGTTTTTTAACGACTGCCTCTGTGGTGGTGCTCTTCATTTTGTGGACCTCAAGCCAGTTGGAATAGTCATCCACTGTTGTGAGAAATGTATGCCCCTTGGTGGGTCCCGCAAAATCGATGTGGATACGGGACCAGGGACCTCGGGGTGCTTCCCATTCAGTTGGTGGTGCTTTTGGTGGATCTGAGCGTGTTTCCTGGCACTTGTTGCAGGTGGCGACCCAGGCTTCTATTTGCTTATCTATACCTGGCCACCAAGCGTAGCTCCTTGCTAGTGCCTTCATTTGCACGATGCCCGGATGTCCATCATGCAATAGTTTTAGGACCTTATGCTGCAGTCTTCCTGGGATGACGACTCTGTCTCCCCATAAAACACATCCTTTTTGGGAGAAAAGTTCTGTCTGCCTGTGTTTGAAAGGCTTGAATGTGTCGTTGAGTTCGTTGTCAGGCCAACCTCTTTCCACCCAGCTGAGGACTTGTGCCAAACAAGGGTCCTTCCTTGTTTTGGATGCGATGTCTTGTGCAGTCAGTGTTGGTGACGGAAATGTCTTGATTTGTAGTGTAGCTAGGGTTGGAGCTGGGTCATCCAGGACTTCTGGTAGCGGAGAGAGGCTCAGGGCGTCAGCGTGGGGAATCGCTTTCCCCGGTCGGTGTTGCAGTTGGTAATCGTATGCGGCTAGAAACTCTGACCAGCATGTCATTCTTGGCTATAAGATGTGGGGAGTTGGTTTATCCCCCGCCAAGATGCCAAGTAATGGTTTGTGATCGGTGATTATAGAAAAGGATCTCCCATATACATACTCATGGAATCGTTTGATCACAGACACAATCGCGAGAGCTTCTTTATCTAGTTGGCTATAGTTTCTCTCAGTTTTAGATAAAGTTCTAGAAAAAAATGCAATGGGCGCCTCAGTGCCATTTGGTAGGACATGGCTCAGGATGGCTCCTACTCCAAACGGTGAGGCGTCACAGGTGACAGTTAAGGGTAAAGTCTCGTTATATTGTATCAATACAGCATCTGATGTTAAAAGGTCTTTTACTTGCTGAAAAGCTCACTGCTCTCGATGTCCCCAGACCCAGGAAGCTTTCTTGTCGAGGAGCCTATGCAGGGGTTCAGCAACAGTCACCTTCTGGTGTAGGAAGTTGTTATAAAAGTTAATGAGTCCCAGGAAGGCTTGGAGATCTGTTTTGTTCCTAGGTCTCGGGGAGTTTTTTATTGCAGCCATTTTTTTCTCAGTAGGGTGAATTCCCTGTTTGTCAAGAAGGTAACCAAGGAATTCAACCCTCTCAGTACATAGTTGGCAGTTGTCCTTCTTGACCTTCAGGCCAGCGTCTTTAAATTTTTGGAGGACCATTCTTAGTCACTTTTCTAGTAGACTTCTAGTGGGGGCAGCTATCAAGACATCATCGAAATATGGGACGACCCCTTTTATGCCTTGTAGTAATCTCTCCATCAGACTTTGGAAGATGCCAGGTGCTACGCTCACTCCGAACTGGAGTCTATTACATTTGAATGCACCTCTGTGCATGACTATAGTTTGGGCTTCTGAGGTCTCTGCATCTACGGGCAGATGCTGGTACGCCTGGGCTAGGTCCAATTTTGCGAATATTTTTCCACCCCCAAGGGAGTGAAGGAGGTGTTGGACCACAGGCACGGGTTAAGCACTCTGCTGAAGTGTGTGGTTTAGGGTGGCCTTGTAATCCCCACAAATTCTCAAAGATCCGTCAGGTTTTATGCGGGTTACAATTGGGGTCTCCCATCGGGCGTGGTCAATCAGTTCCAACACGCCCTGGGCTATTAATTTGTCCAATTGTTCATCAATCTTTGGTTTGAGTGCAAAGGGCACTCGACGAGGCTTAAGGCGAATGGGCGCAATATCAGGGCAGAGATTAAACGATATGGGGGATCCCTTGTACTTGCCAAGCTTCTCGGTGAAAACTTCCTGGAATTCCTGGACAAGGGCCGCTTCCCAATCATCGCCTTCGGTCTGGTTGATGCCCGCCAGTTCGATTCCTAATGGCGCGAACCACTGCAAGCCTAGTAAGCTGGGTCGATCTTTATCGACGACGGTAAGAGGTAGGGTTGCGGTGTGGTCTTTGAAGGAGACTTGGACGTGGCTGGAACCGGTGACTGGGATCCTATTTCCTTGGTAGTCCTTTAATATAATTCTCTGAGTGCTGAGGTCCTGGCGACAGATGTCAGGGATCAGCTGTTTGAGGGTTTTCCAGGAAACCATTGATAGGGAAGACCCAGAGTCGACTTCCATAACGCATGGTCGATTCTCAATGGTGACCTTTACTCAGATTTTTCTTGCATCAAGGGATGAAGCGTGACCGATGGTGATGGTTTGGTGCGCCTCTTCTAGTCTGGTAGAAGTGGCTGGTGCTCGATTTCTGTAGTAGTGGTTCCATTGGTTGCTTGGGCGGTCCCGATTTACTGGTGGGGTGCCTGTTGTCTGCCGGAAATTATTTTCTCTTCGGTTTGGGCTGGACCCTTGCTTGCTTCTACAGACCTTTGCAATGTGGCCCCTCTTTCCACAGGAACGGCAGAGGGCATCTAGGAATTTGCAGTCTGATCGTGGGTGGTTTCCCCCGCCTCCAGCACACTGATATGAGGGCTTATGATTCCGTTGATCTCGCTGATCGCGTTCTGACCTGAGTCTGTTGACCTCCTCTTCCTCGCTTTCTGATGACGATTCGAGGTCTTCATGGTGGGTGGTCGTTGTGTGCCTCTCGGGAAGGTGTGTAGTGTCACTGGCGAGTTGGCGGTGCGGTCCGTTTGCTCGGCACATTCGAGCTGCCGACTTCCTGGTTGCTTCTGCTGCAGTAGCATCGGCGATGACATCTGCGAGGCCGATGTCCCCCTTCGCCATAATCTTGCTCTGGGTTGTGGGGTCTCTTAGACCCAGAACAATTCGATCTCTCATGGCTTCTTTGAGATTTGCGAAGCCACAGAGTCCCCCCCAGATTTCTGAGGTCTCGCTTTCCTGTTGGTCCCTCTGGTAAATATAATGGGCATAATGGGCCTGGAGGATTGGGGCGAGGTTGTCCCAGTCCATCATCGTGACTTCAGCTGGTTTTGCGAGTGCCTCTGCCATCTTAAAAACGGCGGCCCGCAATGGGTCAGGAATACAGCGCGTTTCTTGCCAGGCATAGCATCCTTCAGGTTGTTGGTTTCCAGGAACATCTGAAACCTGTCCATATATGAGTCCCAGTCTTCGTTAGCTGGATCAAATGGAGCGGGTGGTATGGCGCCACTGGTCATTCTGCCGCTATTGGTGCACCCTCAGCCACGTGCTCTGTTCGCGTTCAATGAGTGTTCAGTCAGCTCTATCGTCTCTGCATCCCACCCTCGTCACCAGTGTTAGATCTGGGAGAGTGGACGCAAGGAACAGAGACGAGGCATCGAATAGTGACTCCAACTCTTTATTAGTGACTTCAGAACAGAGCAAAAATACTAGGGCAGCAGCAGCTCCTTTTATAGAGCTGGCTGCTGTCACAACACCCAATGATTTGACTTTGCCATGCTGGGAGCATCCAATTGGCGGCGACCCGCTAACAGCCAATCAGATCAGACAACAACGACCAATCACGATCCGCTGTCAGTGGGCCAATCAGAAGTGCAGGTTTACGAGCCTGTCATGGAAGGAAAACTATTAGAATTGCAAGCTAATGAGTTTGCTTAGTTCGGAACAATCCTTACTCATTGGTGTCTTAGAAGATTTACAATGCTCCATGTTATAGCGTTCTAATAATTGGCTAATCTTCTTGGCTTGCGAAATTTTAAAACCTTTATTTGTTTTCACTCTATCAAGACCCAAATAATGTTTAATTTCCCCTAAATTTCTAATCCTGAACTTTTTCTGTAATCTATAAACAATATCATTTGCTTCTTGTTCAGTTTTAGTTATAATTGCTATGTCATCCATAAATAACAGTAATAGAGAAATTAAACCATTTTTTTCTCTTCGGAACAAACAAGGATCAGCTATACCAGCTTCAAAACCTATTGAAACTAATTCCTTTACAATACATATTTTCCATTCATAACCAGATTGCTTTAGACCATAAAGGCTTTTCTTTAATTTCCAATAATCAGTTTTTCCATCATCCTTTAAACCTAATTGCTTTTTCATATAGATGGTATGTTGTAAAGGTGCATGTAGATATGCAGTTTTAACATCTACATGGTTTATTTTACATTTATTCTTAGCTGCCCAAACTAATGCTGCTCTCAATGTATTTGCTCTCAGAATAGGTGCAAACACTTCATCATAGTCCTTATCTGACTGAGCAAATCCTTGAGCAACTAATCTTGCTTTATGGGTAATAGTCCAATCCACACCAGTCTTTATCTTATGCACCCATTTGCAACCTATTGCATGCTCACCTGGTGGTAACTTTACATCCTCATTTAATGATTTTAACTCCCTATTCATAGCTTCCTGCCAAGCTACCTGATCCTTTGTAGGATACAGTTTTATTTCATTGAAGTTAGAAGGTTCTGTATTAACCTGACATACAATGCTTGCTTGAAATCTGTCAGGTGGACGTCTCTCCCTAGTTGACCTCCTAGGGAACTCAGTACATGTTGTTGGCATGTCCTCTTCCTTTACCTCCCCTATCAAATCCTTGTCTTCTACAATCATAGAGGGTTCTTCTATTGATGATTCCTCCATTGAGGATTCCTCCACTATCTTATCATCAATATTATTATCATTAGGATTATTGGTAAACAATGGAGTCTCAACAACAACACTATCCTGTTCCTTATTATATTCCTGCTCAAGCTTTCTCCAGCCAACATGCTCCAGAAATTTAGCACTTGCACTGCAATATACATTACTTGTACCTGGCTCCCAAAATCTAAATGATCTATGATTAGCTTCAAAACCTACAAAATATAATTTTCTCGCTCTATGTTGTTCCTTTCACCTTACTTGTGTGGGAATATGAACCCGTGCTGGGGTTCAAAATGTATGTAAATAACTGAGATCTGGCCTTTTTCCATTCCAACAAGTAAATGGTGATTCACCAGTCATTGAATTCACTGTGTTATTCAAAACATGGTTAGCACACATTATTGCTTCACCCCAAAGTTTCTCTGATAAACCAGAATCTGAAATCATAGTCCTAGCCATAGCCTGTAATGTTTGTCCTCTACATTCAATATATGAGTTATGTTGTGGTCTATAAGGAGCAGAACGCTTATGTTCAATGCCAACTTTCTGTAACATGGCTTCAATTTTTTTATTGGTAAATTCAGTACCATTATCTGTTACTAAGCTAATAACTTTCTGTTTCTTTTTCCTTTCAGCAAATTTTAAACAGTTTACAAAATGCTGGTATGTTTCTGTCTTTGTTTTCATTAAATAACAGAAACCATATCTGGAAAAATGATCAATTATACTTAATATGTAACAGGCTCCACCTAAACTAGGTTTCTTAGGTCCAATTATATCAGCAAAAACAACCTCTAATGGTTCACTGGTTTTGAATCTATTTACCCTATTTGCAGGAGTTACCGTATATACTCGAGTATAAGCCGAGTTTTTCAGCCCATTCTTTGTGCTGAAAAACCCGCCCTCGGCTTATACTCGAGTCAGATTCCCCTCTGAAAAAAAAAATGGTGTGGAGCTCCGGAGCTGGGCAGCCGCTTTCCTGCAGGCAAGCCCCACTTCATGGACTCCACCGTGCAATGAAAGAGCTGCGTAGAATCCCCCGGTTTTCCATGCTGACAGTCCTCTAAAACGCTGTTGCTTTTGAAATGAGATCCTGACTTTTTCCCCTTGTTTCTTTCTCCCTTCCACCCCCCCCCCCCCAGTGTGTGTGTGCAAGTTATTTTGCAATCGATAGCAGCCCAGAAGCATTGCATTGGCATTTGGCTCCCACCTGTCTCCCCGACAACCCTTTTCCTCGCTTCCAGACTCCCTTCCAACTTTCGAATTACGTACCCAGCCCCTGGTCTGGTGGGCTTCTCGCCAGTCTCTTCTCGCCGTTTTAAAGAGAGCTGCGTAGAATCCCCCGGTTTTCCATGCTGACAGTCCTCTAAAACGCTGTTGCTTTTGTAATGAGATCCTGATTTTTTCCCCTTGTTTCTTTCTCCCTTCCACCCCTCCCCCCAGTGTGTGTGTGCAAGTTATTTTGCAATCGATAGCAGCCCAGAAGCATTGCATTGGCATTCGGCTCCCACCTGTCTCCCCGACAACCCTTTTCCTCACTTCCAGACTCCCTTCCAACTTTCGAATTACGTACCCAGCCCCTGGTCTGGTGGGCTTCTTGCCAGTCTCTTCTCTCCGTTTTAAAGAGAGCTGCGTAGAATCCCCCAGTTTTCCATGCTGACAGTCCTCTAAAACGCTGTTGCTTTTGTAATGAGATCCTGACTTTTTCCCCTTGTTTCTTTCTCCCTTCCACCCCCCCCCCAGTGTGCGTGTGCGAAATGTGTGTGTGTGAGAGAGAGAGAGAGAGAAAGAGAGAGAGAGAGCAGGAAGTTAGAGCAGTCAGACAGAGAGCCGGCTCACTTCCTTTCCTGCATTATTCCCCAGGCGGTTTGCAGTCTGTGTAAGCAGGCTTTTCCTCCCTTCTCCCCTCTCTGGCCACTGATGTGCAGGCAGCATTGCTGTAATATAAGACACACGCAGAATAAAGCGGTAACGGGACTGGCCCCACACACAAACCAAGGAACTCCAGCAGTTCCCTCTGACCTCTACCTCTTCCTGTTCTGCACCCCCCTCCCCCGGGGAGGAGCTTTAAACCAGACCTACAATTTTGCTCATCAGCCTGAGCTACCTAAACAAGTCTGTTTCTTCTAACTTGATTTTTAACAATACCTTCTTGTTCATTGTAGCTACTTCAAAGAAGAATCATCAGGTATTTTGAAACATTGGTTAGCTATATTATATTCCACATTGGTTAACTATATTTTATTCCACATTCTGCATAATAAAGAGTTTTACTGTTTTCCATAGAGAGAGGTAAATATCTGCTGTTTTTGTTGACCATCTGCTGTTTTTGTTAACCAGATACCTATCTGTTCATTTATCTCTTTCTTTTCTGAAATCTGATTATTCATTTGATATTTTTTTGTGCTGAAAAAAAACCCCTCGACTTATACTCGAGTCAATAAGTTTTCCCAGTTTTTTGTGGTAAAATTAGGTGCCTCGGCTTATGTTCGGGTCGACTGATACTCGAGTATATACGGTACCTTGTTTTTTTCTTGATTGAAAGCATTGCAATTTAAATACTTTGTACAAGGTTTTAATTTTATACCATTAGATAGCTCAACAGTTTTCTTTAGCATTTTGAAATTTATATGTCCCATACGTCTATGGAGCAGGTGAATACATTCATCATGAGGCTTTTTAATTCTCATAAACTGAGTTAGCATTAATTAACGGATTATCATGTATAATAAACAAACCATTATCCAATCTTGCAGTGACACTTTTACCCTGCTTTTCAATTAAACATTTATCTCCCTGAAAGGTTACAATAAATCCTGCTTTTACCATTGCTCTTACAAATAGCAAGTTAAATATCCGTCTAGGAACATATAACATTGGTAAATGTTCATTAATACATGAACAATATGCAGTACCTTCTCCAGATGCTCTCAATTTCCATCCATTAGCTAATGATACATGCTGTTTACTCTTTGTCATGTTAACAAACCTCTCTTTACTTTTAGTTATACACTGCGATGCTCCTGTACGATATTAGCATACTCCAAACCCTCTTAACTGATTGGTCCAGATGGACAGCGACCTGATTGGTCGAAGGCTCGACGGTGATTGGAGCGCTAGGAATCTACCGCGATTGGCACTGCCATTGGCCGCCGAGCCGCGAGCCAGCCCTATATGAAGGGCTGCCATGGCTCGCATTCTTCAGACTATTCTTATCTAAAATAAAGAGCTGAACTCACTAGATGGTCTCGCGTCTCCTTCGAACCGATCCACCCCAGATCTAACACTGGCGACGAAGGTGGGATCGTGAACAAGGAGACCCCAGCACGTGGCGAAGCAACACTCTGAACAGGCAGCATGGCCGGCATCAACTCGCCACCTGCACCCTTCAACCCTGCTACTGAGGACTGGGAATCCTATACCGATAGGTTCCAAATGTTCCTCGAGAGTAGCAACCTCAAGGAAGCCAACGGCCACAAGAAACGAGCTGTGTTCCTCACACACTGCGGGCCCACAGTATTCAAGATGGCCAAAGCCTTGGCCAAACCGGAGGACGTCAAGGTGATGGAGTGGGACGACCTCGAGTCCCTGCTGCGAAGCCACGACGCCCCCGTCATGCCCATCCTTATCCGGCGGCATGACTTCTACAGGCGGGATCAATGCAAGGGCGAGGGGCTGGGCAACTTCATGGCGGCGGTACGGGACCTGGGCGGTCTGTGCGAGTTCGCTGACCTGGACGAGGCCCTGCGAGACTGCATCATCCTAGGACTCCGAGACCCCGTCCTCCAGAGCTGCATCATGGCAAAGGGGGACATCTCTCTCGCTGATGCCCTCACTGAGGCCGCTGCAGCTGAAGTGGCCAAGAAATCAGCAGCTCGGATGCGACAATCGAGCATCATGCCACGACCAGCGGCCGGAGAGACAACGTCGACCCCCAAGAGGCAACCAGAGACAGACCACACAACCACACACCACGGCGACATCGACTCCTTCTCGGAAACCGAGGATGAGGAGGAGATCCACCGCCTACAATCAGCGCGGGAGTGGCGGGAACCACGAGGTCCTAAGTCGAGGTTCCAGTGTGCCGGCTGCAGCGGCGATCACCCCCGAGTGGACTGCCGTTTTCTCGACACCATTTGCAGGCATTGCGAGAAACG
The DNA here is from genome assembly GCA_033807585.1 of Hydrophis major. NCBI lineage: Eukaryota > Metazoa > Chordata > Lepidosauria > Squamata > Elapidae > Hydrophis > Hydrophis major. The sequence continues at coordinate 327,836 of JAUCBL010000123.1, forward strand.
GGGGCACATCGCCAAAGCATGCCAGAATAAAAAACACTACAGCCCGCGACAAGATGGCAGCCCCCGACGTCGAGAAAGCACCCCCACCAGAAACCGCGATCGCTGGACGGAGAACTGCTGGAGCCGAGAAGGTCAGAACAGGACACTCCAGGAGACGAGACAAAGAGAGGAAACACACCAGACCATCATCATTGTCCACTCGTCCACTAGCGACGCCAGGAAGGTATATGTGATGGTGGGGATAGAAGATCAACCATGCGACATGGAGGTGGACTCTGGGTCCTTCCTCTCAATGGTCTCCTGGCGCACACTCAAGCGCCTGGTTCCCACCATCTGCCACCACGAACTGGAGGACCAAACACTAACTCTCAAAGACTATCAGGGGAACTGAATCCCTGTAGTCAGCAGAGGCCACTTTAAGGTCACCTTCAAGGGCCACACAGAAGTGCTACCTTTGACGATCGTCGACCGAGATCGACCGAGCCTATTTGGGACTACAGTGGTTCGCACCCCTGAGCATCGAAGTAACTGGCATACACCACATCGGAGAAGCGGACTGGGAAGCGGCACTCGTGAGGGACTTCTGGGAAGTCTTTGATGACAGCCTAGGCAAGTACCGGGGGTCCCCTATCTCCTTTAACATAGACCCGAGCATCGCGCCAATCCGCCTTAAGCCCAGGCAAGTGCCCTTTGCACTCAAGCCCAAGATCGATGAGCAGCTTGATAAGCTCATCACGCAAGGGGTGCTGGAACCAATTGATCATGCCCGGTGGGAGACCCCAATTGTCACCCCCATCAAGCCAGATGGGTCTGTGAGAATTTGTGGTGACTACAAGGCCACCCTAAACCATGCGCTCCAACAAAGTGCATACCCCATTCCAGTAGTCCAGCATCTTCTGCACTCACTGGGGGGAGGCCGAATTTTCGCAAAACTCGACCTGGCACAAGCCTACCAGCAGCTGCCAGTTGATGCCACAACAGCAGAAGCCCAAACCATCGTAACACACCGAGGGGCTTTCCGCTGCAACCGGCTCCAATTTGGAGTCAGCGTGGTACCCAGGGTCTTCCAAAGCCTTATGGAAAGACTCCTCCAGGGCATAGAAGGAGTTGTGCCTTACTTTGACGATGTCTTGGTGGCCGTGAAAAATGAGAAACAACTAGAAGCCAGGTTGAGGGAGGTACTGCAGAAATTCAGAGACTTGGGACTTAAAGTCAAGAAAGGGAAGTGCCAACTACGGGCTGAGAGGGTCGAATTTCTAGGGTACCTCCTAGACAAACAAGGGATCCACTCCACAGAAAAGAAACTGAGAGCCATAAGGGAAGCACCTCGACCCAAAAACAAAACGGAATTACAGGCTTTCTTGGGACTGTTAAACTTTTACAATGTCTTCCTACCTCAAAAGGTGACCGTGGCGGAACCGCTGCATAGGCTGTTAGATAAAACATCCACCTGGACCTGGGGAGCACGGGAGGAGAGCGCCTTCAACAACACAAAGGACCTGCTAACATCCGACGCGGTACTAATCCAGTACAGCGAGACCCTGCCATTAACGGTAACTTGTGACGCGTCACCATTTGGGATCGGCGCCATCCTCAGCCACCAGCTACCAGACGGGAGGGAAGCACCCTTCGCTTTCTTGTCAAGGACACTTTCAAAGCCAGAACGGAACTACAGCCAGCTCGACAAACAGGCCTTAGCAGTCGTCGCCGGCGTCAAGAAATTTCACGAATACCTTTACGGTAGGACTTTTACAATCATCACGGATCACAAGCCGCTGCTAGGAATCCTGGCGGGAAACAGGGCCACACCGAACATTCTATCGCCAAGAATGACAAGGTGGTCCGAATTCCTAGCAGCATACAATTACCAGCTGATACACCGACCCGGCAAGGACATCGCCCATGCAGACGCCCTGAGCCGCTCACTCCTACCTGACCGGGAAGACGACCCAGCACCCACAACAGAGGTACTCCAAATAGAAACAATATCCAACCCACTTGTGACCGCGCCAGACATTGCCAGAGAAACAAATAAAGACAAGTGGCTGGCGCGAGTCTTGAGCTGGGTTGGAAAAGGGTGGCCGGAAGGGGACAAGGTCGAACTATTCAGACCCTTCCGAAACAGACAAACTGAACTCTTTACCAAGAAGGGCTGCATACTTTGGGGGGACAGAGTGGTAATCCCGGAAACATTACAGGAAAGGGTATTGGGGATGTTGCATGAGGGGCACCCAGGGATGGTCAAAATGAAAAGCCCGGTCAGAAGCTACGCATGGTGGCCAGGAATGGACAAACAGATCGAAACCTGGGTGGCCAAATGCAAGCAATGCCAAGAATCCAGACCTAACCCTCCCGCAGCCCCAACCCAAGAATGGGAAACACCCAGAGGCCTGTGGTCTAGGATTCACATAGACTTCGCGGGGCCAACCAAGGGACACATGTACCTTATCACAGTGGATGCTTACTCCAACTGGCTGGAGGTAAGCACCATGAAATCGACCACAACAGAGGCGGTAATCAAAAAACTGAGCAAACTGTTTGCCACGCACGGCCTGCCAGTTGTAATAGTATCGGACAATGGGCCCCAATTTACCGCCCTAGCATTCGAGCAATTTCTGGCAGGCCAAGGATTGGCTGTGCCGATCGCAGGAGATTCAAAGCACTGCCATTGGCCGCCAAGCCGCGAGCCAGCCCTATATGAAGGGCTGCCGCAGCTCGCATTCTTCAGACTATTCTTATCTAAAATAAAGAGCTGAACTCACTAGATGGTCTCGCATCTCCTTCGAACCGATCCACCCCAGATCTAACAGCTCCACTGTCAACTTCCCATATATCATGGTTTACAGTTGTAGTTGTACTTGATATGGCTAAACTAACATCTTTATAATCTCTTTGTGTATTAATAGCATTCTGTTTCTTACTCTTTTTACAGTATCTGGCTATATGACCTTTAGCCCCACAAGAAAAACATTTCCTAACAATATAGGCAGTTGAAGACAGTTTTTTTTCCTGTGGTTGTCTTTCTCTCAGTCGATTTCTATCTTGCCTTCTTCTTGACTCCTCTAACAGTCTTCCAGTTATGCCAGTCAATGTAAGTTCATCTCTGTTTAAAACTTCCAGTGAAGACACATAATCATCATAAGTTTCATCCAAAGAAGAAAGAATGATGTAAACTTGATGCAACTCTGAGAAAATCAGCTCCTTTTCTTGGAGCTCTTGTAAAGTCCTTTTCATAAACTCCAAATGAGCTAACATATCATCACCTTTTATAAGACGGGCTCTAAACAGTTTACGTGTAAGGTGTATGTGTGCACCCTCACTATCTCGAATATAAATCCTCTTCAAAATGTCCCAACACCTAGCAGCAGATTCTTCACCACGAATATGGACTAACTGCTGATCACTCAGTGTCAGTCCAATTATACTAAGAGCCTTTTCATTATCCTGGTTAAAGTCAGTTATTTTCTTTTTATCTTCATCATTCAATGGGTCCCAAGCTGTTACATCTGGTGGACTATTAAGTACAGTCCATAATCCGTCTTTACGCAAAAGTAGGCTGCACTTCATAGACCAGGAAACATAGTTTGTTCCATCCAACTGGGTTATCTGGGATATACTGGTTGACTGTTCTTGTGCCATTAGGTAGTTTAACAATAAACTGCAATCAGCTGTCTGAATATGAAACTGTATATTCACACTGATTCTCAATATCTCTCTGGGCCCATAACCAATGTTATGATATGTACAGAATAACCCTTGAGTAACAAGGATATGCCCATGGAAGCGTTTATGAGAGTAGTTATGAATAATTATTCAGCCACACACAGCTACACTGAATTGAGTTAAAGTTTACTTTAAGAAATAGCACAGTCCAATAAACGGTCCAGGTCATATACGTTTTACAGTCCAAAGAATATCCAATTACAAAATCTTCTTACCGGTTGCCTTTGTCATTTACAGTAAACAAAGATATCAAAATATAAGCACAGCTTAGATAGCAACAGAATGTCAGAGATACAGAATGTCAGAGACACAGAATGTCAGAGAGAGCAAGCCATGATTTCTAGCTCCCTCTTATGGCAATTCGCAACACAATCAACCAATCGGAATATAGTACAAATCAACACAGTGACTTTGTCTTAAAGTTACAAACATACATTGTTGGTTTATATATTACCAACCCAACTAATTGGTGGACACATTCCTAACAATAACTGTCTCTCTTAGGAACAGAAATTTGGAGCTCAATTGTAGTTGTAAATCCAGGACTACCTGCATTCACTTCTAACTACATTTGTGGGACCCTCAGGATTTTTGCGTCACTGCTCCACCTGCCACCATAAAGTCATTCCCCCCCCCCCCGAGCTATGCAGAAAATCATGGTAGTTGGAATTGGGTCTGTCTCGTTTAATTAAAAGAAGGACTAAGGGCGACATGATAGCAGTCTTCCGATATCTAAGGGGCTGCCACAAAGAAGAGCGGGGTCCACCTATTCTCCAAAGCACCTGAAAGCAGGACAGGAAACAATGGTGGAAACTAATCAAGGAGAGAAGCAACCTAGAACTAAGGAGAAATTTCCTGGCAATTAGAACAATTAACCAGTGGAACAGCTTGCCTCCAAAAATCATGGGCTCTCCATCACTGGAGGCTTTTAAGAAGAGACTGGACAGTCACTTGTCTGAGATGGTATAGGAGGTTCTCCTGCTTGAGCAGGGGCCTGGACTAGAAGACCTCCAAAGTCCCTTCCAGCTCTATTCTATTCTATTCTTTATTTTATATAACAGCAACAAAATGATCACTTTAAGAAGTAATATTCACTTGGCAGGGACAAAGGAAAAGGTCAAGATGGACTCTGAATAATGTAATATTGAAAGAAAAAGAATTTACACAAAAGATGGAAAAAGAATTGCCTTTTTTATTTAAAGAAAATAACAGGGAGGAAACTTCACTATAAAACTTATGGGACACTATGAAGGCCTATGCCAGAGGCTTGATCATAGACGACGCAAGAAGAAGAAATATTAAAAAAAGACAAATACAACAAATGTTAGAGGAAGACTATGTAAAACTTGAGAAAGAACTACAAAAATATCCACAAAAAAAGAATATTAAAAGTCAAATGGAAATAGTCAAACATAAAATGGGGTGGATGGAAAAAGAGGAATTAGCTCAAAAAATTAGGAGTGCTAAACAGAATTTCTTTGAAAATGCAAACAAACCAGGCAGATGGCTGGCATATAAACTGGAAAAGGAGAGAGAAATGAAAAAGATAACACAACTAATAGATGATCAAGGAATGGTTTGCAATGGAAATGAAGAAAAGAAAGAGATAGTACAGAAGTACTATGAGAAATTATATAATCAAGAAAATATTGAAGAAGAAGAAATTAAACAATATTTGCAAAAAGCAGACCTACCCCAAATACCTGAAGACATTAAGATAATGTTAGAAGGGAAAATAACAATGATGGAATTGACAGAGGCATTAAACAGACAAAATACTGGAAAGCCTCTGGGCCCAGATGGGCTACCCATAGAATTTTACAAGACTGTACAGGAATCTTTAAGTACTTCAATGCTTGAAGTGATGAACGAGGTTTTGTCAAAAACTAAAATACCTAATTCATGGACAGAGGCTTATATTACTCTTATACCAAAAGAGGATACTGACCTACAAGAAATAAAAAATTGTAGACCTATATCCCTGCTAAATGCAGATTACAATTTTTTTGCCTCAATAATGGCAGAAAGACTTAAAAGATATTTGAACAATTTTATACAAACTGATCAAAATGGATTTCTGCCTAAGAGGCAAATTAAAGATAATATGAGAATAATTTTGAATACATTGGAATATTATGAAACACACCCAGAGAAGCAAAAGGCCTTGGTATTTTTAGATGTGCAAAAAGCCTTTGACAATGTAAACTGGTAGTTACAAATGGAAAAGATAGGCTTTGGAGAAAGATTTATTAAAGCAATTGAGGCAATATACCATAAGCAATCTGCTAAAGTAATGATAAATAGAGACTTAACAGATAATATTAACATCAAAAAAGGAACTAGACAAGGATGTCCTCTGTCGCCACTGTTGTTTGTATTGACTTTGGAGGTGTTAAACAGAAACATTAGGGACAATAGTGAAGTAAAGGGAATGAAAATAAAAAAGGAGGAATATAAATTGCAAGCGTTTGCAGATGATCTGGTTTTTATACTGGAGGAACCACTGGAAACAGCACCTAAATTGATAGAAAAAATTGAAGAATATGGACAGGTGGCAGGATTGAAAATAAATAAAAATAAAACTAATATTTTAGTTAAGAATATGATGGAAAAACAAAGGAAAGAATTAACAGAGAGATTGAATATCCATATCACAAATAAAGTCAAATACTTAGGAATAAAACTAACAGCAAGATGTGGAACACTAAAAGAAGACAATTATTATAAACTAAAACAATAGATTGCGAGACTTGAAAAAATGGGAATATTTACAACTATGTCTAATAGGGAGAATATCTACAATTAAAATGAATATATTACCAAGGATATTATATCTGTTCCAGACAATTCCATTTGAACTAGGGAAAGAATACTTTGAGGACTTAAACAAAACAATTGAAATATATATGGCAGGGAAAGAAGGCAAGGATTAAATTAAAATTGCTACAGGATGCTAGAATAAGAGGAGGCTTTGGACTGTCCAGTTGGGAATTATATTATCAGGCAGTAACATTAATGTGGGTGAAAGAATGGATTATTTTGAGAAATACTAGATTGTTAACATTGGAAGGTCATGATTTGCTACTGGGATGGCATGCTTTCTTATGGTATAAGGAAAGCAAAACACATGGGTATTTTAGGAGAAACTATATTTGAGATGCATTATTGACAGTATGGGAGAAAATAAGGAAACAACATTATATGAAAATACCAGTCTGGTTGTCAACTATAGAGGCATTCACATATCCAATTGTTTTTAAAATGGAGCACATAGTTAGATATAGTGACATACTAAATGAAGAGGGTGAACTCAAAACAAAGCAAGAACTAGAAGGACAAGAGATAAAGATAAATTGGTACTCATATGTGCAAATACATTCTAGATATAATAAAGATAGTAAGACAGAAGGGTTTTATGATGAACTTACTGAATTAGATGGAATCTTAACAGGTACTGTTGAGGTATTCCCTGTGAGGAGAATGAGTGCACTCAGGGAAAATTGTGAGAGTGGTGATGAATAACACACAACCAGAACACAGATACACTGAATAGTAAAATGTAAGTTTTACTTCCTGTAAATGGGTAAACAAAGTCCAACAAACAGTCCAAATCATATGCGGTTAAAGCAGTTAGTATTCAAAATAATCAGTCCAGGGATAATCCAAAAACAAAGTTCTTTTCTTTACCAGTATCATAAACAAAGTTCAGTAAACAGAGTTTGCGAATAGTTGCAAGACTCACAGCAATTCAAGCAGAATGACAATCAGGCAAAAGGTAAAAGGAAAGCAAAGGAAATGCAAAAAAGAACAAACCAGGTTTCTGGCTCCATCTTATGGCCATTGGAGGAACCTCAGCCAATCACAATTACAACATTCTCTTAAAGATACAACAGTATTAAATAACTATCCTGGTTTATATATTGCCAACCCAACTGTTAGGTGACTATCATTCATAACATTCTCCCCTTTGGGTAGGAGAAACCTTACACTTTAAGTTCATATTCCTCACAGCAAGCCTTATGTTTTACAGTGCCTTGGGCTTTTGTAAAATGATCTGCAATGTTATTCTGTGACATGCAGTACTCCAGTTTAATCATTTTACTTTGAACACATTGTCTCACATTCACATATTGTAGATTGGTGTGTTTTGATCTTGTCTTTATGGCGAGATTGGAAGCCATCTGAATTGCTGATTGGTTGTCTTCATATACAACAATAGGTGCCTTTACATTACTTTCCATGTCTATCATTAGTTGTTTATAACATACTAAGTCCATACATAATACAGATGAACACAAGAATTCAGCCTCCATTGTTGATAAAACTTTGATGTTTTGTCGAATAGACCGCCATCCAATTAATACCTTTCCTTATAACACTACAGTACCTGATGTTGATTTACCTGTCGGTATGTCTGTTGCGAAACTTGCATCGGCATATGCAGTTAAACTTAGTTCATCCTTAGGCTCCAAATATAATGCATATTGCATCATTTGTTTTAGATATCTCAACACACACTTAGCAGCTTGCCAGTGCCTTTCAGTAGGCTCAGTATTAAACCTAGCTAATTGGTTGACACTATATTCTATGTCTGGGCTAGACTAATTACTAAGATAGGATAAACTACCAATTAATGATTGATAAATGTCTTTATCTAAAATAGGACTTTGCACATCACTGTGGCTAAACTCCTGGCTCATTGGTGTCTTAGCCAGTTTACAAAGTTCCATTTTAAAGTTCTTCAGTAACTGGTTAATTTTATCTGCCTGTGAGATTTTGTAGCCTCCCTTAGTTTTTTCTATTTTCAAACCAAGATACTGTTTAATCTCACTTAAATGTTTGATTTTAAATTTCTTCTCTAACAGTGAAATAATCCCAGTAGCTTCCTGTTCAGTTTTGGTGATTAATGCTATGTCATCAGTGAACAATAGCAACAATGAAACTACATCATCACTTTCCTTTTTGAATAAACATGGATCAGCCATGCCAGCTACAAAACCTTTCTTTGTTAATTCCTTCACTATGCACTGGTTCCATTCATAGCCTGATTGCTTCAAGCCAAAAAGACTCTTTTTTAATCTCCAGCAATCAGTTTTGTTATCAGTTCTTATCCCCAAAGGCTTCTTTAAATATATAGTATGTTGCAACGGTGCATGTAGATATGCCGTCTCAACATCTAAATGGTTTATTGTGTATTTCTTCTTAGCTGCCCACACTAATGCTGCTCGTAATGTGGTAGCCTTCAGACTAGGTGCAAAAACCTCATCGTAGTTGTTGGCTGACTGATCGAACCCTTGCGCTAATAACCTGGCTTTATGGGTAACAGCCCCATCCATACCTGTCTTAATTTTATAAATTCACTATGGCATGCTTACCTGGTGGTAACCTGACATTTTCATATACCTCCAACCTTTGTAAAGATTTCAGTTCCTTTTCCATTGCTTCCTGACAAGCAGCCTGAACCTTAGCAGGATACAGTTTCAGTTCATTATAGTTAGTAGGAACTATATTTACTTGGCATGCTATACTAGCCTGATATCTATCTGGTGGTCGTGTTACATGGGTTGAACGTCTAGGCAACTCAGGGCTTACTGGTGGACTCTCATGTTCCACCTGCTCCTGTTCTTCTACCTCCTCCTGTGCCTGTTCTTCCTTTTTAATGGCTATTGATGGTTTAACCATCTCATCGTTAGGGACTACTTGGGTGTCGATAACAACATCATTGTTGGATTCCTGTTCTAGTTTATGCCACCCAACGTGCTCAAGAAATTTAGCACTAGCGCTACAGTAAACATGAGCTGTGCCTGGATCCCAAAATCTAAACGATCTATGGTTGGCCTCGTAACCTACGAAAAATAATTTCTTAGCTCTATGTTGCCCTTTCAGTCTTACTTGTGAGGGAATATGCACCCATGCTGGAGCTCCAAATATGTGTAGATAACTTAAATTTGGTTTCCTGCCATGCCAATGAGTGAATGGCAATTCACCAGTTGTTGTGTTCACCACATTATTTGAAACATGGTTGCTACACATTATGGCTTCACCCCACAGTGTTTCAGGAAAATCTGACAGGCATTACAGTTTAAGTACTTGCTACAGGGTTTTGATTTTACTCCCTCTGACAATTTAACAGTTTGTTTCAGCATTTTGAAATTAATGTGCCCCAGATGTCTATGCAGTAAATGTATACATTCGTCATGTGGCTTAACATTGTTATAAACCGAGTTAGCCATCTGCAATTGGTCATCATGTATCACAAATAAATCATTCTCTAAAGTAGCAGTAAAACTTTTACCCTCTTTCTCTATTATACAGTTTTCTCCCCTAAAGGTTACTACATAACCAAGATTAACTAAAGCCCTTTCTGATAACAAATTAAATTTCAGTTTAGGGACATATAACATAGATAAATGCTCATTTATACATTAACAATATGCAGTACCTTCACCAGATGCTTTCATCTTCCATCCATTTGCCAATGATACATGTTGCTTACTTGTGGACATTGTTACAAACCTCTCTCTATCTTTAGTAATGTACTGCGATGCTCCACTATCTTTTTTTAAAAAAAAAATTGTTCCAGAAAAAAACATTTATTTGACATACATTTAAAACAGACAAATCAACATATATATACATACATATACATATACATACACACACACACACACACACATATATACACACATACATATATACATTTTACAGTGTATATTGAGCAATGGTGACATTTTTTTTCTTTATCTTTATCATTGACGTGATCTGCCTTGTTACAATAACTCCTTCATTCTTTTAATGTTTTAATTTCTCTATATAGTTTATAATTAAATGCAAGTCTTTTGTCATTTCCATAACTTATCCAAATATCAAATATTACCTTTTCTGTTCTGTACCTTCATTTACATTCTTGAAAGCCCCGCGTTTTGATTGGCCAAAGCGCAGGGCGATCTGATTGGTTGGGCGAGCTGCGCTGATTGGCCCACTAAGAATCTCCCGCGATTGGTGGATTCGAATCACGGGAGATTCAAAGCGGTGCCATTGGCTGCGGCCGCCGCGGCTTGGAAATAAAAAGCCGAGAGTTTTTCCTTGGAACCCAGTTCGGTTCCGGGGACCAATAAAGAGCTAAAACCTAGTCACCGACTCCTGGTCTCTTTCCCGACGGACACGACACTGGCGACGAGGATGGGATACTGATCCTGAACCCCATAAGCACGTGTCCGACGGAAGCCAGCAAACCCGACGAGATGGCCAGCATCGCGCCGCCCGCACCCTTTAACCCCGCTACCGAGGACTGGGAATCTTACACGGACAGATTCCGCATGTTCCTCGAATGCAGCGACATAAAGGACGCCACCGGGCCGAAGAAACGAGCTGTCTTCCTGACGCACTGCGGGCCCGCAGTGTTCAAGATGGCGAAAGCCCTAGCGAAACCTGCTGACGTCACTGAAATGGATTGGGATGACCTCGAGCCCTTGCTCCGAAGGCACTACGCTCCCGCTGTGCCCACCCTCATCCGACGGCACGAGTTTTATCGACAGGACCAACGGTCGGGCGAAAGCCTCAGTGATTTTGTTGCAGAGCTGCGGAGCCTAGGAGGACAATGCGGGTTCTCCAACATGGACGAGGCCCTGCGGGACCGAGTCATGCTTGGGCTTCGGGACCCCGTCCTACAAAGTCGACCGATGGCCAAAGGCAACATCACCCTCGCCGATGCCATCACCGAAGCCACCGCAGCCGAAGCCACCAGGCAGTCAGCAAACCACATACGGAGACCGGACGCTGGGGACCACACCGCGAACAACCACCCTGCAAGGGCGACCGAGGCCCAACCTGAAACGACCACCCACCATGGCGAATTCCACTCCACCTCTGATACGTCGGACGAGGAGGAGGAAATCCACTGGCTCCAGGCAGGACGCGACCAGCGCAGCCGGGGGGTCATAAGTCGGGGACTGCGTGTGCTGGTCGCGGAGGCGACCACCCTGGAGCCGAATGCCGGTTCTTCGATGCAGTCTGCCGGCACTGTGACAAAAAGGGTCACATCGCCCGTGTCTGCCGACTTAAGACGGTGGGACCACAGCGAGCGGAGACGGGACAGCACACCACCCAGAACCAGAGACCGCCCAGCCGACAGCCGTTGGGACCGGAGCGGATGAGCCCGACGAGGTGGCAAGACCCGGCGGAGGGAAGAAATGCACCAGACGGTCAACAACCCCCGACGCCCGCAAGGTCTACGTGGAGGTAGGCATCGAAGGCGAACCTTGCAAGATGGAGGTGGACTCCGGGTCCTACCTCTCCATGGTCACCTGGCAGGAAATAAAACGCTTTGTGCCTACCATCCAAAGGAGGGGACTGGAGAACCAGAGACAAATCCTTAAAGACTACCAGGGCAACCGCATCCCGGTAGTCGGAACAGGACAATTTAGAGTTAACTTTAAAGGATGCACCGCAAAACTTCCCCTCACAATCATCGATCGAGACCGACCCAGCCTGTTGGGACTTCAATGGTTCGCACCGCTCGGCATCGAAGTCACGAGCATCGACCACATCGCCAAGGCTGACTGGGAGCAGCAACTGGCACGGGACTTCCAAGAAGTATTCGACGGCACCCTAGGCAAGTACCGAGGGCCCCCTATATCCTTCAGCCTAGACCCAAACGTTCCCCTGAGACGCCTAAAACCAAGGCGGGCACCTTTTGCACTCAAGCCAAAAATTGATGAGCAAATTGACAAGCTCGTCAAGCAAGGGGTCCTACAACCAATAGACCATGCCCGGTGGGAGACCCCAATAGTCACCCCAGTCAAGCCTGATGGGTCAGTGAGAATCTGTGGGGACTATAAGGCTACCCTAAACAGCACCTTGCAACAAAGCGCTTAGCACATCCCAGTAGTGCAGCATCTTCTACACTCACTGGGGGGAGGCAAGGTTTTTGCGAAACTCGACCTGGCCCAAGCATACCAGCAGCTGCCGGTCGACGAGGAAACCGCAGAGGCGCAAACCATAGTCACCCACCGGGGAGCCTTTCGATGTAACCGACTCCAGTTTGGAGTCAGCGTGGCACCTGAAATTTTCCAGAGCCTCATGGAGAGACTTACAAGGCATCAAGGGGGTGGTATCCTACTTCGATGACGTACTGGTATCAGCAGCCAACCAGGCCGAACTAGAGGGTCGCCTAAGGGAGGTGCTAACGAAATTCAAAGAAACTGGGCTAAAGGTGAAGAGGGAAAAGTGCCAACTTTACACAGAGCGGGTCGAATTCCTGGGGTACCTCCTAGACCGGCATGGCATCCACCCCACCGACACCAAAATTAAAGCTATCAAAGAGGCCCCCACACCCAGGTCAAAAACAGAACTGCAGGCGTTTCTGGGACTACTTAACTTTTATAATGTGTTCCTGCCCCAAAAGGCGACCGCGGCGGAGCCTTTGCATAGGCTTTTGGACAAGGCGGCTTCCTGGACTTGGGGAAAATGCGAGGAAGCCGCCTTCAGGAAAACCAAGGACCTGCTCACTTCGGATGCCGTCCTCATCCAATACAACGAGACCCTACCACTAGCCGTCACATGCGACGCATCACCCTTCGGCGTCGGCGCCATCCTCAGCCACACTCTTCCCGACGGAAAAGAAGCACCCATCGCGTTCTTTTCAAGGACCCTCACCAAACCGGAGCGGAACTACAGTCAGCTGGACAAAGAGGCCCTGGCTATCATCGCCGCAGTGAAAAGGTTTCACGAGTACCTCTACGGCCGGACGTTCACCATCATCACCGACCACAAACCGCTGTTGGGAATCCTCGCAGGGAACAGGGCCACCCCGAACATTCTATCTCCTAGAATGACAAGGTGGTCCGAATTCCTGGCCGCCTACAACTACCGGCTCACACACCGACCCGGTAAGATTATCACCCATGTGGATGCTTTAAGCTGCTCACCGCTACCCGAACCAGACACTGACCCAGCACCCACGACGACCACCCTCAGCATAGAGACTCTGCTTGATCTACCCATAACCGCATCAGACATTGCCCGAGAAACTAATAAAGACAAATGTCTGGCGCGGGTGTTGCATTGGGTAGAGAAAGGGTGGCCGGAAAAGGACAACAACGAGACTTTCAGAACATTCCGGAACCGGCAAACGGAACTCTCGCTACTAAAATGGTGTGTACTATGGGGGGATAGGGTGATCATCCCGGAAAAACTGCAAGGGAAGGTACTGGAGTTGTTACACGAGGGGCACCCGGGCATCGTTAGTACAAAAGCCCTGGCCAGAAGTTACGCTTGGTGGCCAGGGATGGACAAACAAATCGAGGCTTGGGTAGCAAGGTGTCAACGTTGCCAGGAAACTAGACCAAGCCCACCCACGGCACCAATTCTAGAGTGGGAAACCCCCAGGGGACCTTGGTCTAGGATCCACATAGACTTCGCCGGGCCCACAAAGGGACACACATTCTTAATAACCGTAGACGCTTACTCCAACTGGCTGGAAGTAAGCAACATGAGAACCACCACCACGGAGGCCGTGACCAAAGAACTCTGCAAACTCTTCACGACACACGGCCTCCCAGACGTCCTCGTGTCGGACAACGGGCCCCAATTCACCTCGCTGGAATTCGAAAAATTCCTAGCGGAACGGGGCATACGACACGCACTGACAGCCCCGGCGCATTCAGTGGCGAACGGAAGGGCGGAACGGATGGTTCAATTCACCAAAAAAACCATCCAGAAAATAGACCACGGAGAGGTCCAGGACAAAATAAATAAAATGCTTTTTATACAACACATAACCCCGAACACTACAACAAATAAAAGCCCGGCAGAGCTACTAATGGGGAGGAAAATAAGATCCCCACTCGATAGACTACACCCCACATACAACCCAGAGAAACCCCCAGACTCCACCAGCAAACACCGATCCTTCGCACCAGGCGATGCCGTCTACGCGAAGAACCTAACTGGAGACCCACTATGGATACCAGCAACCATAACCCAGGTGACAGGTCCACGCTCGTACCGGTTACAAACAACCGACGGACGAGCATGGAAACGCCACATCGATCAATTAAGATCGAGAACAGCTACAAAAGACACAACCAACCCCCTCAACACAAACCAAGAGGGGAGGGAATACTCCAGACACCAAACCCCAGAAGAAAGAAACCAGCCATACTCACCAGCAAGCAGCCAGCGCGAAACCTCACCAGGAAGAAACAGCCAGGCCAGCTTGACCAGCCCGGAAAGACCAAGCGGGAGCGGTGAAAACCACAGCTCGACCAACCCGGGAAGACCGGGAGGGAGCTGCGAAGAGCGGCCCAGCAAGACATACCAGGCAGTTCCAACGACGAGGCCGAGAGACACAGAGATCCCGACCGAACCGGCTGGGAACCAACCTACGACTGACCTGCACAGGTCCAGTAGACAAATACGGAGCCCCGCCTACCTACGGGACTACGTTACGTAGGACCAAACCAAGAGGGGAGGGGTGTTCTGTACCTTCATTTACATTCTTGAAAGCCCCGCGTTTTGATTGGCCAAAGCGCGGGGTGATCTGATTGGTTGGGCGAGCCGCGCTGATTGGCCCGCTTACAATCTCCCGCGATTGGTGGATTCGAATCGCAGGAGATTCAAAGTGGTGCTATTGGCCGCGGCCGCCGCGGCTTGGAAATAAAAAGCCGAGAGTTTTTTCTTGGAACCCAGTTCGGTTCCGGGGACCAATAAAGAGCTGAAACCTAGTCACCGACTCCTGGTCTCTTTCCCGACGGACACGACATTTTCTTTAACCAATCATACAAAATGTTCCATATTTAGTAATAGTCACTATCTTGTTTATTTTTTAACAATTTGGTTTGGCTATCCATCTCAGCACATTCATGTATTTTTTTAAATTACCATATTCTCTGAAGGAATGAAAGACAGTTTCCAGTTTTGTGCGTAGGTTATTCTGGCCACAGTTATAATGTGCAAAATTAAATATTGATATTTTTTCTCCATGTTTAAATCTATCATACTTAGCAGAAAGGTTTCGGGTTCAAGTTTTAAATTTTGTTTTGTTATATTTAAAATCCAATTTCTAATATTCCTCCAAAACTTCTGAGCACATGGGCAAGTCCACCACATGTGAAAATATGTTCCTTGTGCGTAGTTACATTTTCAACAGTTGGGTGGTAGGTTGGGGAACATCTTAGCCAGTCTCGCAGGAGGTAGGTGCCAGCAATGAACCATTTTGTATAAGTTTTCTTTATATGAGACTGACATAGTTAATTTGTGATTTGTTTGCCAGATGTATTCCCACTTATCTAATTCAATACTATGACCCACATTTTTAGCCCAAATTATCATAGATTCTGTGACTATTTCTTCTTTTAATTTGTAATCCAAAAGATATTTGTATGTTTTACTAATTGTTTTCTTTTCCTCTCCTAGCCACATTTTATCTAATTATTGTGGGGTCATATTAAAGTCAAATTATTCTCTATCTTTTTTATAATGGGTTTGTATTTGTGCAAAGGGCCACCATGCTATCTCCTTTCCTTGAATGCGTATTTGGTTCCTATTTTTAAGCTCTCCAGTATCATATAGTAAATCTTTATACCTGACAACATTTTCATAATCCAATAGATTTGGATATGTGACTGCTTCCAATGTAGATAGCCACAATGGAACCTTTGGGTAGTGGTTTTTTTTAATCTTTTCCCAGATATTGAACAACACATTTCTTACATGGTGCCTTTGGAAATATGAATGTTGTTTAGACTTTCCATCCCACATGAAGGCGTGCCAGCCAAGTTGGAGATCAAAACCTTCTAATACTAATAACCTTCTATTTTCTAATTTAACCCAATCCTTAAGCCAGTTTACTATAGCAGCATCATAATATAATTCAAAATCTGGAAGGCCAAATCCTCCTTTTTTCTTGGCATCCTGTCATAATTTTTTGTTCACTCTGGGTTTCTTCCTCTGCCATATAAATTTAGATACACATTTGTTTAATTCTACAAAAAAGTTCTTTTCCAACTTGACTGGCACTGTCTGAAACAGGAACAACAGTTTTGGCAAAATATTTATTTTTACTGTCGAAATACGTCCCAATAACGATAACTACAATTTGGCCCAATTATCTAAATCTTTAACTATTTGCATTATTAACTTATCATAGTTATCTTTTTTAATCTACGAACATCTAGCAGTCAACCAGATCCCTAAGTATTTTACTTTATTCACCACCTGCATACCTAATTTATTTGCCAGTTCTTCCTTCTGCTCCTTTGTACAGTTTTTTGTTAACACTTTTGTTTTTTCTTTGTTAATTTTTAACCCTGCCACCTTTCCATATTCTTCTATTTCTCTTAGTAGTATAAGGCTCGTTTCTAAGGGTTCTTCTAATATAAATGCCATATCATCGGCGAATGCCTGGAGTTTATATTCTTCTTTTTTAATTTTTAGTCCTCTAATCTCTTGATTTTGCCTAATTTGTGCAAAGAGAGTCTCTTCTGCCAATATATACAATAGAGGAGCTAGGGGGCAGCCTTGTCTTACTCCCTTATTTATCTTTATGGTATCTGTATGTTCCCCATTTATTAATATTTTTGCGGTTTGCAAATTGTCTTAATAAATCCTAAAATATTTTCACCAAATTTCATGCCTATCAGTTGTTTAATAAGGAAGTTCCAATTCAGGTTGTCAAAAGCCTTCTGGGCATCTAAGAATATCAATGCCATTGTCTTGGTTGAGTGTACTTCATAATATTCTAATATATCCATAATGGTTCTTGTATTTGTTTTTATTTGCCTATGGGGGAGGAAGCCATTCTGATCAGTGTGGATAATTCTACTTTATACTCTCTTTTATCTTTCCGCCAATATTGTAGCCATTATTTTGTAATCTACATTTAAAAGTGATATTGGTCTATAGTTTTGAATTTTTTGTGGGTCTGATTGTTCTTTATAGATAAGAGTAATATATGCTTCCAACCATGATTTAGGCATGTTAGCGTTCTCCAGGGCTTCATTGTACAAGTCCACCAATATCTCCTCTATCGTTTCTTGGAATTCCTTGTAAAATTCCGAAGGAATTCCATCTGGGCCAGGTGTCTTATTTGCTTTTTGTGTTCCAATTGCCTTCCTAATTTCTTCTATAGATATTTTATTATTCAAATTTTGTTTTTCTTCATCAGTAATTTCGGGCAAGTTCTTTTCATTCAAATATTGATCAATAGATTCTTCTGGTATTTCTTCCTGTTTATACAATTTCATAAAAAACTCCTGAGCAATTTCTTTCTTTTCTTGGGTCTGCGTACATAATTTCCCTTCCTGATCTTGGAGAGCTACGATCGTTCTCTTTTCTTGTTCTTTTTTAATTTTATGGGCTAACCACCTCCCTGGCTTATTTGCATTTTCAAAATAATTTGGTTTTGCTAATTTAATTTTTCGGGCCAAATCTTCCTGTACATTTAAATTTATTTTATGTTTTACCAGATCAATTTCTTTCTTAATGTTTGAATTGTCCTTTTGTCTACTTATTTCCAAATCTTTCAGTTTCTCCCTCCATATGTTTTGTTGCTGTCTTTTTTCTTTATTCTTTTTAATACTATAAGCAATAGTTAGACCTCTCACATAGGCTTTGGCCATATCTCAAAGATTCTGTAGAGAGGTGTGTTCTCTTTTGTTTATTTCAAAAAATACGTTCAATTCTTTCTTTATCATTTTAATATATTCTTTGTCTCTTAATATGGTATTGTTAAAAGTCCATCTTCCAATTTTTCTCTTTCCTTTCCATTTAATTTGAATGGGATTATGGTCAGCCCATAGATTTGGCAAAATCTCGATCCTTTCAGTATTCTCCATTAACCCCGGTTCCATCCATATCTGATCTATTCTGGACCAAGAGTGGTGGGGGTTTGAAAAAAAAGTATATTGTTTTTTAGTTGGATTTAATTCTCTCCACACATCTTTCAAGTTAAGTTCTCTTACCATATTATTAAAAGACGAAGGGAGTATTCTCCAAGGTTCCTTCCAATTATTTTATTGTGTTGTATTGTTTTGTATTTGTGTATTGTAATGTTTTGTATTGTATATTGTATTATGTAGTGTAATGTATTTTGTATTATACTGTATTCTATTTCCTTCCATTCTATATATTCTCTTCTTCCCTTCCCTTCCCTTCCCTTCCCTCCCATCCCACCCCATTATTAGCTCACCTGATCATCCAATGCACATTCACTATCTCAGGTGTGTAAGTTTCCAACAGGATTTTCAGTTCCTCAAACCTAGAAGTAGCAAAATAGTTTGGAGTGGGGATTGGTAGATTTCTATTCCTACCAGAAAGAAAGGGTCTTTTGACCCCGATAGGTCTATCTTGAGAAGGTTTTCTAGAAACCAACCATTCTTGAGCTTCTCTTTCTTTAACAACATGTGGAAAGTTGCCTGCTAGAAGAAAAGTCTATTAGGAGTGTTTTAATTGGGGAAAACCATTTTTTTGCCTTCCAATTCAGGAAAGGAGCTCACTGTATCTTCAGCAACAAAGCACTGCATTTAATCTCAATATACTGGGTGTTGACCTGGTCCAGGTCGGACTGGACCCCAAGGTGAAACTCATGGGCCAATTGTTTCTGGAGGCCCAAACAATACAACAGGACCTGAAACAAATGAGGAACAACAAAGCAAAGAGACAATCACAAAGGAAGGTGCGAAACACTCTTTAAGTTATCGTACACATTCATCCCTTGCACAGGTCAATCTTGTGGGACAACTGCATCCTTTCCTGGAATGGCAGTCTCTTCTCACAGAAATTCATGCCTGAGACGCCTCATGTGAACCAATTAGGTTTAGTGGCTAAAGTGCTGGGCCATTCACTAGGACAGGGATCGCCAACCTTTTGGACCTCAGGGAGCACCAAACTCATACTTTTAAATCCTGAGGACCACTAATATGATTTTTTAAAAAAAGATAATATATTTAATATAAAAGTTTTATTTTTATATTAAATATAAATTTAATATTAAAAATTATATATATATTGCTTTTTTAATTATAACAAAATCATAAATGCTTAATCATAATTGTGGGGCAGAGCAAAGGGAAGAAAGGGGGGCCTGGAGGCTGGGAAGATCTGGACAGGGAGGAACCAGAAACATAGCTCTCGCTGGGGCGAAAGAGCAGAGATTGGAAGGCACAGGCAACAGAAAGCGGTGCTTTTCAAAGGCGGCAGCTTTCATCTTCTCTTGCCTGTGCCTTCTTCGATCTCCACTCCTTCGCCCCAGTGAGAGCTATGTTTCTGCTCACTTTTCCTGTGCTTTCCTCAAGCAGCAATGGCTGGGGCTGGGGGGGGCAGGGCAGCAGAGCAGAGCGCCAAGAGGGATGAGAAAACTGATGCTGCTGACGCCACCGCATTCTGGACCTCTGAACTGGATGGTAAGCGCAGATTTGCCCACTCCTCCCCCTACCACCACCACCAGCTGGTACTTTTCCAGCCCTGGGCCATCCCTACAGCCCGCGGACATCAAGGAAGAGCCCAGGCCTGGAGAGGTGAGCTGGAAGGTGCGGAAGTGCCGTGCAAATGCAAGTAGCGTTGCGCTTCTTCACCTTCCGGCCATCTCCATTGTCGCTTCAGCCCACCTATGCCGCCAGTCCCCTCTTGCTGCAACAGCATCATCACCTCATCCTGGCTGGCGACGGCTGTGCTGCTTTTTGCAGGTTTGCGCTTGGACGAAGGATGGGGGCCAGTGGGTGGGCAGGCCATGTGGGCGGCACAGCCTTGTGTTCCTGCGCAGCCTGGATTATTTTCTTTGGGGTGGACATTTCTCTGCAGCCCACCAAAATTTTCTCATGGACCACCAGTGGGCCACAGCCCACCAGTTGGCAACCGCTACACTTGGAGATGGGGAATTCTAGTCCTGCCATTGGCACGAAAGCTGGCTGGGTGACCTTGGGCCAATCACCAATCACCAGGAGACGGGGAGTTCTAGTCCCACCTTAGGCACAAAAGCCGGCTGGGTGACTTTGCAACAATCACCAGGAGATGGAGAGTTCTAGTCTTGCCTTAGGCATGAAAGACGGCTGAGTGACTTGGGCCAATCACCAGGAGATGGTGAGGAGAAGGAAGGAAGGGAGGGAGGGAGGGAAGGTAGATGAGATAGATGATAGATAGATAGATAGATAGATAGATAGACAGACAGACAGATAGACAGAGATAGATAGACAGAGATAGATAGATGGTGCGATTAAAGTGCTAGCCTAGAAACCAGATGCCTTTGAGTTCTTAGTCCCATGTTAAACAACCCAGCGTACCTTCTTGTGGGTAAAATTGTTGTAGGAAGAAGGAATATCTGGTATGTTTGTCTTAAGTTATTATAAGCAATCATAAAAGTGGGATAAAAATCCAATCACACAAAAATCTCAATCTAGGCGCCGTCCTGACAAAATAAGGAGAGCTTCAGCTTTTGAGCATAATATGTTTTGTTAGTACCAATGCTACCAGACTCCCACTTGAGGTGAGGGGGTGGATTTCACAGCAAGGTTTACAGAAGCAAAATATATGTTATCTGGGATCAAACCATCCTGGCCTTTTCCAAAAATACAAACAGGGTTTATTTTAGAAACCTGAATGCAGATTGCAGACTTAAAAAGGCTGCTGTTTAAAACCTTACCCTAATCTTGGCATTCCAAAAGAAATTGGAGGTTTTCTATCCTGAGCAGAACTGATACTTTGTGGGGGGGGGGACAGACAAGAATCCCCCACCCACCCACCTGGGGATAAGCTGCTTTCTGTTGCTCCAGATATCTCATCAGCCTCCTTCAGATGCTGCTTCTCGGTGGCTAGGCTTTCCACCAAGGTGCCAAGCATAATCATCTGGGCTGCGGCTCCAACATTATCTGCAGGAAGCAAATTCGGAGGTGACGAGAAACAGAATCACAGTTGGAGATGGAAGGAACCTTGGAGGTCTTCTAGTCCAGGGGTAGGGAAACTTGGCTCTTTTATCACTTATGGACTTCAACTTCCAGAATTCCTGAGTGAGCCATAAAAGATTCCCCATCCCTGGCCTGCTGGTTTTTCAGTTGTGTGGGAAATCAATTTTTGACTTGAATGGGACTGTTTAATATACAAATTTATGTATATATATCCTACATTTGTATATTAAACAGTCCCATTCAAGTCAAAAATAGATTTCTCCCACAACTGAAAAACCAGTAGGCCAGGTGTTGAGGTATTCCCCATTAGGAGAATGAGTGCACTCAGTGAAACGTAGTGAAAGTGGTGTTGAATAACACACAGCCAGCATACAGATACACTGAAAAGTAAAATGTAGGTTTTACTTCCAGTAAATGGGTAAACAAAGTCCAACGAACAGTCCAAATCATACACAGTTAAAGCAGGTAGTATTCAATACAATCAGTCCAGGGATAATACAAAAACGAAGTCCAGTATCATAAACAAAGTTCAGTAAATGGAGTTTGCTAACAGTTTGCAAGACTCACGGCAATCCAAGCAGAACGACTTTCAGGCAAAAGGCAATAGGGAAATGGAAGAAGAGAACAAACCAGGTTTCTGGCTCCATCTTATGGCCATTGGAGGAACCTCAGCCAATCACAATTACAGCATTCTCTTAAAGATACAACAGTTTTAAATAACTATCCTGGTTTATATATTGCCAACCCAACTGTGAGGTGACTATCATTCCTAACACCAGGGATGGGGAACCTTTGTTTGGAATAACATAGGTTACCTAACTTAGTTTGGGTAAAATAATATATATAAACTATGATTGTAAGTTAAAGTGCATGTCATTTTAAAAACTGCAAAGCATGTAATTTTGGGTGCGGTTGTAAAATCACCATAAGAGGGAGCAAGAGAGCTTACTGTTTGCTGGTTTTTACTGGATTGCTGACAATGATGGATTGATGGTGATAACTGCGTGTTTCCCTGCTGTTGCTGAACGAAGAAAAGAGGTTTGATTTTCTTCATATCTCTACTGAAGAAGAGATTTATTACTGGACTGATTATTTGTAAGTTTACTGACCTCTTTTCTGACACTGGACTTTGCAACAGATTAATCCCTGGATGGACTGAACTAGTGTATGATATATGGACTGTTTGACTATGCTAAAACTCTTACTGGAATAAACTATTTAACTAGCACAGTGTATCTGTTTTACTGAGTGTAAGCTACAAAAACGTTTATCTCAAATATTTTGCCTGCCTGCGTGACTGCTGTGCAGATTCTGCTAGGTTGCTAGGGTGTATCCCTAACAACCTTTTATGGCTCACTCAGGAATTCTGGGAGTTGAAGTCCATAAGTGATAAAAGAGCCAAGTTTCCCTACCCCTGTTCTAGTCCAACCCTCTGCTCTAGCAGGGCAGCCTATACCATTCAGGACACATGGCTGTCCAGTCTCTTCTTAAAAACCTCCTGTGAAGGCACCTGAAGGCCAAACATGGAATAATGGATGGAAACTGATCAAGGAGAGATTCAACCCAGAAACAAGGAGAAATTTTCTGACAGTGAGACCAGCAATCAACCCATGGAACAGAAGTTGCCTTTGGAAGTTGTGGGAGCTTCATCACTGGAGGCTTTCAAGAAGAGACTGGACTGCCATCTGTCAGAAATGGTGTAGGGTCTCCTGTTTGGGTGGGGGGTTGGACTAGATGACCTGGAAGGTCCCTTCCAACTCTGTTAATCTGTTAATATCTGCTGAATATAACTCCTCATTGGCAACAGGAAGGGCATCCAGCCAGTAAACACTCAGCTCCATTCAGTTGCCCAGACTCCACCCCACAAGGGATTAAGGGAGCTTCATCACTGGAGGCTTTCAAGAAGAGACTGGACTGCCATCTGTCAGAAATGGTGCAGGGTCTCTTGCTTGGGTGGGGTGTTGGACTAGATACGTGATGGTGAACCTATGGCACGCGTACCAGAGATGGCATGCAGAGCCCTCTCTCTGGGCATGTGAACCATCACCCCAGCTCAGTTCCTCTGCATGTGCGCCTCCCACTGGCTAACTAGTCTTCGGGTCTCTACCATGCATTTGTGGGGGGGGGGGCGCACACATGAGTCATGTGCATGCGCAAAGGGGGTGTACGCACGGGGGTCGTGTGTGCCTGCATGGCAGGTGTGGGGTGGTCACGCATGCATGTGGAGGGTAGGGTGCATGCGTGGGACCCGTGCATTGCATTTTCGAGATGTGTGCATGCTTTGGGCACTTGGTGCTGAAAAAGTTAGCCATCACTGGACTAGACGACCTACAAGGTCCGTTCCAACTGTGTTAATCTGTTATCTGTTCATCTGTACCTGTGCATTTAGTTTTTCTTGTCAGTTTAAAAAAAATGCCCCCCACATCTGGGATCCAACCTGGACCCTCGGTTTCACCCACAAGCACTGTCTTCCTCCAGGCCACCTCATATGCAGGGGTGGGATTCTACTGGTTCTGTCCACTTCTGCAGAACTGGTTGCTCTGAAAAGCAGCAAACAGAGAGCATACATAGTACCGGTTCTGTTTGATGCTGTTTTGGCCCAGCCGCCTGCCTGGGCTCTTAGCTGACCTTTATTTCCTGCATTTTCAACTGCAGCTGATTTGCGCAACACAGCTGCAGTTGAAAAAGCATTAAAAGGGCTTTTTTAACTGCTGCGCACCCGTGTGCGCACCTGTGTGCTCAGCTGTCCAGGCAGTTAGATGATGATGATATACACGCGCGCACTGAATGCCCAGCCAGACTGTGCCCTTCTCTCGTTTCTTCCACAGCCACTGGAGCCACACTCCCACTCCCTGCCAGCTGCTCAATCTCCCCCTCAGAATCAGACTCCAACAAAGGCATGACAAGCACCTAGAAGCCAAGAGGAACATGCATGCCTAATTTCAAGTTTGTAGGCTTCACGATTCTGGAGATTTTGTGATGATGCGTGAGTGGTAGATTATCCAGGGGTGGGATTCTACCGGTTCAGACTGGTTCTATGGAACCGGTTATGATTCTGTGCAGTTCAGAGAACTGCCAAATCGTGCCTCTGGCAAAACGTAAATCACCGAACCAGTAGTTACACTGGTCGGATCCCATCCCTGGTTGGCATGGTGCATGTGCAGTACTTTCCTGGCCTGCGAGAGGAGGGGAGGGGTGGGGAGAAAGGGGGAGAAAAGGTTTTAATAAAGGCAAATGAGCACTTGCTCAATTACATGAAATAGCCGCTGGCAGGAACGGTCCCCAGGCTCTGGCCCAGATAACCTTGCCAAAGCAAGGAACCACCATCTTTGACTACAAAACAGCAAGTGGGGTGGTCTGGAGCTGGCTGGCAGCCACTTCTTTTAGTGTGTGGGGCATGCATATACATGGGGGAGAGGGAGAGATTGAGAGAGACAGAGAGATAGGAAGGGACAGAGCAGGAGAGAGAGGGAGGGAGAGAGATTGAGAGAGAGAGGGAGGGAGAGAGGGAGAGGGAGAGAGGGAGGGAGGGAGGGAGGGTGGGAGAGAGAGGGAGGAAAAGGGAGGGAGGGAGAGAGCAGGAAAGAGGGAGAGATTGAGAGAGAGAGAGGGAGGGAGAGAGAGGGGGCAAACATTAACTGTCTGTCTACCTATCAACCGTAGATAGGTACATAGACAGATATATAGGCAGAAAGAGGTAGAGAGATGGACAGAAAGAGACACAGATGGAGATAGATATAAATGGATAGAGATAGAAACACAGAGATTGATAGTAGATAAAGATAGAAAAAGAGAGGGGGGAACAGGCAGGTAGATAGGTAGATTACTACTACTGTATGTCTCTATTCATCTGTCTCTTTTTGTCTATATCTGTCTATCTACCTAAGTTCGATAGGTAGATATATAGATTGATATAGACAGAAAGAGATAGAGATGAATAGAACAACATAGACAGATAGAGGTAGATAGAGATTGATAGAGATACAGAGATAGTAGATAGAGGAAGAGAGAGATGTATGTATGTATGTATGTAGAGAGAGAGAGAGACTAAGGCACCAGGTTAGAAAGCAGATCATCAGTTCTAGTCCTGGCTTAGGCACAAAGCCAGCTGAGTGACCTTGGGCTAGTCACTCTCTTTCAGCCAAACCCACCTTGCAGGGTTGTTGTTATAGGTAGGTAGATAGAAATTGATAGATAGCTATCGGTTGTGGAGAGATTGATAGAGATTAGATTGAGACAGAAATAATGACATACATAGGGACTAGTTATAATAGAGATAAACAGACAGACAGACAGACCGATCACTTGCTGAACCCCACAAAGGAGGCAATGGCAAGCCACTTTAAAAAACTTGGCAAGAAAAAGTGCAAAAACATGTCCAAACAGTCTTCAAGAATCAAACATGACTGAATGAAAAATAGATGATAGACAGATAGACAGAGACAGATAGACAGACAGATAGGCAGGCAGGCAGGCAGACAATGTATAGAAGCTGTAATAGACTATTCAGCTTAAGGGCACTGAACATTGAGACTATTTTGCAAGCAGACACCAAAACACTAGACCCATTTTTTCAAGATTTTTTGGTGTACCAGTGGGGAGAATTAACCTCCAGTTAACTTCATTTCAGCCCTGCTGAATATCCTGGGTCCCTGTATATATACAGTATATATTTAACCCAGAAAGAACCCAATTCACACAACCTAACAGATCTTTGAACTGAACTGAATAAACGCACTGGACAAAAAACACAGATTTCCTGTGCGTCCTTAGGAACCGGATCTAGCATTGACACCTGATTTCCCCTTATTATTTCTGCTGTCTTCTTGTGGTTGGGTAGCTGCTGTACGTATGTCAAATGCTATAGTAAATGAAAAATATGTCTGCCTCAAGAGAAGTCGAATCCCGCAGCTTACATTGGTAAATATTTTTTTCTTTGTGGTGTTTGTTTTATCTCTGCACTATAGAGATGATCGACTGGATTTCTCACACGCCAAGCAGGGACTAGGATCCATTTGCTCATTCTATCTTAAGATGATCTGCAATGCAAAATAATCCCGCCTTAGGGTCTTCCTTAAGTTTTACCTCATGTATTTCAACCTTGGTCATTGAAGAGGAATGACTGACTGGGGAATTCTGGGACTTGAAAAACACTGATTTAGATCCTAATTTTTTCTCCATCCCTTTTTGCAACACCTGATCCCAAACAAGGAAAAACTGGATTTTTCCAGAATTCAGGCAGTCCTTGACTTACAAATTTGTTTAGTGACCATTCACAATTACAATAGCACTGAAAAAAGTGACTCCTGGCCACTGTCCACGCTTATATGACTGTTGCAGCATCCCCACGGTTGCATGATATACATTCGGATGCTGGATAACTGACTCATCTTTATGATGGTTGCAGTGTCCCTGCGGTCACATGATCCCCTTTTGCAACCTGATGAGAAAATTGTAAAAGGGGACACAACTCACAGCGTAAATCTACAGCTGGCCCTCTACTTACAACTGTTCATTTAGTGATCGTTTAAAGTTACATGGCACTGAAAAAAGTGACTTATGACTGTGTTTCACACTTACGACCGTTGCAGCATTCCCCATGGTCACGTGATTAAAATTCAGGTGCTTGTCCACTGGTTCATATTTATGACAGTCGCAGCGTTCTGGGGTCTTGAGATCCCCCTTTTGCAACCTTCTGACAAGCAAAGTCAATGGGGAAGCCCAATCCATTGAACAATGGCATAACTAATTGAACAATGGCCATGATTCACTTAACAAACATGGCAAGGAAAGTTGTACAATGGGGCAAAACTCACTTAGTGAATTTCTCACTTAGCAACATCAATTTGGGGCTCAATTGTGGTTGCAAGGTGAGGAAGTCTGCCTTCAGGAGCTTCATCCCTGGAAGCTTTGAAGAAAAGACTGGACTGACATTTCTGTCAGAAATGGTGTAGGGTCTCCTGCTTGGCCCAGGGGTTGAACTAGATGACCTAGAAGGTCCCTTCCAACTCTGTTAATCTGTTAATATCTGCTGAATATAACTCCTCATTGGCAACAGGAAGGGCATCTGGTCAGTAAACACTCAGCTTCATTCAGTTGCCCAGACTCCACCCCACAAGGGATCATGGGAGCTTCATCACTGGAGGCTTTCAAGAAGAGACTGGACTGCCATCTGTCAGAAATGGTGTAGGGTCTCCCGTTTGGCCCGGGGGTTGGACTAGATGACCTACAGGGTCCCTTCCAACTCTGTTAAATCTGTTAAAGACCACCTGTATGCCGGCTATAATCCAGTTCCTTGCCTCCACCCCTCCACCCCCCAGCTATATCTCCTCCCACCTCTTCCAATGGCTGGGCCAAAGTGATGCTCATCCCCAAAGAATCGATATGTTTTTTCAGACACGTAAGGAGGTTAGCCAAGCCAGGATAAGCAGAGAGATCATCATTTGTCAACGAGCAAGGAGGCAGCTGGCTCCCACAATCTGCAGAAACAAAAACAGGGAAAAAAAAACCCAGAAAAAGCTAATTCCCCCCCCTTTTTAAATTTTTTTCCCAGAAATCCACAGCAATGACATTGTTGTAGGAAGTTAGCTTCCGAAGCCGCCATTCCTTCCCATTTCCTCAGGGAAACTGCCCAAAAGGAAATAAAATCAGAAGAAGGCACGTGAGGGTGGGATCTGACCGAGGAAAAAAGTGGCTGGGAAATAAATCTAGTGGATTCCTTTCAGCAGGGATGTGTAGAAGCATGAAATGGTTAGATCAGGATTTTTTAAAAAAATTCAACCTGGTGTCCTCTGGATTAATTGGCTGCTGCGCTTTTGAACAGGGGAAGGGAAGGGATGGTTAGGATTTGAACTCATACCCACGAGAAGGGGCTATCGGTTGGAGAGGAGGCGGAACCTTACATGCCCTATTTATAGGGGTGATGCCAAGTTTTGGGGAGAGGATCAAGGGTTGATGATTCCCTCAATATGAACCGAGCCTAAATTCTCTCCTTTCTCACATGGTGTTCTGACCCAGCTGGGTTCCCAGAGAACAAACACAGACAAACTCAGTAACTTAAACCTTCACAGCTTTAATCTACAAATAAACTTCTTTGTAGATAAAAGATGGCTTGCAGCCAATCAGTCCAACCAGAAAAGCCTTGACAGAATTCTTCAGATAAGCCAGTATCTCTACACACAATGCTGGGTCCTTAGAGCTTCTTAGAATGTTTTTGCCTTCTACAGAGCAAAAACCCTTTGAAACCAGGCTTATATTACCTGGAGGGAGGGGCCATTAATTAGCATTCTTATTCCCAAGTCACCTGTGCTGCTCTTCTATGAATCATCCTGCGCTCACTCGCACTTAGCACAGACTCCTCAGGAACCTCCTCCTCACTGCTGCCAGCTAACCACAACACATGGCATGGAAGATAGCTAGTTTAAGGCACCAGGCTAGAAAGTGGGAGACCATGAGATCAAGTCTGGCTTTAACCATGAAAGCTGGCTGGGTGACTTTGGGCTAATCACCAGGAGACAGGGAGTTCTAGTCCCACCTTAGGAATGAATGGTGGCTGGGTGACTTTGGGAGTATCAACAAGTCATGGTTAGTGTTGAGGTAGTCCCCATTAGGAGAATGAGTGCACTCAGGGAAACGTAGTGAGAGTGGTGTTGAATAACACACAACCAGCATACAGATACACTGAATAGTAAAATGTAGGTTTTACTTCCAGTAAACAGGTAAACAAAGTCCAACGAACAGTCCAAATCATACACAGTTAAAGCAGGTAGTATTCAATACAATCAGTCCAGGGATAATCCAAAAACGAAGTCCAGTATCATAAACAAAGTTCAGTTAACAAAGTTTGCTAACAGTTTGCAAGACTCACAGCAATCCAAGCAGAACGACATTCAGGCAAAAGGCAATAGGGAAATGGAAGAAGAGAACAAACCAGGTTTCTGGCTCCATCTTATGGCCATTGGAGGAACCTCAGCCAATCACAGTTACAGCATTCTCTTAAAGATACAACAGTTTTAAATAACTATCCTGGTTTATATATTACCAACCCAACCGTTAGGTGACTATCATTCCTAACAGTTAGTCCCACCTTAGGCAGGAAAGCCAGCTGGGTGACTTTGGGAGAATCAACAGATGATGGTGAATTCTAGTTCAGCCTTAGACATGAAAGCTTGCTGGAGAGCATCCCAGGGCTGCAAAGGGGCATCAGAGGTCATCTAGTCCAACCCCCTGCATAGGGCAGGGTGGAGCTTTATTCTGATTTTTTCCCCCTGCTTCCAAGGAAAGTCACTCCCAAGGGCCTCCCTCACAACAACCTGCATCCTCACCAACCCCCTCCCTTCCCAAAGTCCACCCCTCGCTTGTCCTTGTTGTACCCTGCCCAGCAGCAGGCAGAAATGCAACCAGTGAAGCTTTCCTGCCCCCAGCTCTGTGACTGCCCCTTCCCCCCAAACTGCAAAACAATTGCAAAGCCAAGAAATAAGGGGAGGGGAGTGAAAGTAATGGGGATTAACCCACCCCACGTGCACCCCCCAATTCCTCCCCCCCAAGAACACCCCCCTTCCCTAGCAAAGCCTTGGCAGGCCAACCTGTGATGTCAGGGGAGGGTGTGGCCACTCTACCCGCCCTTCACCCCGCAGTGGTGGGATTCAATTTTTTTTTACTACTGGTTATGTGGGCATGGCTTGGGGGGCATGGCAGGGGAAGGATACTGTAAAATCTCAATTCCCACACCTCTCCAGGGGAAGGATACTATAACATTCCCATTCTCTCCCCACCTCCACTAACCTGCTTTCCAGCTCTGTTCTCCTGTGCAGGGCAACAAATAAGACCCAGCTGATCAGCTGGGACTTGGGAGGCAAAGAATAGATGGGGGAAGGGGCCAGGCAGAGGTGGTATACTCAAAATTTCCACTAGTGGTTCTCTGAATTATTCAAAATTTCTACTACCAGTTCTCCAGAACTAGTCAGAACCTGCTGAATACCACCTCTGCCGCCACCACCCTTGCGCTCTCGATGAAATGCCCTACTCATGCCAAGAACCGACTCAGACCCTCCACCTCGCACGCCGAGAATTCTTCCGAAAGGCTGGCAGGAGGGGAGGGGACACCGAGTGGAAGCCGCCAATGGGCGAATGAGCCAGTGGAAGGGGTGGGAGGAAACTGACTCTGAGCGGGTTTTTTTAAAAGCATCCTGATTGGTCAGCACCTGGGATATTTCCCTCCAGCAATCCAAAGTGGGCGCTGTCCAACTCTTTCCCCATCTTCAGCATTGAGTTGGCTCTCCTTCTCCAATCGGGCACCCGTTGATCAATTCTATCAGATGTGGCTTGCAAAAACTCCGGATTAAAAAACAAAAATCCTTTCCTTGGCTTGAAATCCTTGATATTGTGTCGTGGGAAAGAAGGAGCCAGAGACAATGGATCCGCAATCAACATTTTACTGGTAAGTACTTGTTAAGCCTGGTTTCCCCAACCAGGGTTAACACTGGTTATGGGCCCAGAGGCTGCAAAGTCAGTTTAATTAGGATAAAACAGATTTATGTAAAAGTGAGAGTTTGTGTTGTTATACATTACAGTAAACAGACAGCTGTGTTTTATTAATTATAGTTTTATATCCATATAAGAAAACATGGCACAAGTCAATCAACAAAGTTTGTCCCTTATATCCAAGTTGGATGGAACAAACTATGTATCATGGTCTATGAAATGTAGTCTGCTTCTACGAAGAGAAGGTTTGTGGAACATAATTGAAAATCCACCAAATGTAGAAGAATGGGATCCAGAGGATGAGGAAGATAAATTAAAGATAGAAGAATTTATGCATAAAAATCAACAAGCTATTTGCATTATTGCTTTCACCTTAACTGATCAGCAACTTGTTTATATCCACGGAGAGAATACAGCTGTTGGGTGTTGGCAGAAGCTGAAGAGGATTTATGTTCGAGATAATGTTGGTGCTCACATAAATCTAACACGGAAACTTTTCAGTACACATCTCCATAAGAATGGTGATATGCTGAGTCATTTGAAAACTATGCAAAGCATTTTTCAAGAACTGCACGAGAAAGAGCTTATTTTCTCTGAACTACACCAAGTCTACATAATTCTATCTTCCCTTGACGAAAGTTATGATAACTACGTAACTTCCCTTGAAATATTGCCAAAGGAAAGCCTAACTTTAACTGATATAACTGGCAGATTGATTGAAGAGGCCAGAAGAAGGCTTGAAAGAGACGAATTAAGGAGGCAGCAACCTCAAAAAGAAGATAATGAATCTCCTACTGCATATGCAATTAAAAGGTGCTTTAATTGTGGAGGAAGAGGACATTTGGCAAGATTTTGTAAAAAAGCAAAACGCCAGAACGCTGGCCAGAATACAAAAAGTCATCAAAAGAAAAAGAAAAATCCAGAGTTAGCCATGTATACTAACGGAGCTGTAAAAAATAATTTATGGGTGGTTGATAGTGGAGCATCACATTGTATAACAAATGATAAAAAAAAAATTATTAAAATGTCCAAGAGTACACAGCAGATATCATTAGCCAATGGCTGGAAACTGAAAGCTAAAGGTCATGGTATAGCATATTGTTCTTTTATAAAAGAGAATGTAAAAATGTTATATGTACCACAACTTAAGTTTAATTTAATTTCAGTTAGAATTTTGGTTAAACTAGGATATGTAGTTACATTTAGGGTAGATAACTGCATAATTGAGAAAGAAGATAAGAAAAATACTGCATCTTTAAGAGGTGAATTATATGTGTTAAATGATGATGGTTTAAAGGTGGCTAACACAGTTTATGAAAATAAGAAACATCATGATGAATGTATTCACTTGTTACATCGAAGGCTAGGGCATTTAAATTTTAAAATGCTTAAGAAAACTGTTGAATTATCTAAGGGAATAAGTTTAAAACCTTGTAATAAGTATTTGCAATGTAATGCATGTAATCAAAGTAAGGCCAGGGTCACACCTGTTAATAGAGTTGATGGATTTACTACCAAAGAACCTTTAGAGGTAGTATTTGCAGATTTAATAGGTCCGAAAAAACCAAGTGTAGGAGGAGCTCGTTACATACTAAGTATAATGGACCATTATTCTAGATATGGGTTTTGCTATTTAATGAAGAGCAAAACTGAAACGTATCAAAATCTCTTTAATTGGATTAAATTTGCAGAAAGGAAAACTAAAAAGAAATTAGTAACTCTTATAACAGATAATGGTACGGAATTTACAAATAATAAATTCCAGAACAGACTAAGAATGTTAGGTATTCAACATAAAATGTCTGCACCATATAGGCCACAACATAATGCCTTTATAGAGAGAAGAGGCCAAACATTACAATCAATGACACGAACTATGATGTCTGATTCAGGATTACCTGACAATTTGTGGGGAGAAGCAATAATGTGTGGTAATCATATATTAAATAATGTTGTTAATTCAACAACAGGTGAATTACCATTCACATTGTGGCATGGTACAAAACCTGATTTAAGTTACATGCACACATTTGGAGCACCAGCATGGGTGCATATCCCTTCACAACTTAAACACAAAGGACAACATAGAGCTAAAAGATTATATTTTGTAGGATATACATCTAATCATAGATCTTATAGATTCTGGGAACCAGGTACATCTAGAGTTTACACCAGTGCTAGTGCAAAATTCCTAGAACATGTAGGATGGAATAGATTAGAGCAAGATTTAAATAATGAAGTAATTATTGAACCCTACAAAAGGCAGAAAGATCAGATTAGTTATAAGAAGAGTCCAATTAAAGAAGAAGTCCAAGATGAGCAAATAGGACCAGAACAAGAGGAAATAGTTGATCAGGAAGAGTTAGATAATCAAGAAGAGTTAATAAATGAAAGTCCACCTGTAAGTCCTGTAATACCTAGACGTACTACACGTGTAACTAGACCACCTGATAGGTATCAAGCAAGTATAGTTTGCCAAGTAACTAAAGTTCCAACTAGTATAGATGAACTTAGGATGTATCCTGCTAAGGATCAGGAGAATTGGCAAAAGGCAATGGAAAAAGAACTAAATTCATTAAAGGTAATGAAAGTTTATGAAGATGCTAAATTACCTCCAGGAGAAAAATCCATTGGGTGCAAATGGATATTTAAAGTAAAAACTGGAAATGATGGGACTGTTACCCATAAAGCTAGGTTAGTAGCTCAAGGATTTAATCAAACTGCATCTGATTACGATGAAGTTTTTTCACCAAGTCTTAAAGCAACATCTTTAAGAGCAGCATTAGTGTGGGCAGCTAAGAAAAACTATGTTATTAACCATTTAGATGTAGAAACTGCTTATCTGCATGCACCATTGCAGCATACTATATATTTAAGAAAACCAGTAGGTATAAAAGACAATAAAGTAAATAGTAATGATTGTTGGAAACTCAGAAAGAGTCTTTACGGGTTGAAACAATCTGGGTTTGAGTGGAACCAATATATTGTGAAAGAGTTAAACAATATAGGTTTTAAATCTGGTTTAGCAGATCCATGTGTGTTTAAAAGAGAAAATAATGGAACGGTGTCATTATTGTTATTATTTACAGATGATATTGCTTTGATAACTAAGACTAATGAAGCTAATGAAATTATATCATTATTAGCCAAAAAGATAAAATTAAAGCATTTAGGTGAAATTAAAAAGTATCTAGGATTGACAATTAACAAAACAAAAAATGGTTTTAAGATATCTCAAGAAGATAAAATTTGCCAATTAATTAAAACGTTTAAAATGGAACTTTGTAAACCGGCAAAGACTCCAATGAGTCAGGAAGTTTGCCAAACTGATGATCAAAGTCCCAAATTTGATAAGTCAATATATCAATCTTTGATTGGAAGCTTATCATATATAAGCAATTGGTCTAGGCCAGATATAGCTTATTGTGTAAATCAGCTGGCACGTTTTAATTCAGATCCACATCAATGTCATTGGCAATCATTAAAGAGAATTTTAAGATATCTTAAAGGAACAATGAACCATGCATTGTATATAGAACCAAAGGGTGATTTGAGTCTTAGTGCCTATGCAGATGCAAGTTTTGCAACTGATATAAACACTAAAAAATCAACATCTGGGATGGCTATATTATTTGGTAAGACACTGATAGGGTGGAGGTCAATCAGACAACAGCATATTAGCTTGTCCACGATGGAAGCGGAATTTTCATGTCTGTCATTATTATGCACTGATTTGATTTTGTACAAACAGTTATTATTAGACATGGGTGTAACTGTTAAAGATTCCATTATTGTGTACGAGGATAACCAAGCAGCTGTAAATTTAGCTACTAGTATTGCTGTAAAAACTAGATCAAAGCATACTGATTTAAGATTCTTAAATGTTAGAGAATCTGTAAAGAATGGGCTAATTAAATTGGAATACTGCATGACGGAAGAAAACATTGCAGACCAATTTACAAAAGCTCAAGGAGTAACTAAGTTTAAAGAAAGTTGTAACAAATATGATTTAAAGATGTAAATAGTTATATTTATTATTATTTCCTAAAAGGGGAGAATGTTAGGGATAACATTGTTTTACCCTAACTGGTTTAGGTAAATAATAATATGTAATCATAGTTTGTATGTTAAAGTGTCTGCAACTTTAACTGTGAGATAGTAATTAAGGGAGTGGTTGTGAAAGCACTTTAAAAGAAGCAAGGCTGCAGCTTGCTCTCTCTCTGGCTTTGATGATCACTGATTACTGCAAGGACACAAGACTGCATTGCTCGAACGGGAGAGAAAACAAAGGACTGACTTGTAAGTGAATTGACATAGGATATTTCTACACGAACTTTGCTAACTGAATATCCCTGAATGGACTGACTAAATGATACATGACTATTGGACTGTTATTTTGACTATGCTATGAACTCATAATGGAATAAACTATATTTTTGATAGCACAAGCGTATCTGTTATTTTTACTGTATGTTAATAAACATACAAGCTTAGCTCACTCATTTATCTGTGTGCCTATCTGACTAACGCTGCACATTCTGTTTAGCTTGTCTCCCTAACCCTGGTTGGGGAAACCAGGCTTAACAGTACTCAATTCCAACTGCAACACCATGACGGCTAACAGCTGGCGGGCTCTCTTATATAGCGGTTGCCTGCCACGCTGTTAGCCAATTAAATAACTGTATTTTCCCGCACTACTAACGGCAGACTATTCTGTGTCTGCAGCTGTGTGGACACAACAACCCTCACGATCCAGCTGGTACTTTAATACTTAACTATTATTCTATTATTACTTACTGCTAACTAGCATACTTTATTAACATTTAACTGATTACTTAATTAACATTACTTATTACTATTATTATATCACAGACACTTTAACTACAGACATAGTCCTTTAAGTAGGTTGATCATTTCCAGGATTGATTCGAGCTTCGAGCTTCCCAGACTCTGGGTTGCTCGTTACACACATCAGTGTCTTTTTGTCAAATTTCAGAGTCACTGTATGTGTCCCTGAGGACTTCAGCCGGTGGGAGGTTCATGACAGGCGTCACCTCGGGCACTGCGATATCCTTCTCCAGTAAGTCTCTCTCCTCATCCCCCTGTGGTTCAGTGTCCTCCAATTCGCCATCAGTCAATTGTGCCAGGTTTCTCCTCAGCTGGTCGATGTGTCTGTGCCACACCTTACCGTTGCTGAGCTCCACATGGTATGACTGAGGCCCCATGGGTTAATGGGTTTGATCTTTCTAGCTTTTCTTGTGAATTGCCTTGCCCCATTCTGCTTAGGGCCTCTTTTGTTATGCGGACCATCCTCTCCGCTTGACCATTTCCTACGGGATGTATTGGAGCGGTGAGTGCATGGTGGTTAGCCAGGAATAGTTTTCCAGGCAATAGTTTGCCTGTTAGCCAGGAATAGTTTGAATGGCCTGGCCATAAACTGTGGCCCGTTGTCGGAGACAAACACATATGGCAGGCCATGGGTGGCGAACACTCTGTGTAATACATTGGTGGTGGCATCTGTAGTGGTAGTGCTCATGACGGCCACTTCCAACCACTTGGAGTAGGCAACGTCAATAATTAAAAAGTATTTACCATGTACTGGCCCAGCATAGTTGACGTGTAGTCTGGACCATGGACCTCTTGGCGTCTCCCTTTCTCGTGGCAGTGTGACAGGGGGGTGACAGTCACATCTCTTGACATGGTTTGCAGCAGGCCACACACTGTTTGATGTCTTTATCCATGGATGGCCACCACAGATAACTGTGAGCTAACACCTTCATGTGGACGATCCCAGGATGGCCTTTGTGTAGCATCTGCAGCAATGATTCTCGCAGTTGGTGGGGTATCACTACGTGGCTTTCCCTGCAGCCTGGTCTACTTGGATGACCTGGACAGCTTGGTCTACTTGGATGACCTGGACAACCTGGGCTACTTGGATGGCTTGGACAGCCTGGTCTACTTGGATGACTAGGGCAGCCTAGTCTACTAATAGTGAAACTGACTGGGGTGGCCTGGTTTACTTATTGCAAAACTGTTGGCGAGCTCCAACTCATGTGGTTTTGTCTGATGTTGTTGGCTTTCTGATCAGCCATGGTGATTGCTTCCTCAGCTGGCCCTCCTGTGGTGCAGTAAATTGAAATATCCTAGGAAATATTAAAAAGGCAGAATATTTCCCCTAAAAAGAATAGAAACTTCGAAGCAGAAACTCACCTCAGAAGTGGCTCACCCCCAACTCTGTTAATGGGTGGGCCATTAAGGCCTGGGCCAGAATACTTCACATAACAAAGATCTCCAGGTAAAGCTATAGCAATTGCCAAAAGCCCTTTCAGTGCATCATTATCCAGCAAGGCTCAAGCAAGCCTGGAACTCAGGACAGCCTACAGAGTTGCCCCTGCATGGCTCCATGGGAGTCTGACAACTAATCAGAATACAAGCTTCTATTCAAATCCCAACAAAGGTTATAAAACCCAGGCACTCTCAGCACCTCAGCCCTTTTTTGATCTCTTCCTTCACCTTGAAGCAGGTGATCATCCTTCCTTTTCACTCTGGAGCTCCAGGCCATGTGGTCCTGTCCACCATTAAACCTTCCAAACAGCCTCCATGTTCCCCACGAGGAACTGAACCCAGAAGGATATTTCTTCCAACATCTTAAATGACTTTCTATTTAATATGTTTGGAGCTGTAGTTTAGTGCTGACTTTGAAATTGTTTCTTATTCTCAATATGTTTGGAGCTGCAGTTTCCTGTAATTTAAGTAGTACTTAGCTGCAGTTTATGTTTTCTAGAAACTTCTAAAGATTTTATTTCTGAGATTAAGGTTTTTCTTATGGCCTAAGTAACTTCTCCATGTTCCCTTCCTACAGCACTAAGCAGACTTTTTGTCCCGGCAAAACCCCTTTTATTAAACAAAGGTGGATTTCTTGCTTTCACATTCAGCCAATGTCCTGGCAAACAGTCTTTCAAGGGTGTAATTAGGAGCAGAGACCTTATCTAGCTTGGAGAGCTGCCACGTAAATATTTTCAAATGCAGTGCTGACAAGGAAGGGCTTGGCACAGAGTCTCTGAGAAGCAAAGACAGATCTTCACACTGCTGCAACAAACTAATTGTTTCTTGCAAAAGCCCCCTCCCCCTTTGCTCCTCTTTTAATCCCTATGGGAGGGGCCATTCACCATCCACCTGTGGCCTTGCTCCCACGTTGACCCTTAGTTCCTAATTGTTCTTTGCTTTTGGCAGCTCTGTGCATGCGCAGGCTGGGAACTGGCTCCAGCTGCTCCCCCACCTCACTGCTGTCAGATTCTGAAGGCAGCTGATGACTGCCAGCCTGCCCTGGCCCCATCACTGCCTCTGATGCAGAGCCCTCATCTGAGCCTTCCTCAGCCTCCAGGACTGACCCATGTTTCTTCTCAACCTCCTCTCTGTACAACTCTGCTGCCAGCTCTGCTAGCCTCTGGCAGGCCACAACACTTACAACCGCAATGGAGCCCAAAATTTGTGTGTTAAGTGGGACATTCGTTAAATTAGTTTTGGCCTGTTTTACTACCTTTTGTCAACCCTGAAGCTGACCTGACTGAGGCCATTTTTAGGCTTCAGTGTTGCCACACTGGAGCTGAGGGAGAGGGTGTGGGGAATAGAGATAGAGGGGGATTGTAGTCAAAGCAAAATACTTTCTCTTGAGAACCAAGGACATTCCCACAGGTGACTGGGGAGAGGTGGAGTGATGTCACTCGGCAACCAGAGCGGACCTTGATAGGACCATGTGACTGACTGACTGGGAAACAGGAGAAACTTTTACTTTTAATTAGGTGAAAAAAGCAATATTTTTTTAAAATTAGAGTCAGTTTTCACCAGCATATGCCAACATGACATGTCCAATAAACCAATTCTTGGAGGAACCTACTTGCCTTGGAGGTCTGATTATTATGAATGTTTTACTTGGAACCCAGACACCTTTCTTGCCTCCACTGTTAAGTGAAGCACTGCTGTAGTTAAGTGAGTCACTTGATTGTTAAGCAAATCCGGCTTCACCCATTTGCTCGTCAGAAGGTTGCAAAAGGGGATCATGTGACCCTAGGGACACCGCGACCATCATAAATGCAAGTCCATTGTCAAGCCTATGAATGTAGATCACGTGACCATGGGGTTGCTGCAAGGGTCGTAAGTGTGAACAACGGTCCTAAGTCCCTTTTTTCAGGGCTGTTGTAAGTTTGAACGGTCACTAAATGACCATACAGAGAGTCCTTGACTTAACAACAGTGCATTTACTTTCAATGTCACTGAAAAAAAGGGACTTAGGACCATTTTTCACACTTAACAACTCTTGTAGCATCTCCATGGGCATGTGATAAAAAATTCAGACGTTTGGTGACATTCTCATATTTATGATGGTCGCAGTGTCCCAAGGTGACATGATCCCCTTTTGCGACCTCCTTATAAGCAAACTTAGTGGGAAGTTTGACTTTTAGTCACCGTGTGACTAATTTAACAACTGCAGTAATACACTTAGCAACTGTGGCAAGAAAGGTTGTAAAATCGGTCAAAACTCCCTTAAAAAGAAATTTTGGGGCTCAATTGTCATCGTAAGTCGAGGACTACCTGTAATTGTGGAATCCACTGGATCTCTTCTGCTCCAGAATGATCATTCTAAAGGGAAGATCCTCTTTTCAAGTCCATCCTTCTCTTCTTGCCTCTCCCTACCAAGGAACAAAGAGAAGATTCCTTCCAAATCCAGCATGTGCCATTGATTTCCTTCCTCAACTCAAATTCAGACAACTGGAAAAACTGTGAGTTCAATCCTAGGTAGAGGCAGATATTTATCTCTCTGGGCACACTGAGAATATATCTGCTGAAAAAAACCCTCCACATTGGTGGCAGGAAGGGCATCTGGCCAGTAAACACTCAGCTCCATTCAGTTGCCCAGACTCCACCCTGGAAGGAATTATGAGGTCATTAAAAGAGGACAATCCTATTCTGAGGGTTAAATGAACTACTGGGGGAAAAAATCTGAAATCAGCAGGAAAATCCTACTGAATAAGGTTTGTTTACCCTCAAATAAACCAGGATGAAAATACTGTAAGACTTTCTCCCGGGCATCCCTAGGAAGAGGAGACAAAGTGAAAAAAAATTTGAGGCCACCTGTACGGAGATATCACAACCTGTGTGATACCATTGTGGTTTTCTTCTGACTGCAGCTTGTTATTGACCTGTTTACATGGAAGCACAGATAACAGCAATGACCTGGATCCAATTATTTATTATCGAGTAATTATCTATGGAAGATCCATTGGAGTAAGAAGAAATGATTGCTACTAGCTCAAAATCCCATTATTGTCAATTGGCCATATTTCTCAACCTTGGCCACTTTCCGTCGCGTGGACCCCAACTCCCAGAATTCCTCAGGCAGCAGGGAATTCTGGGAGTTGATGTCCATAGCCTTAGAGTTGCCAAGCTGGGAGACCCCCTGGTCTTGTTTTATTGCACAATTTAGATCAGCCCCGGTGCAATACAATACACTATTCCCCTTTATTGATGTTGCTGAGGGAAACATTTGTTAAGTGAGTTTGGACTGGTTTTATGACTTCTTGCCGCAGTGGTTAAGTGAATCACTGCCTTTGTTAAAGTTAGTCACATGGTTGTTAAGTGAATCTGGCTTCCCCATTGACTTTGCTTGTCAGAAGGCTGCAAAAAGGGGACCGCGCGACCCCTGGGACACTGCGACCATCATAAATATGAAGCAGTTGAGAAGCATCTGAATTTTGATTAAGTGACCACAGGGATGCTGCAACAGTCGTAAGTGTGAAAAACAGTCATAAGTCACTTTTTTCGGTGCAGTTGTAACTTTGAATGCTTGCTAAATGAACTGTTGTAAATTGAGGAATACTTGCATATTTATGCTGCGATTAATTGCAAAGCAGAGGGACTACAACTTAAATCTAAATTAAATCCAGTAAGTCTTAATATCTCACCATAATGTTGATAGACTGCCAGCCTCATTGTATATCAGCCCAGGAAGATAATGAAACTGACACTACAGTAAACACAATTAAAGGGAGGTTGTAAAAAACAGAAGTTTGCATTTGAAAATAAATAAGGCTAAGGCTGGAGTTGACAAAAAGGCCAACATTTTATGGAGTCTCAAAGGAGAATTTCCCTGTATCAATGAACAAGCTTGAGATGAGCTTGCATTTAACTACTTTAAATTTTGAAATATTTTATATTTGCCTTTTGAATATTTCATATTTTCCTATGAAACCGAGAGGGCTACATTTGTAGGCATCCGGTTTGAATGTCACTGCATTGCCTTCTTGGATAAACCCCTATTACAGGAAGTCCTCAACATACTACTCCAAGGGAGGCCAACATTTCTTTTTTATTTTGAACAAATTTTATTAATTTTAAAGACATACAAAACATCAAACATAAACACACAGAAACACAAAACATAGAAACATAAAAAACCTCTTTTCTGAAAGTTGCTTAGTCCCGGGTTAAAACTCTTCGCACAGACACAAATTCAAATTCATATTCATTTTGTATACCATTCCATGTCTTATTGGCATTTTCAATTTTCTATATCGCTTCTCCTTTCTTTTAAATTTTCTTAATTTTATTTTATTTATCTCATCTCAATTCGAATCATAATATTTA
Organism: Hydrophis major; assembly: GCA_033807585.1. Classification (NCBI taxonomy): domain Eukaryota; kingdom Metazoa; phylum Chordata; class Lepidosauria; order Squamata; family Elapidae; genus Hydrophis; species Hydrophis major. Next base: position 369,586 of record JAUCBL010000123.1, read on the forward strand.
TTATTCTTTGTTCTATTTCCAGCTATCCATTTATCTTTCTTCTTTGAAAAAAAACTTCTCCTGTACACTAATTGGAGTATGACGCCTTTATCTCTTTCCCCTACATTTATAATACTTAATATAAAATACATAGCTTACATTGGGATTCTGTTTGGTACATTCTAAAATTATACAATATTATCAATACCAATACAAATCTATTCATTAATATTAATATTCATTTATATCTTAAACACTTAGCACATTACTTTTCAGTTAAATCACATACTTTTATGGGAGCACCTACTTTCCATAATTATCCCCCCCCCACATCACATATTATAAATCATTATTTCATTAGAATGTTCCCCCTTCTCCTACTTCAAATCTCTCATTTCACAAAAAATTTCACTAGCATAACATAGTCTAATCATTAGTATTAACAATCATTTATATCTTAAACATTTTACCAATTTCAGTTAAATATCATGCCTTTATGGGAACACTTATGCTTTCCATAGTTATTCCCCGCCCCCCCACATCACATATCTTAAATCATTGTTTCATTAAAGTATTCCCCTTTTCTTGACAAAAATTTCACTAAATTATACTTAATATCTTATCACATTTTAAATTACATATTGTTTCCAGTTTTCTAAGATTATTTCTAAGTACAAATGTAAAAATACAATTTTATGTACCTTTCCAGAATCCCTTTTTCAATAAAGTTTACCCATTATCTCTAAAAGACTTTTGTTTCTTTGCATCTTGCTCCCCACCATTAAGGCTTCTCATCCCTTCCTTTCTCCCTTGCTTATTCTTCTCCTTGTCCTTTTTACCCCCTTGTCTCTCCACCTCCCTTTTATTCTGTTTTCCTCCTTTCTGTTGTTTTCTAACATAATATCCCCTTTTCACCTTATTCTTCTCTTTTTTGGTTTTTCCAAGTCTTAAAGTCTTCTTTTCCTCTTTGTCTTTCTCCTTTCCTTCCCCAGTCAAAGTCACTTGTTCATCAAAAATGGCTTCTTCTTTGTCCCAGTCATCCTGTTGTGTGTTCAGCTTTACATAAGTACAAACCACCATTTCTAAAAATTGAAAAAGAGTGCCAAGAGAATCCTTCCCTTCTTGCTTTTCTTTTTCATATTTTTGGTATACAAGTTTCAATCCATCCACAAGTGATGCCACTGTAGAGAGAAAAAGTTTTTCCAAACAACCACCCAAGTGCTTTTAATCAGAGATAATTCTCAGAAGTTCCAAAATCACCAAACAATCCAAACAAGCTGTTTCTTTTAATACTTTTTTCTCTCTTCCATTTCTCTTTCTGGGGTTGCTGTTTAATCAAAAAGTTCCAATTAAGATATATCTTTTAGAAGTCTTATTAATATTCTTATTAATATTCAATGGCTCTTTAAAATTCTAGGCAGTCTCCTCCTTGTTTTCAAATTCTGCTCCAATTTTTTTTCCTCTCCCTTCCCACTTACAGCCAAAAGATTTTCCTTTAAATATTCAGAAATCCATACCTCCAATGTGGGTTTTCCAATTTCTCTTAAAGTTCTATCGCTGTCACGTTCGGAAGGAGAGTGAAAAGAATAAAAAACTTTTCCTTTAATTTCCATTCGCCGCTTGACACATTCTGGAAACGATGTTTCTTTAGTAAGTTTTAAGTTCCAGGGTACTTTCACTGTTACTTTGTCCCGGTCAGCAAAGATCACTTTCATTTCTTCACAGCTCCTCCTGCACTTTCTTTTTCCGGCTGAGCTCTTCTATGTGGCGGCCATTGCTGACCGCCGTTCAGCTGCCTTTGGAAAAGGGGGTTTAGCTGGCTAGGGAAGAGAGGTGCGATATCTCTCGACCCTGCCAGACCCCCCCCCTGTCTTCGCCACCTTCTACGGAGGTGGCTTAGCTCCAAAGCCAAATGGCTTGGGGCACTCGGGCAGTGAACACAGGCAGAAACCGCGCACAGTCGCGGATTCCTGCCTGCTCCGAAGTGCTGCAGACCGGAAATCCTTGGGAGGCCAACATTTCTGTTGTGAAGGGAAACAAGTTAATTTTGAGCTATTTCTCATCACCGTTGCTAAGTGGATCACAGCCGTTGATAAAATTAGTAACATGGTTCTTAAATTGCTTGTCAGAAAGTCGCAAAAGGGGGATCACATGACCCCGGGATAAACCATCATAAATATGAGTCAGTTGCCAGGCATCTAAATTGTGACCAAGGGATCATGGAGGATACTGCAATGGTTGTGTGAAAATTGGTCACGTCACTTTTTTCGGTGCTCTTATAACTTTGAAAGGTCACTAAACTAATGTTTGTAAGTCAAGGACTACCTGTATTCCATCAACTGCAAGAGGGGGGGAAATAGCTTTTCTCTATAGATTTCAATGGAATATTGATAATTTCTTCTTCCACACTGGGGCCAGCTTCAATGTTTTTGTTAACAGACATCCTGAAATAAAATAGATGGAAGTCTGTAAAGTGGAACCTTGGGTCGCAAATGCTCCTGTTTGCGACCAAATTGGGTGGCAAACAAAAAATCCACCCGATTTTTGAATCGGGTCATGATTCAAAAATTGGGTGGCGAACAAAATTGGTGCAGAAAGATTCCCTTTCTGCGCCAATTTCCCCTTCAGCACCATTTTTTTAACTGAGCGCATGCGCAGTCGGTCACTTTTCAAACATGCCGGCACTGCCACGTTCTAGGTGCCGGCCCTGCAGGTCCACCCCATTGAGCCCGCTGCACTGGAGGGAACTGCCCAAGCAAGTCCGAGTGGAGGGGTGCACCAAATCAATGGGGTGAGCCTGAGAGAGGGAAAGAGAGAGAGAGAAAAGAGAAAGAGAGAAGGAAGAAAAGAAAGAGAAAAGGGAAAGAAAGAAAAAGGGATAAAGAAAGGGGGGCATGGAGGGGGGAGGGGGAGAGAGTGAGAGAGTGAGGGAGAGACCTGATGCATCAGATTGAAATGAGGCCTAGTTTAGAGGCCCTTTTCCACATTGAAACATCTTTGCCAGCACATTGAAACATCTTTGGCTTCTATTAATTAAAGGTTTTGTGGACAAAACATGGCCAAGACTATCAGGAAGCTCTCACATTTTGTTGAGGCTTTAAACAGGATCCATTGGACCAGACCGCCACCCTAAAAAATTACTTTTCCGCAATGTATTACAGTGCCAATTCTGAAGAAGTCAAAACCAAAATGCATTGTAAATTACAAGAACACACACACACACACACACCCTTCTAACCCTGCTGGAGCAGGTGATTGGACTAGAATAGATATCTCATTATCTTTCTTCTCCCTCCCTCCCTCCCTCCTTTATTTCTTTTTCTTTCTGTCCCTTCCTTCCGTCCCCCCTCTTTCGTTGTCCATATTTCTTTCTTTCCCTTTTCTTTCTCTTCTTCCTTCTCTCTTTCCCTCTCTCAGGCTCACCCCATTGACTTCGTGCACAGCGCCATTCGGACTTGCTTGGGCAGGTACCTCCGGTGCAAGGGGCTCAATGGGGTGGAACATGGAAGCAGCGGCGGCGGGATGTTTGAAAAGGAGATCAAAGCCACTCTGGCTTTGCTCTCCTTTCCCAACACTGCATTTGGGGCGATGCCCCACTGCCCCAAACACAGTGACGGCGGGATGTTTGAAAAGGAGAGCAAAGCCAGAGTTGCTTTGCTCTCCTTTCCCAACGCTGTGTTCGGGGCAACGGCCCCACTGCCCCAAACATGGTGGTGGGATGTTTGAAAAGGAGAGCAAAACCACTCTGGCTTTGCTCTCCTTTCCCAACGCTGCGTTTTGGGGGCGGAGCTCCTTGCACCAGAGCGTGCAAGTCAATGGGATGATCCTGTGGGGCCTTGCGTCGAACATGGTGGCAGTGGGATTTTTTCTCACCCCTGAATTATGCCCGGCTGCTCACTTCCAGTGCCCCCCGCCGCCTATTAGTGCCTCCCTCCCGGCCCCCTTGCCTCTCAGCACCCCCCTAAGGCATCCCACCGCCCCCCAGGGGGAGGTACTGCCCACTTTGGGAACCACTGGTCTAGACAAATGGTTGTCCAATCTCTCATTAAAAATCTCCAGTGTTGGAGCACCCACAACTTCTGGTGGCAAGCTTTTCCACTGGTTAATTGTTCTCATTGTCAGGAAATTTCTCCTTAATTCTAGGTTGCTTCTCTCCTTGATTAGTTTCTATCTGGTGCTTTAGAAAATAAGTTGACCCCAGGGGTGGGATTCTACCTGGTCGGACCGGTTCTATAGAACTGGTTGTTATGATTCTGCGCAGTTCAGAGAACCGGCAAATCATGCCACTGGCTGGCCCCTCCCCTCCCCACCCCGCCCACTCACTTCTTACCTGACATGTACACCATCCAACTTTCCTGTCCTTGGTAAGTTGCTATTTTTCCTTTTTTCCCCCCGACCATCAGCTGTTCTGACTATCAGCTGTGCCAGAAGATTTAGATAAGCTAGAAAGCAAGAAATTGTTGGATTTCTTGCTTTCTAGCTAATCTAAAAGCAGAGTTGAACCTTCCTTAGGACTGAAGCTTCTATTTTTCTGTGCAAACTCAGGCAATTGATTGCAGAAAGGTAGATCTCTGAATGAATCTGTGATTCTGTGAGCAACTCAATCTGCCTGCCTGCTTTGCCTGCTTTTGGGTAAAAGTTGCTCTTTTATTATAAAAAATTCAATATTTACATAAATACTTACAATATTTACATACAAGCCATGACCAGTCAGTCACATGGCCACCAAGCCACACCCACAAATTAGGCCACGCCCACAGAACCAGTTGTTAAGAAATTTGAATCCCATGCCTGGTTGACCTCTTCTCCTTTGTGGCAGCCCCTCAACTATTGGAAGATGCTATCATGTTGCCCCTAGTCCTTCTTTTCATCAAACTAGATGTCATGCCCCTGGTAGAGACTGACTCTGAGAAAGAGGAGGAACAGCCAACAGGGAGTGGGAGTGTGGCTCCAGAGGTGGTGGAGGAGGCTGGGGAAGGGCAGAGGCCGGCTGAGCAGTCAGAGGAGGATCCAGGCCCATCCCCTATCCATCCTAGGTCACGCAGGGAGGAGAGGATCAGGGAAAAGCGAGGTCTACTCAAGAGGACATTACCATGATCCTCCTTGTGGCTTGCAACTGAGAGCTATGTATATAAGTTTGTGACTGCATAGTCAGAATTGCTGCAGTCAGAGTTTAGTGTTTACTTTGAAAGAGGTTTATCTTTGCTGGTGTTCTTCCCATGGACTCTCCTCAGTTATTTTCCTGGAGTTTATGATTAGTTATCTTGGCTTGCTTTGGAACTCTCATCAATGCAATTTGTTTTGGTTTTCTGTTTGCCTCATTATTTACTTTTGTGACTTTAAACTGTGCCTAATAAAACAGTGAAGTTAAGTTGAAGGCCTTACCGGACTTTAATGTATGTTTTGGGTTTTGGGTTATTTTGAGACTATGGGTCATCACATTTTGACTCCTGCCACCCCTTTAACTTATTTTTGCTTTTTGTGGGGTGACCATGGATCAGCTCAGAGCAGAGATTGCCCAGTTAACCCAGCAAGTGGCTCTTTTGACTGCAAAGGTGGCACAAATGCAAGCTGCCCGGCCACACCAAAAATGCCCAGTGGCAGTGCCAGATAAATTTGATGGTTTGCTGGCCCAATTTCCAGCATTTTTTGGGCAGTGCCAGCTTTACATGAGCCTTCAGCCTGAGGACTTTCCCACTGACTGGGTTAAGGTGGGTTTTTTGATTAGTTTGTTGTCAGGCTCTGCAGCACATTGGGCGACGTCTCTGCTGACCCAGCCCAACCAGGTGTTGGACAATTATGCTGAGTTTTGCCATCAGTTTCGGGCCATGTTTGAGGACCCTGTTGGAAGCCAAACAGCAAACAGAAATTTGAGAGAGCTGAAGCAGGGGTGTGGCTCACTCATGGATTATATTGCTAGTTTTTGGGTGGTTGCTCAGGATGTACAATGGAATGAGGCAGCACTATTAGACCAGTTTCAGGAGGTTTTGTCATCGGAGCTCCTGGATGAGTTGGCGCGCACTGAATGGCCCTCACACCCTTCAGGAGCTCATGCATTTGTGTCTTCATATCGATGCTAAACTTCAGCAGCGACAGGTACGATGACGGACAAAGACCATATCTCTTTCCAGCAAGATGGCACCCTTGTTGGAAGTGCCTTTGGAGCAACCCATGCAGTTGGGAGCTGGCCGCCCTTGCCTGACTCAAGTAGAAAATAATAGATGTCGTCGTGATGGTTTATGCCTCTATTGTGGCAATCAAGGCCATTTTGTGGCCAAGAGTCCTGTTGAGACATCCACAGCAGCGATACCTGCAGTGGAGGGAAATGAGAATCGCTCGGCCTACGGGGGTCTGCAGGTTGGGGAGGAAGTCCATAGGCCCGCCATCTTCACCAACCTTGCCACCCTCGCCACCTTTGACATCTTCGACATCTCCACCACAGTCGCTATTGGTGAAGCATCTTGTGCTGCCACCAAGTGTGTTCGTGCCTGGTATGGGAGCGGTGGAGATCCCAGCTTTGGTCGACTCAGGGGCCACAGCCAATTTCATGGATGCTCATTTTGTCAAGCAGTGGTTCGTTCCTCAGCAACAGGTATCCACACCAGTAATGGTGGAGACGATTGATGATCAGCCCCTTCGTTCGGGACCTGTGGTTGCTGCAACCAAACTCCTTTGCATGCATATTGGGCAGCATGTGGAGGAAACCGTGTTTTAAGTTGCCACAGTGCCTCATTTTCTGGTGGTGCTGGGCTTGGAGTGGTTACAGGCCCATGATCCATAGATTGTCTGGTCGTCTGGAGCTGTGCAGTTCTTTGATAGGAAGTGTGCCAAACATTGCTTGCGCTCCTGTGCAGGGAGTGTGGCTACGCCCGTGGACCTGGATCTACCTGCAGAGTTGGTGGACTTTGCTGATGTGTTTGGGGAGAAGGAGGTGGATCAGTTGCCTCCGCATCTGGTGTATGACTGTCCAATCGACTTGTTGCCCGATGCAAAATTGCCGGTGGGTTGGATATATTCCCTGTTGGAACTGGAGTTGGCCGCATTGCGGGATTTTATTGACAAGAACCTCCGGAAAGGGTTTATCCGGCCTTCTACCTCCCCATTGGCTGCACCGATGCTTTTTGTAAAAAAGAAATCGGGGGAGCTAAGTTTGTGTTGTGATTACCGCAAGTTGAATGCAATCACAGTGAGGAATCGGTATTGTAAAGCCTGGGTTCCCCAACCAGGGTTAAGGAGACAAGCTAAACAGAATGTGTGCGTTAGTCAGATAGGCACACAGATAAATGTGTGAGATAAGTTTGTATGTTAGTTAACATACAGTAAAAACTACAGATACGCTTGTGTTATCAAAAATATAGTTTATTCCATTTCGAGTTTTATAGCATAGTCAAAATAACAGTCCATTAGTCATGTATCGTTTTAGTCAGTCCATTCAAGGATATTCAATGAGCAAAGTCCGTGTAGAATATCCAATGTCAGTTCACTTACAATAAATCATTCCTCTCACAGTTGATAAATCAACAGTCCTTTCTCTCTCCCGTTCCAGTAGGGGAAAAATGCAGTCTTCAGTCTATCCAGTAATTAGGGATCATCAAGCCAGAGAGAGCAAGCTGCCGTGCCTTGCTTCTTTTATGGTGCTTTTGCAACCACTCCCTTAATTACATTCTTACAGTTAAAGTTACAGACACTTTAATGAACAAACCATGATAACATATTTATTATTTTACCGAAACCAGTTAGGGTAAACAATGTTATCCCTAACAGGTACCTGCTTCCCCTCATCCCTGAACTCATTGAGCAGCTTCATCAAGCTAAGATCTTTACGAAGTTGGACTTGTGTGGGGACTACAATCTGGTTCGCATTCATGCAGGGGACGAGTGGAAAACAGCTTTCCGGACAAGGTATGGGCATTTTGAGTGTACTGTGATGCCTTTT
>JAUCBL010001230.1:0-18963 GCA_033807585.1 Hydrophis major
CTCATTGGAGTCTTTGCCAGTTTACAAAGTTCCATTTTATACGTTTTAATTAATTGACAAATTTTATCTTCTTGAGATATCTTAAATCCATTATTTGTTTTGTTAATTGTCAATCCTAGATACTTTTTAATTTCACCTAAATGCTTTAATTTTATCTTTTTGGCTAATAATGATATAATCTCATTAGCTTCATTATTATTCTTAGTTATCAAAGCAATATCATCTGTAAATAATAACAATAATGACACCGTTCCATTATTTTCTCTTTTAAACACACATGGATCTGCTAAACCAGATTTAAAACCTATATTGTTTAATTCTTTCACTATATATTGATTCCACTCAAAACCAGATTGTTTCAACCCGTAAAGACTCTTTTTGAGTTTCCAACAATCATTACTATTTACTTTATTGTCTTTTATACCTACTGGTTTTCTTAAATATATAGTGTTCTGCAATGGTGCATGCAGGTAAGCAGTTTCTACATCTAAATGGTTAATGACATAGTTTTTCTTAGCTGCCCACACTAAAGCTGCTCTCAAAGATGTTGCTTTAAGACTTGGTGCAAAAACTTCATCGTAATCAGATGCAGTTTGATTAAATCCTTGAGCTACTAACCTAGCCTTATGGGTAACAGTCCCATCATTTCCAGTTTTTACTTTAAATATCCATTTGCACCCAATGGATTTTTCTCCTGGAGGTAATTTAGCATCTTCATATACTTTCATTATCTTTAATGAATTTAGTTCTTTTTCCATTGCTTTTTGCCAATTCTCTCAATCCTTAGCAGGATACATCTTAAGTTCATCTACACTACTTGGAACTTTAGTTACTTGGCAAACTATACTTGCTTGATACCTATCAGGTAGTCTAGTTACACGTGTAGTATGTCTAGGTATTACAGGACTTACAGGTGGACTTTCATTTATTAACTCTTCTTGATTATCTAACTCTTCCTGATCAACTGTTTCCTCTTGTTCTGGTCCTATTTGCTCTTCGTGGACTTCTTCTTTAATTGGACTCTTCTTATAACTAGTCTGATCTTTCTGCCTTTTGTAGGGTTCAATAATTACTTCATTATTTAAATCTTGCTCTAATCTATTCCATCCTACATGTTCTAGGAATTTTGCACTAGCACTGGTGTAAACTCTAGATGTACCTGGTTCCCAGAATCTATAAGATCTATGATTAGATGTATATCCTACAAAAAATAATCTTTTAGCTCTATGCTGTCCTTTGTGTCTAAGTTGTGAAGGGATATGCACCCATGCTGGTGCTCCAAATGTGTGCATGTAACTTAAATCAAGTTTTGTACCATGCCACAATGTGAATGGTAATTCACCTGTTGTTGAATTAACAACATTATTTAATATATGATTACCACACATTATTGCTTCTCCCCGTAAATTGTCAGGTAATCCTGAATCAGACAACATAGTACGTGTTATTGATTGCAGTGTTTGGCCTCGTCTCTCTATAAAGGCATTATGTTGTGGACTATATGGTGCAGACTTTTTATGTTGAATACCTAACATTCTTAGTCTGTTCTGGAATTTATTATTTGTAAATTCTGTACCATTATCTGTTATAAGAGTTACTAATTTCTTTTTAGTTTTCCTTTCTGCAAATTTAATCCAATTAAAGAGATTTTGATACGTTTCAGTTTTGCTCTTCATTAAATAGCAAAACCCATATCTAGAATAGTGGTCCATTATACTTAGTATGTAACGAGCTCCTCCTACACTTGGTTTTTTCGGACCTATTAAATCTGCAAATACTACTTCTAAAGGCTCTTTAGTAGTAAATCCATCAACTCTATTAGCCGGTGTGACCCTGGCTTTGCTTTGATTACAGGCATTACATTGCAAATACTTATTACAAGGTTTCAAACTTATTCCCTTAGATAATTCAACAGTTTTCTTAAGCATTTTAAAATTTAAATGCCCTAGCCTTCGATGTAACAAGTGAATACATTCATCATGAGGTTTCTTATTTTCATAAACCATGTTAGCCACCTTTAAACCATTATCATTTAACACATATAATTCACCTCTTAAAGATGCAGTAATTTTCTTATTTTCTTTCTCAATTATGCAGTTATCTCCTTTAAAAGTAACTACATAACCTAGTTTAACCAAAATTCTAACTGAAATTAAATTAAACTTAAGTTGTGGTACATATAACATTTTTACATTCTCTTTTATAAAAGAACAATATGCTATACCTTGACCTTTAGCTTTTAGTTTCCAGCCATTGGCTAACGATATCTGCTGTGTACTCTGGGACATTTTAATGAAATTTTTGTTATCATTTGTTATACAGTGGGATGCTCCACTGTCAACCACCCATAAATTATTTTTTACAGCTCCGTTACTAAACATGGCTAACTCTAAATTTTTCTTTTTCTTTTGATAACTTTTAGTATTCTGGCAAACATTCTGGCGCTTTGCTTTTTTACAAAATCTTGCCAAATGTCCTCTTCCTCCACAATTAAAACACTTTTTAATTGCGTATGCAGTAGGAGATTCATTATTTTCTTTTTGAGGTTGCTGCCTCCTTAAATCGTCTCTTTCAAGCCTTCTTCCGGCCTCTTCAATCAATCTGCCAGTTATATCAGTTAAAGTTAGACTTTCCTTATTCAAAATTTCAAGTGAAGTTACATAGTTGTCATAACTTTCATCAAATGAAAATAGAATTATGTAGACTTGGTGTAGTTCAGAGAAAATAAGCTCTTTCTCGTGCAGTTCTTGAAAAATGCTTTGCATAGTTTTCAAATGACTCAGCGTATCACCATTCTTCTGGAGATGCGTACTGAAAAGCTTCCGTGTAAGATTTATGTGAGCACCAACGTTATCTCGAACATAAATCCTCTTCAGCTTCTGCCAACACCCAACAGCCGTTTTCTCTCTGTGGATATCAACAAGCTGTTGGTCAGTTAAGGTTAAAGCAATTATGCAAATAGCGTGTTCATTTTTATGCATAAATTCTTCTATCTTTAGTCTATCTTCATCATCCTCTGGATCCCATTCTTCTACGTTTGGTGGATTTTCAATTATGTTCCACAAACCTTCTCTTCGTAGAAGCAGACTACATTTCATAGACCATGATACATAGTTTGTTCCATCCAGCTTGGATATAAGGGACAAACTTTGTAGATTGACTTGTGCCATGTTTTCTTATATGGATATAAAACTATAATTAATAAAACACAGCTGTCTGTTTACTGTAATGTATAACAACACAAACTCTCACTTTTACATAAATCTGTTTTATCCTAGTTAAACTGACTTTGCAGCCTCTGGGCCCATAACCAGTGTTAAGCCTGGGTTCCCCAACCAGGGTTAGGGAGACAAGCTAAACAGAATGTGCAGCGTTAGTCAGATAGGCACACAGATAAATGAGTGAGCTAAGCTTGTATGTTTATTAACATATAGTAAAAATAACAGATACACTTGTGCTATCATAAATATAGTTTATTCCATTATGAGTTCATAGCATAGTCAAAATAACAGTCCAATAGTCATGTATCATTTAGTCAGTCCATTCAGGGATATTCAGTTAACAAAGTCCGTGCAGAATATCCTATGTCAGTTCACTTACAAATCAGTCCTTTGTTTCTCTCCTGTTCGAGTAAAGCAGTCTTGAGTCCATGCAGTAATTAGGGATCATCAAAGCCAGAGAGAGAGCAAGCTGCAGTCTTGCTTCTTTTAAAGTGCTTTCACAACCACTCCCTTAATTACTTTCCCATATTTAAAGTTGCAGACACTTTAACATATAAACTATGATTACATATTTATTATTTCACCTAAACCAGTTAGGGTAAACAATGTTATCCCTAACAGGAACAATTATAAGCTTTCCATAATTAATCCCCCCCCACTTATATTTTAGAAAACATTAACTAATTAAAATGTTCCCATTCCTTCCTGATTCAATTTTCTCATTTATTTTATTTCACTTATTTTATTCACAAACATTTCACTAAATTACACTAACTATTTTATCCCTCATTTTAATCATACGTTGTTTTCTGAAGTTATTTCTATTGCTAATACAACAATACAATCTTATGTACCTTTGCATAATCCCTTTTTCAGTTAGATTTTCACCCATGATCTCTAAATAGGTCCTGTTTCTCTATATCTTGTTCCAGTCCTTTGTAACATCTTATCCTTTCCTTCTTCCCTCTCTTCTTCTCTCTCCCCTTTTTACCCCCTTGTCTCTCTACCTCTATTTCTCTCTTCTGTATTCCCCTTTTCTGTAGCTTTCCAATATTATACTTATTTTTCAAATTATTTTTCTTTTTTTTGATTGTTTTTTTAAGTCTTAAATTCTCCATTCTCTTTCTCCCCTTTCCTTTTTCTTCCCTACATAAAATTGCTTGTTCATTAAAGATGGCTTCTTCTTTGTCCCAGTCTTCTTTTTTTGCAGTCGTTTCTTGTTGTTTCTCACAGTTCCAAATCTCCATTTCTAAGAATTGAAAAACGAAGCCAAAAGAACCCTTCCCTTCGTGTGCATCTTCTTTATACTTTTTCAGTTCCATTTTCAATTCATCCAGAAGTGGTGCCATTGTATAAATTTTTAAACAACCACCCAATTGATTTTAGTCATTCAAATATAATAACCAAGAATCCAAAGATCACCAAATAATCCAAATACACGCAAGCTGTTTCTTTTTTGTTCTTTTTTTTTTTCACTTTCTCTTCCTGGGGTTACTATTTAGTTGCAAAGTTTCAGTTAAAATGTATCTTTTAGAAGTCTTGTTGAAGTTTTACTGTAGATTTTTTTAATTCCAGGCAGTCTCCTCCCTCTTCCAGATCCTGCCCTTATTCTTTTTCTCTCCCTTCCTGCTTACGAAAAAGAAAGTTTTTAATGTCCAGAAATCTTTATTATCCTTTTGGCATTTTGTTTTATTTTCAGCTTAATTGCCTATTGATGTCAAAGTGGATTTTTCCAATTTCTTATTTAATTCTCTTAGTTGTCAGTATAGGGAAGGAGAGAGAAGGAAAAAAATGGCAAACCTTTCCTTTTTCACTTTCCTTCGCTGCTTCCGACTCTTTTTGGGGAGCGATGTTGTTTTTTGTCAGTTTAAATTCCAGGGTACCTTAGTTGTTGCTTTTACAATTAAACCTGGTCAGCCAAAACTTTCACTTCTTATCTTCCTCCTGCACATTCTTTTCCGGTCAAGTTCTTCTTTGTGGTGGCCATTTCTGACCACGGCTGCAACCGCCTTTGAGAAAGGGAGTAATGGCCAGCTGGGGAGGAGAGATGCAGCTCTCCTGAACCCTGTTGGTGGTTTCACCCCTCTTCACCACCTCTACAGGGTGGCTTAGCCCTGAAACCAGCCGGCTCGGGGTGCTCCAGCGGCGAGCCCAGACAGAAACCGCGCATGATCGTGGATTTCTGCCTGCCGCCGAAGGCCTTCAAACTGGAAGTCCAATGCCCAGTCAGTTATTTACTGCATGCCTTCTGCTGTGGCCCTGCCTGATCTCCCTGGGTGAGTGAGGCTCTCCAAGTTCTGGGGCCCAGACGCCTACCTGCCACTACCAATCACCTTTACCCCCACCCCATTTGCCTTTTGCTGCTGCCACCTGCCATCCTAACCCCCAGCAGATGCGGTGAAGGCCCAGCAGCTGCGGTGAATCCAGGCGGGGGGCGAGATGCAGACTGGTGGGGACCCGAGCTACATTTCGCTGTACTAGAAGACTTTGGAGATGCCCGTGTTCTCCTATTGCTGGGAGAGCAAGAGAGTCTTTCCCGGCACAGCTCAGAACGTCAGAGAGAAACAGGATTCAAGCAGGCTACTTCTCTGCCACACAGAGCCAGCCATTTCCCTATTGGAGAGGAAGTTGCAAACTTTTTGGTGTGCCGGAAAAGACTCTGTTGCTTTCCCAGCAGCAGAAGAACATAACCCTCTCCACATGGGATTAGCTGGGATTCACGCAGCTGCTGGACCCTGCCGGTGGTGAGGCAGAGGTGTGGGGGAGGAAGACCAGAGAGCATGGCCCATTTGCCTACCATCCCTTCTCTCTCCTGCCCGCAGCCCCTTTGTTGGACACAGAATAATCACCCCTGGCTGGCCCTGCCATGCCCACCCGATTGCACCCATGTAGGCAACAGGCGTTGTCATTTTGAAGTTGAGGGAGAATTTGGGGAAGGAGTTGGAGGGTCCTGCAGTGGATGGTACAGGAGCACCATTGAGAAGCAGGGAAGTGGCCTTCGAGTAGTCCAACCTGGTGTTCAGGCTGGAGGCAGGCCACGAGAAGTCAGACCACCGAGGGAAAGGGGGATTGCCAAGGGGAGCTGCCCTCTCCTAGAAAAATTGGGACCATTGGTGTAGTCCTAGGAATTGGGTGAGTTGAGCCGCAGCTCCTTGCCTTCTTAGCTCAGGGAATGGCTGCTTTCTGCAGGAGGGGGACTGCGGAGGGGGCAGGTCTACCTGAGTGACTCCTCCGGTGTCTTCGCCGGATTATTTGGACACATATAAGCAAGTGCAGTTAAAGGCACTGCTGTTGCATGTGAGCTCAGGCCTCAATCCACAGCTCCGTAAAGCCAACACCAAAGAAGTGGTAGATCAGGTGAACCTGTAATGCAAAACTCAATCGGATCTCAGCCACTCCAGGTCATCCGACCTCAAAGCCCCTCAGGAGCCACCATTCCCAGGTTTCTACTCACCTCTGCTTGGTCACCCCCTCTTCACCTTGATGAAGTGGCTGGCCCTGCTAATCACCCTCCTTTCCCTCACCTGCCTGAGAAGGTAAGGATGATGGTGGGGGATAGCGAAGCGGCCGGATCACTATCTTCCCAATTCTCTCTCCCACTCTGTATGTGTGTGTCTTCCTGAAAGTCGCGGCTGGGCCAAGCCAGCAAGCTCTCCTTGGCGCTCTTCGCTATTTTCTTCATCTCTTCTTTTTGGAATGCAGACTGGCTGAACAATGATTTCCAGGCCACGGTGGAAGAATCCCTTGTGCCTCTGCTGTTTTTTTTATCTACAGGCAGTTGTTGGTACGCCTGTGCTAAATCCAATTTAGCTAAGACTTTTCCGCCCCCCAGGGAATGGAGGAGGTATTGTACCACCGGCACCGGGTAAGCGTTCTGTTGAAGGGTGTGATTCAGGGTGGCACGGTAGTCCCCACAAATCCTTAACGATCCATCCGGTTTGATGGGTGTTACAATTGGGGTTTCCCAAGGAGCGTAGTCGGTTGGTTCTAAAACACCCTGGACTATTAATTTATCAAGCTGCTTGTCAATCTTTGGTTTAAGGGCAAAAGGGACTCGACGAGGCTTAAGGCAGATGGGGGCTACTTCAGGGTTAAGGTTAAATGATATAGAGGGGCCCTTGTACTCGCCTAGTTTGTCTACAAAGACGTCCTGCAATTCCTGGACGAGGGCCTCCTCCCAGTCGGCGCTGCTGGTTTGGTGAATGCCGGCTACCTCAATCCCAAGTAGAGTGAACCATTGAAGGCCTAACAAGCTAGGCCGATCACGGTCGATGACAGTCAATAGTAAAGATGCAGTACGATTTTTGAATGAGACCTGGACTAGGCTGGATCCAATGACTGGAATTCGGTTTCCCTGATAGTCCTTGAGTATGATTCTTTGGATTCTGAGGTCTTGCCGCCGGACGGCAGGGATTAATTGTTTAAGGGTCTTCTAGGAAATCATCAAGAGGGACGATCCTGAATCGACTTCCATTACGCAGGGCTGGTTTTCGATGGTGACCTTCACTCAGATCTTCTTTGCATCTAATGATGAGACGTGAACAATCATGATGGTTTGGTGTGCCTCTTCTCATTTCGTTGAATGGGCTAGTGGTTTATTTCTGTAGGAGTGGTTGTTCCATTGGTAGTTCGAATGTTCCCGATTCACAGGATGACTTCCTGTGGTTTGGCGGTAGTTGGTCCCACTCTGAAGTGGGCTGGATCCTTGCTTGCTTCTACAGACCTTTCCAATGTGGCCTCTCTTCCCACAAACATGGCAGAGCGCATCGAGGAATTTGCAGTCTGATCGTGGGTGGTTTGCCCCACAACCTGCGCATTGATACTGCAGTCTCTGGTTACGCTGGTGGCGTTGGTCTCGTTCAGACCAGAGCCGGTTGATCTCTTCCTCATCACTTTCTGATGACGATTCAAGGTCCTCGTGGTGGGTTGCCATTGCATGTCCCTCAAGGCGAGGTGAGGTTTCGCCGGCGAGTTGGCGAAGCGGGGCGTTGATGCGGCGCATTTGGGCAGCCGACTTCCTGGTTGCTTCTGCTGCAGTAGCGTCAGCGATGGTATCTGCAAGGCTGATGTCGCCTTTCGCCATCAGCTTACTTTGCACGTGTGGCGAATTTAGTCCCAGAACTATTCGGTCTCTTAGAGCTTCTTCGAGGTCAGCGAACCGCAGAGGCCTCCCAGGTTCCGGAGTTCCGCAATGAAATCTGCAATGCTTTCTCCTTTCTGCTGGTCTTTCTGGTAAAATTCATGTCTTCAGACAACCGTTGGTACGGTAGGTGCATAGTGGGCCCGTAGGAGGGGCTCGAGGACATCCCAGTCCATGGATTTCACCTCAGCCGGTTTCGCCAGTGCCTTAGCCATCTTAAAAACGGCAGGTCCGCAGTGAGTCAGGAATACTGCTCACTTTTTCCCAGTAGTGACATCCTTCAAGTTGTTGGGAAACATCTGGAACTGATCCAAGTATGAGTCCCAGTCTTCTTGTGCTGGGTTGAATGGAGCGGGTGGTATCGTGCCGCCAGTCATGGTTTCTGCCATTGCTGCGCCTTCAGCCACGTGCTCTGTTTAGTGCTCTGTAGTGTTCAGTCAGCTCTGATGTCTCCGTATCCCATCCTCGTCACCAGTGTTAAGTTCTGCGCATGGGCGCAAGGAACGGAGACGATGAACAGTGAACTTCAACTCTTTATTAATCATTCTGAACAGAGCAATAACCTAGGGCAGCAGCAGCCCTTTTATAGGCAGGCTGCTGATCTAGTAACCAATAAGAAACGTGGAGTGTTAACCCCCTTAACCAATGAGAGTGGCTCGTTAACAGCCAATCAGATTCTCCTGAACGGACCAGTCCGATATCGCTATTATCAGCCAATCAGAAGTGCAGGATTAGAACCCTGCTATTTTCTAAAGGTTTTGATAAACTTTATTTAAGCATTTTATTAGTTCAGAACAAACAGGTTGTTTATCAGAAACATGGATTTGTCCAGAAGAAAATTCTCAGGGTGATCCTCTCACAGGAAGCCCAGACAGGAAATCTGAGCTAGGCCCACTTCGCTGCAATGCTGCACTGACAGGATTTGGGGAGCCAGAAAGTACAAATCTCCCATCGACCCTTTTTTTATGCAGCTGTAGGTGTCCTCCTCTTATCTGCTTCTTCCCCAGGCAGAATCTCTCCTCCACCCCCCAAAAGTCATTCCCTCCTATCACTGCCCTTTCTTAATGGGTTGTGGGAAAGGGGGGGGATATAACTTATGTGCTCTATGCAAGTCATCCTCACATATTATTTCATTTCCCAAATACATTATGGAAATACTGCTGATATAACTCGATCTCAGGAAAGAGTAACAAACAATTTTGTGATGTGAACAGAAACCCAGTTAAGTGAGGGGTAGATGGTATGATAATTAAGTAGATAAAAACTGATTTAAAAATGGTATTCAAATAATCTTTAGTTTTTTTAATCTTTGTCATGAAAGTGGGAAGATACAACATTTTGTCGTTAGGTCATCAATTTTTCTGTTGTCATTAATATAATAGTGTTGATAAATTGCTATTATACAAGATTTATAACAATTCTCAGGCAAATATAATTTTATCTTATTTAAAATGTTCTGTCCTTAATTAGCAGTCTTGAGATCCCCGCGCTTTGATTGGCCAAAGCACGGGGCTCTCTGATTGGTCAGGTGAGCCGCGCCGATTGGCTCGCTGAGAATCTCCCGCAATGGGTCCATCTGAATCGTGGGAGATTCAAAGTGGTGCCATTGGCCGCGGCCGCCGCGGCTAAAGGAATAAAAGCCGCGGGCTTTTTCCTTTGCGCCAGTTCGGTTCCAACTTTAAATAAAAGAGCATGATTTGAAGTCACCGACTCCTGGCATCATTTCGCGGACACAACACTGGCGACGAAGGTGGGATCCAGACCCTGAACCGAACCACGTGTCCGACGGAAGCCAGACGAACCACCACGATGGTGAAAATCGCACCCCCCGCACCCTTCAACCCCGCCACCGAGGACTGGGAATCGTACTCCGACCGATTCCGCATGTTCCTCGAGTGCAGCGACCTGAAGGACGCCACCGGCCCCATGAAGCGTGCCGTCTTCCTGACCCACTGCGGGACCGAGGTATTCAAGATGGCCAAGGCGCTTGCCAAACCCGCCGATGCAACTGCGATGGACTGGGACATCGTCGAACCAATACTTCAGTGGCACTACGCTCCAGAGGTATCCATCCTGATCCGACGCAACGAATTCTACCGTCGGGACCAATGGTTGGGTGAGAGCTTCAGCGACTTCGTCGCCGAGCTGCGGCGCCTAGGGGGGCTCTGCGAATTCGACAACCTTAACGACGCCCTGCGAGACCGAATCGTGCTCGGTTTGTGGGACCCCGTCCTTCAGAGCCGGCTGATGGCCAAGGGCAACATCAGCCTAGCAGACACCCTCACCGCAGCCGCAGCCGCCAAAGCAACCCGAACGTCCGCCGACCGCATGCGCAGACCGAACACTGGGGACCGCAGTGGAAAAAACAACCCAGCGAGGTCGACCGAGGCCCAACCTGAGACGACCACCCACCAGGGCGACTTCCACTCGGCATCGGGCACTTCAGATGACGAGGAGGACATCCATTGCCTCCAGACAGGCCGCGACCCACGGAACCGGCAGGGTCGTAAGTCGAGGACCAACTGTGCCGGTTGCGGCGGCGACCACCCCAGGTCGGAATGCCGGTTTTTCAAATCGATCTACTGGCATTGCGACAAGAAGGGACACATCGCCCGTGTCTGCCGCCTAAAGAAGAATCGCAGCCCAGTACGATGGGACCAGAGCGACCGGAGGAGAGAGAGCACACCACCCTGGACCAGAGATCGCCCCTCGGACAACAGATGGGACCGGAACGGACGATCCCTGCGAAGCGGTGATAACCGGCGAAGAGAGGAGACCCATCAGACGGTCACCATCGGCCACGCCATAACCAATGACGCCCGGAAGGTCCACGTGGAGGTAGGCATCGAGGGCCAGCCATGCAAAATGGAGGTGGACTCCGGGTCCTACCTCTCCATGATAGCATGGCATGAAATAAAGCGCTTGGTGCCTACCCTCCAAAGGAGGAACCTAGACAGCCAGAGACTCATTGTAAAGGACTACCAGGGAAACCGCATCCCGGTAGTTGTAACCAAACACTTCAACATCACCTACAAAGGGCACACCGAAAGGCTTCCCCTGACAATCGTCGACCGCGACCGCCCAAGCCTACTGGGACTGCAATGGTTCGCCCCGCTCGGCATCGCAGTCACGGGAGTCGACCACGTCACCGACGACAGCTGGGAGCAGCAACTGGCCCGGGAATTCCAAGAGGTCTTCGACGGAAACCTAGGCAAGTACCGAGGGCCCCTTATATCTTTCAACCTAGACCCAGTCGTCCCCCCAAAACGCCTGAAACCAAGGCGGGTGCCATTCGCACTTAAACCCAAGATAGACGAGCAAATTGACAAGCTCGTCAAGCAAGGGGTCCTACAGCCCATAAACCACGCCTGGTGGGAGACCCCCATAGTCACCCCGATCAAGCCCGATGGGTCGGTGAGGATCTGTGGGGACTATAAGGCCACCCTAAATGGCGCGATACAACAAAGCGCCTACCCCGTCCCAGTAGTGCAACACCTACTGCACTCACTGGGAGGGGGCAAGGTTTTCGCCAAGCTCGACCTCGCCCAGGCCTACCAACAGTTGCCAGTCGACGAGCAAACGGCAGAAGCGCAAACCATAGTCACCCACTGGGGGGCATTTAAATGCAACCGACTCCAATTCGGAGTCAGCGTGGCACCGGAATATTCCAAAGCCTAATGGAAAGACTACTGCAAGGCATCAAGGAGGTGGTACCTTACTTCGACGACGTCCTAGTGTCGGCAACCAACCAAGCCGAACTAGAGGGTCGCCTAAGGGAGGTCCTAACCAAATTTAAAGAGACCAGACTAAAAGTCAAGAGGGAGAAATGCCAGCTATGCATGGAACGGGTAGAATTCCTAGGATACCTCCGAGACCGTCACGGCATTCACCCCACAAACCAAAAAATCAGGGCCATCAAAGAAGCCCCCACACCCAAGTCGAAGATGGAACTACAGGCATTCCTGGGGCTACTTAATTTTTACAATGTTTTCCTGCCCCAAAAGGCGACGGCGGTGGAGCCCTTGCATAGGCTCCTGGACAAGGCGGCGACCTGGACTTGGGGGAAACGCGAGCAAGCCGCCTTCCAAAGAACAAAGGACCTCCTCACTTCGGACGCCGTCCTTATACAGTATAACGAGACCCTACCTCTGGCCGTCACATGCGACGCATCACCCTTCGGCGTCGGCACTGTCCTCAGCCATACCCTCCCCGATGGAAAAGAAGCGCCCATCGCGTTCTTTTCAAGGACCCTCACCAAACCGGAGCGGAACTATAGCCAGCTGGACAAAGAGGCTCTGGCTATCGTTGCCGCCGTAAAAAGATTCCACGAGTATCTCTACAGCCGGACATTCACAATCATAACCGACCACAAGCCGCTGTTGGGAATCCTTGCAGGAAACCGGGCCACCCCGAACATTCTGTCTCCCCGAATGACAAGGTAGTCCGAGTTCCTGGCAGCCTACAACTACGGACTCATACACAGACCGGGTAAGACGATCTCCCATGCAGACGCCTTAAGCCGCTCGCCGCTACCGGAACCTGACACCAACCCAGCACCCACGACAACCACCCTCAGCATAGAGACTCTACCCAACCTGCCCATAACCGTGTCAGACATTGCCCGAGAGACTAATAAAGACAAACGTCTGGCACGGGTGTTGCATTGGGTAGAGAAAGGGTGGCCGGAAAGGGACAACGACGAGTCCATCAAAACATTCCGAAATTGCCAAACGGACCTCTCGTTATTAAAAGGGTGCATACTATGGGGGGATAGGGTGGTCATTCCAGAAAAACTACAAGGGAAGGTTTTGGAACTGCTACATGAGGGGCACCCTGGCATCGTTAGGACTAAAGCCCTGGCCAGAAGTTACGCTTGGTGGCCAGGGATGGACAAACAAATTGAGACCTGGGTAGCCAGGTGCCAATGATGCCAGGAAACTAGGCCAAGCCCACCCATAGCACCCGTCCTAGAGTGGGAAACCCCAAGGGGACCTTGGTCTAGGATCCATATAGACTTCGCCGGGCCCACAAAAGGACACACCTTCCTCATAACAGTTGACGCTTACTCCAACTGGCTGGAGGTAAGCAACATGAAGACGACAACCATGGAGGCCGTGATCAAGGAACTCTGCAAACTCTTTGCAACACACGGCCTCCCAGACGTCGTCGTCTCCGACAACGGGCCCCAGTTCACCTCGCTGGAATTCGAAAAATTCCTAGCGGAAAGGGGCATCCGCCACGCGCTGACAGCACTGGCTCAACCGGCAGCGAAAGGTAGGGTGGAACGGATGGTCCAATTCACTAAAAAGACCATCCGGAAGATAGATCACGGGGAGATCCAGGAGAAAATAAACAAACTACTATTCACCCAACACAAAACCCCAAATACAACAACCAATAAAAGCCCAGCCGAACTATTAATGGGCAGAAAGCTAAGGTCCCCACTCGACAAGTTACACCCCACGTATAACCCGGAGAGGCCCCCAGACTCAAACACCAAACACCGAACCTTCGCACCCGGCGACCCCGTATACGCAAAGAACCTGACGGGAGACCCACTATTGATTCCAGCCGTCATCACACAAGCAACAGGCCCACACTCGTACCGGCTACAAACAGCAGACGGACGAGCATGGAAACGCCACATCGACCAACTAAGGTCGAGGACTACCAACCAACAAACCACCGGCGCACAAACAGACGAAACTAACCCCCACAACACAAACCAAGGGGGGAGGGAATACCCAGGGGACCAAAACCAAAGAAGAATAAACCAGCAGTACTCACCGGAAAGCAGCCATCACGACCCCTCGCCAGGAAAGGAACAGCCAGGCCAGCTCGACCGACCCGGAAAGACCGAGCGGGAGCGGCGAAACCCGCAGCTCAACCAACCCGGAAGGCCCAGGAGGGAGCTACGGAGAAAGGACCGGCCCGATTGACCAGCCAATTCCCACGACGGCAGCAGGAGCAACAGAGATCCCGACCGAACCGGCCAGGATCCAGCCTACAACTGAGTTGCGCAGGTCAAGTAGGACCAGACGGAGCCCCGCCTACCTACGTGACTACGCAACGTAAGGACTAAACCAAGAGGGGAGGGGTGTTCTGTCCTTAATTAACATACTCGAGATCCCCGCGCTTTGATTGGCCAAAGCGCGGGGCTCTCCGATTGGTCAGGTGAGCCGCGCCGATTGGCTCACTAAGAATCTCCCGCGATTGGTCCATTCGGATCGCGGGAGATTCAAAGCGGTGCCATTGGCCGCGGCCGCCGCAGTGAAAGGAATAAAAGCCGCGGGCTTTTTTCCTTTCACCAGTTCGGTTCCAACTTGCTAATAAAGAGCTTTGCACTAAGTCACCGACTCCTGGCATCATTTCGCGGACACAACACTCCTCAAGGTGGGTGGGAAACACTGGATGACCATAGCCCCCCTCCTCCCTCCTCTGGGGTCTCCCTGGGACAAACCCAGAAGTTGGGGTGGGCTTCCTCCCCTCTGGGTCTCACCCGGCTTCGATCAGACATGGCTGGGAACCTCCTGGAAGAGAAGAGAGTCTCATTGCACATCAACCTGACCCTGAAAAGCCACAGCTTGAACCCGGAGCCACCCAGGATCTGGTCTGCAGGCTCTGAGAGCAGAATCTGAGGGAGGTTCAGGAGGAGAACTTCCAAGCGGTGGACCTGGGATATGGGCCTTCCTCTGCTCCTTCCTGCCAGGGTGGGCCTGCCTGTCCCTTCAGTTCCCCCTCCCACTCAGCCCTCCGGTTCCCCTTCTGGGCCAAGAAGTCCATATTAATGTCTCCCCCAGTGAAGAAACATTCTCCCTGAACAATGGATGCCAATAAACCAGGAACAAAGAAGTTCCAACAGCACCTTTTTGGGGATAGAAAGTCTCAGCCCCAGAAATTGGGAAGGTCAGACGGGTCCCTCCCCCCCAATAGAAGATCCCCACAATAGAGGAAGAGCCACCAGATCTCCAGAAATCCTGTCACTAGAAATCAGGTTGCACCATCCACCACACTGTGGGCATCACCGCCATCTTTGTAGGGTTTCCCTGTGGTAAGATGGGTGGCCAGTAAATTGGATCGATGGATGGATGGATGGATGGAAGGATGGGTAGATATTTAGATAGATAGATAGATAGATAGATAGATAGATAGATAGATAGATAGATAGATAGATAGATAGATAGATAGATCTGGCTGGATAAATAGATAGATAGATAGATAGATAGATAGATAGATAGATAGATAGATAGATAGATAGATAGATAGATAGATAGATAGATAGATAGATAGATAGGGTTGGATGGGTAGATCTAGACAGATGATAGATAGAGACAGATTTGGCTGGATAAATAGATAGAGATAGATATAGAGATAGATAGATAGATAGATAGATAGATAGATAGATAGATAGATAGATAGATAGATAGATGGATGTGGATGGATAGATATAGATAGATGATAGAGAGAGAAAGAAAGAAAGAAAGAAAGAAAGAAAGAAAGAAAGAAAGAAAGAAAGAAAGAAAGAAAGATAGGGATGGATAGATAGTACCTGCAGAACTTACAGTCCATTCTTTATTTAAAAAACTAAGAAAAATCAAAATAAAAAGAATCTTGGTGTATTTTAGGAACATGGTAAGATAACACAGGAATGACAAGAAAATAAAAATAAAAAATTCCATCCATTCTGTCATTTTCTCGCTATGTACGCAATGATCTAGTCCACAAGTTGTCACTTTCCTCCTTCTTAATGAACTTTAATCTCAGAATTAATATTGCTAGAAAAGATGGGAAATGAAATTTCATTGCAGGTACAAGTAATTTTAAAACCGGCTGCAATTAAGATCAATATATGGGATTATGACATAAAACAGAATTCCAAACAGGGCCTACTCTTAACCTGGGGCAGAGTTCAAGGGTGCCGATTGTTATTAGAAGACAGGCAACACTATAGCTAAATGGCATTAACTTAGAAGCGGCACCAAACTCCATAGCTCTGGGTGACCTTCCCCAGCAATCTCTGGAGACAAGAGGCCATGTTGAAGGACAGCAGAAGTCAGTTCCCTGGGTGCTGAATTCTCTTCCCCAGCATCACTTTCTGGACTTGCCCTGACTGAGAAGGACCACAACCACAACAAAACAGTGACCCCAGGGTTTTTTCTGTAATTTTTACTAACATGGTTTATTCCAGCCTCTCCTCTGCAGATGGAGCCCAGAAAAAGTTCAGGATCCCAAGGGGAGAAGTTGCTTCTCACTGTAATTATTACCATCTGGGGCTTTGAGACCTATGATGCTATATCTCCAGTTTTAGACTTCGATGTAGACATCAGATTGAAGCCATATGAAAAGGATTTTCTATCAGAAAAGGATAAATTCCTTGGGTGAAGCTTTCTGGGACCAAGTTTCGGGACAGGTACAGACTCTGCTCTTGATTGCACCTTTCTCTCCTTTGCAGATGAAACTGAGTGATTCTCTGTTTAGATCAAGAAAGACACTGGCACTTCTCAGAGTCTTTGAATTTTTCCAACGGTTCCTGTTATTTGTGTTAGAAACAGGAATTGGATTGATTAATGCCATGAATGATGGACCTCCTGCTTCTACTTCTGCTTCTGCTGGTGTCCCCATCAGTCTGTGGGAAGCTGAGAAGGAAATGCTCATTGAGTTTGGAGCACCAGGATGGGTACAATCCATGGAGCTTTTACAGGCCTGGGGACCATCTCATTGGTGTAGTCATAACTGAAACATATGAGTTGCCTGTAATGTGGCCTTTCAACAGCCCTCCTTCCATACCTTCTCCTTTGTAGGTCATGCAGGGTGATGGAGTTGCACTCCCTCCATGTGCAATTCTAACACTCTCCTTTTCTTCTTATGTCACTTATTTTTGAACTTCAGCACCTGTCTAATTTCCTGAATGATTTTGATTTCCATGGCTTCCCCTTTTTGCCTTACTTTGTGGAAGAGAGTAAAATCCAAAGATGGAGTTTTTAAAAAACCTGAATGAAATCCAGATGATTTTCCTTTCTCAGTTCATTCCTGAGTTCATCACTTGAATAATGACCTTTGTTTAAGTAGTGACTGAAACAATTGTAGTTTCCTCTCATTTGCATAATTGATCATTCGATTTGGATCAATGTTGGCCTAAGGCTTAGTAGGTTTGTGAAGGATTATATATTTTAAAAACATTTGTTGTTGCTATTGAATATAATAACATGAATATTGTTTTTCAATAGGAAGAGTTCTGCTCTAACAGATACCCTAATGTTAATTTCTCCTATTCAAATGGTCAGCAAGAATACCCAGCTCCTGCACAATCTCACACTTGGTTACAACATCCATGACACAACTATTTGAGCACCTTCCGCACTTCAGATGCCTTGCTGGACATACTCTCCACTGGAGAATCCAATGTCCCCAACTATGGCTGTGGGAGGAAGGAGAACCTCCTGGCTCTGGTTGATGCAGCTGCCAGGGACATCTCCATCCAGATGTCATCGTTTGTAGGCACCTACAAAGTCCCACAGGTTTGTGTGTTTTTCTCTATCTGGTATGGTGAGTGGGGTGGTGGGGATGAACAACAGATCCAATATCTTCATAGAATTCAAGAGCAGCTTTTCAGAATATTAGGGAACATATCAACGATGTTTTAGTCTATTTGTTCATCTTCAAACTGACCATTAAAGGCCTGAAGAGCCATAAGGTCCCCAGAGGATATTCTACTGAATATTCTACTATTGAAAAACTATCCAGGTTTTGAGGTCCACCATTAGCATGTTCATTTTCACACATCAATAATATCTGCCTTTTCCAATTGGAATCAAGTTGGCAATAGTCCTGTCTATGTATAAAAAATATTCAGACCAAGAAGAGTATCTTTGGGATGGATAAAAGGAGTTCAGCTCCTGCCCTCAAAGATAATTGTTAATTTACACAATTTCTGCTTTGTATAAATTCAGGGTATATAATTATTGGGTTAAAATTAAAGTGATGAAACAGACATATAGTCCCAAAACAGACAAAATTTCAATTAAAGACTTATTGGATTGTACAACTGTCTACGATTGACCTCACCCCTTTCCTAAGAGGTCTGTAGGGAGCGTGCATAAGCGCACCAATGTGCCTACCATCACTGTCTTACTATTTCTTTTTATTTTTCTTATATGTATCCATTTCATGTACTCATAATTATTCTGTTAGCAGTTTTGCTCTTGTACATCCAGAGAAAAAGCCGAAAAATTGCTTCACAAAGAATTTGGGATATAGAAGTTGAGAAAGAGGTTTTAGTACTCAAAAATAGCATATAGTACAGCCCTATATCTTAGATCCAGACATTTTATCTAACATCTGCTAATTTGAATCTAATTGTTGGAATTGTATGGGTCACACAGAAATTTACATTGCATTTTTTATTGGTTTTTTCTTTTAATATGATTTTGAGTTTCATTCTTATAGACAAGCTTGTTAATATTCTGTCTTAAATATTTTAAACCGTGACTAAGGAACAAACTATTCTTATATATTCATCAAAACAAAATTGGGTTTGTCAATAAATAATATTTTGGAGTTGATCTGGACCACATTATAACATAGCATTCTTCATTACTTTTT
>JAUCBL010001232.1:0-18945 GCA_033807585.1 Hydrophis major
AGAAGAAACAGCAATCGAGAAGATGATGCTGAAAACTGTTTGTCAGAGAAAGCAGGTGGCTTTCCTTGGTTGACCAATGAAGAGAGAAGAAGACAAGAAGCAAAGTAGGAGGAAGACCAGGAGGATGTAGGAGAGGTCCCGGTTGTTGGCTTTGACAAGGGGAGTTTCTCGGTATTTAATGAAGACGATTAAAACAAGGCCTGTGGTTAGGAACAAGAATAGGGCAAAAGAGACCAGGATGATGCCCAGAAGATCTTCATAAGACAGGAAGGTTATCACTTTGGGGATACATTGGACTCTTTTTTTATTTGGGAATTTATCATCCGGACATTTGGTGCATTTTTCTGTATCTGAGAAAAAAACAATAACCCCATATTTCTTTGTCCTTTGCATTTCAAGATATATTGGACATTCTTTTGGAACAAGTGATTATCAGGAGCATTTTCCGGGATGGATTTATTAATATTTCCAGAGACAAAAAATAAGTCTTATCACTTAAAAAATATATATAGCTACAGTATATTTTTGATAGGCTATGAAATTGAGGGAAGCTTTGGACTTGAAAGATTTCCTTTGTAATGTTCAGAATATTGATAGGAACCTCCATTACTAAAGGAAAATAATGAATCAATTAATCTTTTTAGAGAAACTTATGTGCAAGATGGCAATTCTTGTCATACTTGCCTCAGACCTGGCTGGCAGATCAAGTGACTGTTGCAAATAATTTGGAATGGCCTTTGGAGCAGTGGTGATACGGGTGCAGATACATAGAGCCATACCTATCCATGCTGCCACATTGTGTATCTAGTACATCAGCAATACCTTTTCAGTGTTCCTCAAAGGGAACCCATGTAGACTGCATTGCAATCCTCCTTTCAGGAGGTGGACCTAAAATAATTCCTCATGTTTCAAAGAACTCAGGTGTTCCTGGAGAAGTAAATGTGGAAGGAAGGACACATCCAAGCTAAAAACAAGAAATATTTTCTCTGGCAGCAGTAAAGCTTGTCAAATCTGCCACAGCCACCTCTCTCTATCCAGCCCTTCCTTCGCAGTCTTTTTGCTCTTCTGTTTAGATAAGAAAAGAGGCATTTCAGAAATAAACCAGAAACCAATTCAGCTTCAAAGTGTGTTTTAATTTACACTTTCATGACAATGCTCTGGATGGATCCAGTTCCACCAGGCCTTCCTTTCCTCTGGTGTCACCCACCTTTCTGAATGGAGAAGGTCCCCTCCGGACAAGGAATGCAGTCGTAGCAGCAAACTGACTCTCCTTCTCGAGCCCTCTTGACAAATCCAGGATGACAACTTTCCACACATTCAGATTGAGGAAAGGACTAAGCAGAAAAGAAATAAGACTGCAAAGGAAATATGTGGAAAATGGAGGTAAAAATGGATATTAGACAAAATATTAGATATTAGCCTCTGGTCTTCACTTAAGTAAGCAAAATCTCTCACTATTTCCAAATGGTTAGAGATATAACTTCTGGAAGATTCTTCCATTAGTTCCTCTCTTTTGCTTTTGGCATCTCACATTGCCAAAAAAAAAAAAAAAGGACTTTATTAAATAGAAAAGTCTGGAGAGATGGAACCAGGGGTCAGATTCTACTGGTTCTGTCCAGTTCTATTGAACCAGTTGTTATGATTCTGCGCAGTTCAGAGAACCGGCAAATTGCACCACTAACTGGCCCCGCCTCTCTCTGCCTGCTCCTCCCCTCCGCTCCCAGTCAGTCCTTATTGTGCATGCATGGCATCGCCTGCAGCCTGCTTTTGCCCACTCGCCAGTCCAGCCATTGCTGCATGCCTTCCGCTGTGTCCCTGCCTGATGTCCCTGGGTGAGTGAGGCTCTGCAAGCTCTGGGGCCCAGTCACCTACCTGCCACTGCCGATCACCTTTACCCCCCCACCCCCACTTGCCTTTTGCTGCCACCACCCGCCATCCTCATCCAGCAGGTAAGGCCCAATATCTGCAGTGAATCCAGGTGGGGGCGAGATGCAGACTGGTGGGGACCCGAGCTACATTTCGCTGTACTGCAAGACATGTGGAGAGGCTCGTGTCCTCCTACTGCTGGGAGAGCAAGAGAGTCTTTCCTGGCACAGTTCCGGGTGGCAGAGAGAAACAGGATTCAAGCTGGCTACTTCTCTGCTGCCCAGAGCCACCCATTTCCCTTTTGGAGAGGAAGTTGCAAACTTTTTGCTGTGCTAGGAAAGACTCTCTTGCTTTCCCAGCAGCAGGAGAACATGAGCACCTGTCCTCCGGTACAGTGAAATTTAGCTGGGATTCACCACAGGTGCTGGGCCTTACCTGCTGGGGGTTAGGGGTCCAGGTGTCAGAGGCAAAAGGCAAGGGGAGTGGGAGGGTAAAGGTGACCGGCAGCCTGGTCATACCAGAGTCGGCAACAGGTGTCATCATTTTGAAGTTGAGGGAGAATTTGGGGAAAGAGATGGAGAGTCCCGCAGTGGCCGGCACAGGAGCTCCATTGAGAAGCAGGGAAGTGGCCTTCTGGTGGTCCAACCTGGTGTTCAGGCTGGAGGCGAGCCACAGGAAGTCAGATCACTGAGGGAAAGGGGAACTGCCAGCGGGAGCTGCCCTCTCCTAGAAGAATTGGAACCATTTGGGGTAGTCCTAGGAATTGAGTGAGTCATTCCCTGAGCCTGGTCCTTGCCTTCTTAGCTCAGGGAATGGCCTTTTTGTGCAGGAGGAAGACTGCAGAGGGGGCAGGTTTACATGAGTGACTCCTCAGGTGTCTTTGCCAGATTATTTGGACACATACAAGCGAGCGCAGTTAAAGGCACTGCTGTTGCATGTGAGCTCAGGCCTCAATGCACGGCTCTGTAAAGCCAACACCAAAGAAGTGGGAGATCAGGTGAACCTGTGGTACAATGCTCACTCGGATCTCGGCCGCTCCAGGTCATCCGACCTCAAAGCCCTTTAGGAGCCGCCATTCCCAGGTTTTTACACGTCTGTGCTTGGTCGCCTCCTCTTCACCTTGCTGAAGCGGCTGGCCCTGCCCCTCACCCTCCCTTCCCTCGCCTGGCCTAAGAAGGTGAGGGTGACGGCGGGGGATAGTGAAGCTGACAGGTCCCTATCTTCCTGATTCTCTCTCCCACTCTGTATGTGTGTGTCTCCCTGAAAGCTGTGTCATGGCCAAGCCAGCAAGCTCTCCTTGGCGCTGTTCGCTACTTCCTTCATTTCTTCTTTTTGGAATGCAGACTGGCTGAACAATGATCGCCAGGCCATGGTGGAAGCATCCCTTCGGGCGACCCTTCTCCTCCTCCTCCTCCTCCTCCTCTTATAACTGGCCGTTGTGGCAGGTCTGGGAGGGTGCATGTGTATGGGGAGATGCTCCTCAAGCAAATGCCAAAGCACAGCAAAACCAAGTACGGGGAGGGTGGATGCCCACTTGAGGAGCATCTCCCTACACAACTGCAAAGAGCGAAGAGCGCCAAGGAGATCTTGCTGGCTTGGCCATGCCGCGTCTTTCAGGGAGACACACACACACACACATTCACAGATACACACTCACAGAGAGTGGGGGAGAGAGAGGGGAAGATAGGGACCCGGCCGCTTCACTATCCCCCACCGTCACCCTTACCTTCTTGCACTGCTCCATTTTGTGAACCACCTATCATTTAGTATCTCCTTCAAACTGGTGAGAATCCCACAAGTGCTGGGGAATGTATCACTAAGAGATTCAGGTTTGTTTGCTCCTTGTGCCCAAACTAGCAAAGAAAAAAGGGAATTCTGTTGACCAGGGCCTTGAATTCAGATGAATTGGAATCATTATTGGGTGGAGGTTCTTTTGGTCCCATTGGGAGAGAAGCTTCGTCCTGCTTGGGGAAAAGTGTCTCCTGAAAGGGCTGGTTCATAGTTGGGGAGGTTCTTAAAGAGACCCGACCTGGTCAGACTTATCCATGCCTCTCTTTTACACATGCACGCACAAACACACACACACACAAACGCAAAGGGGGGGAGGAGGGGAAGACAGGGAAAGAGGCAGAATGAGAGAGAGATACAGAGAGGTACAGAGAGGTGAAAAAAGAGAAAATGAGAGGGAAAGAGTGAAATAGAGGGAATGAGAGAAGAGGAAGAGAGAGACAAGAAAGGAAAGAGA
The DNA here is from genome assembly GCA_033807585.1 of Hydrophis major. Lineage (NCBI taxonomy): Eukaryota > Metazoa > Chordata > Lepidosauria > Squamata > Elapidae > Hydrophis > Hydrophis major. Next base: position 4,112 of record JAUCBL010001232.1, read on the forward strand.
AAGAAATAAAAGAAAAAAAGGAAGCAAAAGGAAGAAAATGGATAGACAAAGAAAGGGAGAGATGGAAGTACGGGACAAAGTAAGAAAAAGAAAGAAAGAGAGGGAGGGAGGAGAAAGTGAATGAGATATATGGATGGATAGATAAATACATGGAAGGAGGGAGGGAGAGAGAGGGAGAAAAAAGGAGAGGAAGGAAGGGCACAAACCCTGGATTCAGAACACTCTTTGAAGCAGCTCAGCAATCTAGGACTGGGCTGCAAGGGATCTCGGAGGTCATCTAGTCCAACCCACTGCTCCAGCAGGAGATCCTTACAGAATCAAATAGCAGGGTCAAAAGGCTGTGTGCACATGTGTGTTTGTGTGTTTGTGTTTATGGTTGTCAAAACTCCAAAACCAGGTCAAGGAGCTCTGGGGAGATCAATCATAAATTAGAACACTTGCTAAGCAACTGGCCATTAAGCGAGGACCACTTGTATTTGGTTTGCCAGTCACATGGCCACATGGCCATGCCCATCTGATCACGTGACCATCAAGCCACAGCCACAAATTAAGCCACTCCCACAGAACTGGTTGTTATAAAATTTGAATCCCACCCCTGGATGGAACTGAGAAAAGATTTCAGCATTAAGTGATAACCAGCCGGTTCCTTCTCATGACCCCATTGACATGCATTTCTCCCCTCTTCTCACACCCTTAATTTTAAGTTTTGATATCAGAACAATCTTGATAATTCCAGGTGAACTGAAAGCCTTGGAGCTGCTTCCTAGGAGCAGAAGGCCCATTGCTCCATCCCAGGGAGGATGAAAGGGAGGCATGGAGAGCTCTGGCCAGGTCCGGCCTCCTTCAGAGCCTCCCAGATTCAGGAGAATGTGGAGCTTCGTCGCCGCGATACAGCTGCGATCTCGGGGCTCCGAGATCACAGCTGATATCTTCGCCCCTGGTCGGTCCCAGCAGACCTAAACCGTCTCGTAGTGACAGTGACAGTAAGGGGCGCGTTCTGTAGATTCCGGGGACATCGCAAGTCCCTGGTCGATCCAGAAGAAGCCCTTTTGCCAACGGCTGCATTAGGCTGCTGAAGCTCGGACAGCTCCGGAAGAATGGGATAGAAAGAAAGTGTATCGGCTGGTGAGGATCTTTTTTTTTTTGCTTGGGACTTAAGAACACTCTAATATGAGAAGAAATCTGTAAACTTATTGACAGAATTTGATTTAGCAGCGTTTTTTTCTAGTAATGTCAAAGTGAGGCTTGGCTTTTTATTTTTACTTGTTTTTTCTTTACTGAATTTCTATTGCGATCTAGCTAATCAGACTGGTTTTTTTCTTTTATATTTTTATATTTACTTGCTTTTTCTTTGCCTTTCTGACTGTTTATATTTTTTAAAATAGAGACTCCCTTTAATTTTTTTAAAATATATATAAATATACATACATACTTTTTTTTCTCTTTTTAGGCTTTTTTCAGGGGGGAAGAAGGGGGAGTGGATTGAAGAAACTTTGTAACACTGCCAACTAGAGGCTTGAAAAATATTCTGTTTGAAGTTGAAAAACTTTTGTTTGAAAAACTTTTCTCAAAGCTACTGGAAATGATAAGATAGAGGAAGAGTACTGGAGGATGTTTATACAGGTGCTCTTTGGAACTTCTATTATTAAATGAATATCTGAAGTTTGGCTTTGAAATTTGTGAGGAAGTCAAATAAGAGCCTTGGATAAATAAAAGGCAGTGTGTGTCCTTTTTTTTTTTTTTTTACTCCTTATTAATTGTTTCATCCCTCCCTTCCAGCCCCACACTATTTTGTAATATTGATATTTTTATTTTTTTATTTTTATTATATCTCATTTTTATTTTTTATTTTTAAAGGGGAAAGCCTCAGAATATTCTTTTTTTTTTCTTGCCTTTTTTTTTCCCCATGGGGATGTTTGCCTTTTGATTTCTATTTTTGACTTATTTTTATGGTTTTTTTTTTTAATTTTCTGTGGTTTTTCAATTGGATTAAGGTGGGAAGAATTTGAAGAACTCTCTTTTTCCTTTTTTTCTTTTCCTTTTTCTTTGCTTATTATTTTTTGATATTATTGGGTTTTATTTTGCTTCTTTTTTTCTCTCCATTTTTTAATTTTTACTTTTGAATTATATTTGCGTATTTTACAATTGGATTAAGGTCTTGAAGAACCTGAAGAATTTTTTCTTTCCTTTTAATTTTGGGCTTTTTATTTATTACTGGTTTTGTTTTTCATTTTTTGTGGTGTTTTCCTTTTTTTAAATTGGATTATATTTGGCTACCTCACTAATTGGATTGAAAGACCCGGAAGACCCTGAGTTATTGAAATGAGAAAGAAAATTTTACCTTCGGGCATCTCAACTTCTGCTCCTGTCTCCCTATCATCTGGAGGACGACTCTCAACAATGGTGAAGCAAGACAAAGAGCAAGTGGATTTAACGATGGTTATGCAAGGAATACAAGATCTTAAAATGAGTATGGAACAAAGAATGGAGAGTATTGACCAAAGAATTGGAAAGATGGATGAGAAAATTGAAAATGTTCAACAAATGATGGTGAAACATGATGAGAGAATCAAAAAAAAATAGAAGAGAAAGACAGGCAAAGAGATGATACAATTGGGAATATCGACAACAGATTAACAATGGTCGAACAAGAAGAAAGTGGGATGTTGAAGTGGGAGATGGACAGGTCAGAATTTTATCTTAGATTCCAAAATATCGAGGAAGAAAAAGGACAAAGCTTGGCGGCAGTAATGATTGAAATTCTGGCTGGAGTCTTGGAAATAACAGAGGAAAAGATGATGGATGGAGTAGATGAGATATATCGAGTCTACACAAGATATGCGATGAGGAACCAATTACCAAGAGAGGTCCATGTTAGATTTACTAAAAAAACTATTAAAAATCAAATATTACAAGTGGTAAGAGAGAAGGGGTTGAAATATAAAGGCAAAGAGATTTTGATCTTAAAACAAGTACCTAGAAAAGTGAGAGAGATTAGAAGAGAGTATCGATTTTTGACTAAAATGCTATTGAAAAAAGAGGTGAATTATAGATGGCTGATTCCAGAAGGATTAATGTTTACTTGGCAAGAACAGAGACACAGAACTGATTCAATTGCGAAAGCAGAAATGTTTAATGAGGAATTTTTCGAAAGAAGAGAAATGGAGACAGAAAAAGAAAAGATTTTAATGGAATTTGAAGAGGATCAAATGGAGATGGAAAAAGAAGAAGGCGCAATAGGTGGACAAATGGAGATCAAAGAATAACGTGAAATAAGATCCACGAGAGCTGTTAGACCTAAATATAAAGCATAATTATGGGGGGAAAAAAAACTGATTTCCATGAATATAAATGGACTGAATTCAGCTATCAAAAGAAGGAAAACTTTTTATAAATTAGAGAAGCTAAAATTTGATATAATTTGCTTACAAGAAGTACACATTAAAAAACAACATGAACAATTATTGATACGACCAAAGTTAGGGAAAATATTTACTTCTCTGACTCATTGTAAGAAAAGAGGAGTGGTTTTGTACGTTAAAGAAACCACTCCAGCCAAATTGATTTATACGGATGAAAATGGAAGAGTATTGATAGTTGAAATAGTGGATAATAATATAAAAACACTCTTGGTTGCAATTTATGCCCCAAATGATAAACAAGAAGAATTTTATAAAAAATTATATATGAAAATAATTGAACTGGACTATGTTAACATACTTATGATGGGGGACTTTAATGGAATTGTAGACAATAAACTGGACTATACAGTAAAAACAACACGACAAAATAGGAAAACTCTCCCTAAATCCTTTTTTAAAATGACAGATGAACTGAGAGAAAGAGATGCTAAAACTCAACAATATACTTTTTATTCAAACAGGCATCTATCGTGGTCCAGAATAGATATGATTTGGACATCAACAGAATTATTATCTAATATTCAAGAAATAAATATTGAAACAAGTACATGGGCAGACCATAATCCAATGACAATTAAATGGAAAGGACAAAAAAGAAGATCTAGATGGACATTAAACAATACTATTCTAAAGGAAAAAGATTTTACACAATGGATGGAAAAAGAATTGGCCTTTTTCTTCAATGAAAACAAAAAAGAAGATACTTCAATACAGAATGTTTGGGATACAATGAAGGCATATGCAAGAGGATTAATAATAGACTATATAAAGAAAAAGAATATTAGGAAGAGGCAAATGATTAAAGCTCTAGAAGATGACCATAAAAAACTGGAAAAAGAATTACAGAAGATGCCACAGAAAAAAGATATTAAACTTAAAATGGACATAATTAAACATAAAATAGACCAAGCAGAGAAAGAAGAACTGGCACAAAAAATTAGAAGTGTGAAACAGAACTATTTTGAAGATGCAAATAGGCCAGGTAGATGGTTAGCATATAAGTTGAGAAAAGAGAAAGAGTCAAGGAAAATATCACAGTTAATAGATGATCATGGTCAAATTTGTTATGGTAATAAGGAGAAAAAGGCAATCATTCGAGATTTTTATGGACAATTATATAAACAAGAGGATCTTGATGAGGAAAATATTAAACAGTATTTACAAAATGCTAACCTACCTAAGATACCTGATGAAACTCGGAAAATGTTAGAAAGTGCTATAACAATGATGGAATTAACTGAAGCACTCAACAGACAGAACAATGGAAAAGCACCAGGACCAGATGTCTTCCCGGCAGAATTTTATAAAACACTACAAGAATCGTTGAGCATCCCACTGTTAGAAGTCATGAATGAAGTTATGATAAATAAGAAAATACCTGAAACATGGTCAGAAGCTTATATTACACTTATTCCAAAAGAAGGGGTTGACCCATTACAAATTAAGAACTATAGACCTATTTCTTTATTGAATGCAGACTATAAAATCTTTGCTTCAATCTTGGCAGAAAGGCTTAAAAATACCTAAATAACTTTATTCACTCTGATCAGAATGGATTCTTACCAAAGAGACAGATTAAAGACAATATGAGGGTAAACCTGGACACATTGGAATATTATGAGGCGCATCCGGAAAAACAAATGGCTTTGATATTCTTAGATGCCCAAAAGGCATTTGATAATGTGAACTGGAGATTTATGTTATTACTATTGGAACAGATGGGCTTTGCTAGAAAATTTATCCAAGCAATAGAAGCCGTATATTATAAGCAAACGGCAAAAGTAATGATAGATGGAGAATTCACAGACTCTGTTAATATTAAAAAAGGTACAAGACAAGGATGCCCATTATCTCCTTTGTTATTTGTATTGACCTTGGAAGTCTTAAATAGAAATATTAGAGAGGATATGAACATAAAAGGAATGAAAGTCAAAAAGGAAGAATTCAAATTGCAAGCCTTTGCGGATGACTTGGTCTTTATTTTGGAAGACCCTTTAGAGACAGCTTTAAAACTATTGGAAAAGATAGAGATGTATGGTGAGATGGCTGGTTTAAAAATAAATAAAGACAAAACAAAGATTTTGACAAAGAACATGTTATTAAGGCAAAGAGAAGAGCTGGCAGATTTATTGAAAATTCAAGTTACGAACAAAGTTAAATATTTGGGGATATATTTGACGTCAAGATGTACTACATTGAAAGAGAATAATTATATTAAGCTTAAACAGCAGATAGCATCCGACCTGAAAAAATGGGAAAACCTACAATTGTCATTGATAGGTAGAATTTCAACAATCAAGATGAATATTTTACCCAAAATTTTATATTTGTTTCAAACAATACCAATTAGGTTAAGTTAGGATTACTTCGAATAACTAAATAAAATTGTGTTGAAGTATATATGGCAAGGCAAGAAAGCGAGAATAAAATTAAAACTTTTACAGGATGCTAGAATTAGAGGAGGATTTGGCCTTCCTAATTGGGAGTTGTATTATCAAGCTGCAAACTTAATGTGGGTTAAAGAATGGATAACGTTAAGAAAGACTAGATTGTTGACATTAGAAGGTCATGATTTATTATTGGGTTGGCATGCTTTTTTATGGTATAAGGAAACTAAATCACAGGGTTATTTCAGAAGGCATTATATACGGGAATCGTTATGGTTGAATTGGGAGAAAACTAAGAAACAATGTTATTTGAAAATTCCAGTTTGGTTATCAACTATTGAAGCTTTTTCGTATCCTATAACTTATAAGAAGGAACAAACAGTTAGATATGGGGAGATATTGGATGAAAAATTTAGAAGAACAAGGTATAAAGATGAATTGGTTTTCATATGCGCAAATACATGCAAGGTATCTTAAAGATTCTAAAATAGAAGGATTTTATGATAAATTGACTGATTTAGATAGGATTTTGACAGGTACTGATGAAAAAGTGATTAAAAAATTATATAGTTATTTGTTGGAAATTAAATTAGAGGAAGAACAAGTTAAAGAAACAATGATTGCTTGGGGGAGGAATTTTGGATATGGGATTGATTTAGAGAAATGGCAAAAACTGTGGTCACAAAATTATAAAATGACAATGTCAACAGCATATAAAGAAAATTTGTATAAGATGTTTTACAGTGGCACTTTCCCCCAACAAGAATAGCAAGAATGTTCAAGAATAAATCTGAAAAATGCTGGAAATGTCATCAGATACCTGGCTCATATTACCATATGTAGTGGACTTGTGAGGAGGCCAGGAAATATTGGACTAGAATTTGCATATGGCTGGAAAAAATGATAAAGAAACACATAGATTTGAAACCAGAGATTATTTTGTTGGGAATCGTACCTGATATATATAATAAAAATTTAAAATATCTGATTGTAAATGTATTAACAGCAGCTAGGATTGTATTTGCTAAACATTGGAAGAGTGAGAAAATACCAATAGAGGAAGAAATTATTAAGAAAATATTGGAATGTGCTGAAATGAGTAGATTGACATTTGAAATTAGAGAACAAGAAGATAAACAATTTTATGAAGTTTGGGATCTTTTTTATCAATGGTTAGATAATACAATATGATAATAGAATATTTAGAAATCTAGGAAATAATGAATATATATTTTTTCTTGGTTTTGATCATTTTTAAGAATATTTTATTATTATAGATTTGATATGATTTCATGATTTGTCATAAAATAATTTAACTTAATTATAGTTATCTCGCTTAAGTATGAATTAGTAAAATTATAGTCAAATGATTGTTCAATAATGATATTGGGATATTTTATTGATGATTGATAATGTGAGTTATTATGTAATATAATTATTCTGATGACTATGAAATGGATGCACAAAAGGGAGTGGTAAACCAACCGATACACTCTAAATTTATGAAGAATGTTATAATTTTTTTTATTTTTATTTTTTATTTTTTTCTATGTCATGTTTTATGTCTTATATGTTTTTTGTTTGTTGTTAAAATCAATAAAACTTTTATCAAAAAAAAAAAAACCCTATTTCTTTGTATGTGTATTCTACCCACCAATTTTTCAGTTTCGGAATTGATTTGCACCTTCCACTTTATTTCTCAGTAAAAGGATAACTTTGCTCTACACCATGGAGTCTGAGTATTTCTTTCTTGGGATTTAAAAGGAGCACAGACTGACATTATTCCGAAACTCAGACATCAACCCACCTGGAGAAAACCGCAACTTTTCTTCCGAGGGGGTTTCATCTCATGTCGTCTCCAGCCAGTGATGAAGAGGACCAGGGAGCTGCGGGAGGGCAGCCAATGCTGCCACCGGAGATGTCGGAGGCTGACCTGCTGGACAACTTAACTCAGCCGAGATGCCCAGATGGTTGTTGGGGGTTGGTTGGAGAGACTCTGAAGACCCCCCTCCTCCCAGAATCACTGTAAGACGAAAAGATGCGAGGGAACGTCTGTGGCAGGAGGGGGAGGAGACGGAATGCAGGCTGGATCAAGCTGGGAAATTCCTTATGGATGCTTCTGAGAAGCCCGACACGACTCAAAGGTATGAGGGGGAAGAGGGAGCGAGATCAGCCCGGGGAAGTCAAGCTATCCCTACCCCCCTTGCCCAGCCTACGCCAGCGCAGCCGCCTGCCGCCGCCCGGGGAGCCCCAGCAATAGGTGTGGTTCCTGGAAGACACCACTTGCCCCCCCTAGATGTGAAGTTTGGAGGAAATCCCAGAAATTTGGGATTTTTCCTGGTTCAAGTTGGGAGCTATATGGCAGAATTTGAGCGGGAGTTCACCTCTGAAGCAGCCAAAGTGAGATGTGTTACCAGAACCCTGGAAGGGATGGCAGCAGACTGGGTGGTGACTTTGTACAATGATAACTCCCCCCAACTACGGAGCCTCGATGTTTTCATGACTGCATTGAGGAGAAGGTTTGAGGACCCTCTGGCAGAGAGAAACGCCAGGATCAGAATGAAGACCCTAATCCGGGTCCAGGTTTCCGGTTTCGCGTGGCTTCGGGGCAGCAGGAATTCGCGACAGCTCGCGATTCCTGCTGTGCTAGCCGTCGAGGTACCCCCGATCCAGATGGGTCAGGGGGATATGGCTGCCCTGTAGGGACAGCTGAAGAGAGAGGGGAGTCGGACAGGGGGGTGGGGGTGTCGCAGACCCCCCCTTCTCCGGAAAACCCCCTTTTTCCCAAGGCGGTGGAGCGGCGGTCAGCAATGGCCGCCACGAAGAAGCCAGCAACCGGGTAAGATTGCGCTGGAGGAGAAGAGTGAAAGTGATGTCTGAGCCGGGTCAAGTAACATCTTTCAAATTGGTTGGAACGGAGCTGTTTGAATTGCTGGAGGATACATTGTATCCCTAAGAAGAGCGAAAGCGGCGGAGAAGCTGTTAAAGGGATTTTTTTTTTTCTTCACTCTCCCACCCCATGGAAACAGCAGATATGTTTGGACATATTGGACATTGAAAGTGAATTGTTTTGAGAGTTGAAGCTAAGGGACAAAAGGGTTTTTGGACATTGAAAAACTTAAGAAATTGGAAAACCCTTGTTGGAGGTATGGATTTCTGATTATTTAAAATTGATATTGCAAGTGGGAAGGGAGAGGAAAAAAAAAAATTGGAGCAGAAGCTGAAAGAGGAGGAGATTGCCTAGAATCCCAAAGAAAGATATATGGTAATTGGACCTCTTTGATTAAACATTAACCCCAGAAAGAGAAAGAGAAGAAGGAAGAAAAGTATTAATATTTGGAACTTTTTTTGAATTATTTTTGATTAAAAATACTTGTGGTTGTTTTGGGAAAAGTTTCTCTTTTCATAATGGCATCGCTTGTGGATGAACTAAAGACTGAATATCAAAAATATAAAAAGGAAGATACTTTGGGCACTTTGTTTCAATTCTTAGAAATGGCGTTATGTACTTATGAAAAGTTGACTACGCAGCAGAAGGACTGGGACAAAGATGAAGAGGAAGAAGAAGCCATCTTTGATGAACAATGGGTTCTTTCCGGAGAGGAGGAGAAAAAGGATAAGAAAAAGGGGATTTTAAGAATTATAAAAACAACCAAAGAAGAGAAAAATGAGCGGAAAGGTGGAGGCAAGGTTAGAAAGCAAAGGAAAAGGAGTAAGAAAAGGGAGGAGGAAAAACAAAGGGGTAAAAAGGGCAAGGAGAAGAATAAGCAAGAGAGAAAGGGGGGGAGGAGAAGCCTCAATGGGGGGAAGCAAGATCTAAAGAAAAAAAGTTTATTCAGAGACAATGGGTGAATTTAATTTAGGATAAAAGAGGGATTCTGGAGGGTACATAAGATTGTGTTTTTATATGTGTATTTAGAGTATAAAATTCATTGTGTAATTTTAGAATCTTTTAAACAGAATCCCAAGAAAAATTATTATACGAAGTACTTTTAAGTTAGGGTAATGAGTTATAGACGTTACTCCAATTGGTGTATAGGAGAAGTATAGTAAAAGAAAAAAGATGAATGGATAGTTGGAAATAGAACAGACAAAGAATGTTATTGAAAATGGTAATAAGATATGAAAGGATATATAAAGGTTTTGTTATGGTTTTTTTTTTTGGATTTTGTATATTGATAAAAGGCAATAAAATTTTAATTAACAAGAAATAATTTGGATGAAAAGGAGAAGCAGGGATAAGATATGAAGTTAAATAGATAAAGTATTGATACTATAATTTGGAATTGTTATGTTCTATTGGTTTACTATTATTATTTTTTCCTAGAAAAGAATTTATAAGCTGTTATGCCTTGATTTTTTGTGTATTGTTTTTATAAAATTGATAAAAATGGTTTATATATATATATATATAAAAGAAAATGATAATAAGATATGGAAGGAGATATAAAGTGAATATGATGTTTGAATTTGTGTCTGTGTGAAGAGTTTTAACCCGGGATCAGACAACCTTCAGAAAAGATCTTTTAGTTTTGTTTATGTTTTGTGTTTTGTATGTTTGTGTATTGTGTTTTCTGTAAAATTAATAAAAAAAATTTTTTAAAAAAAGAATGAAGACCCTAATCCAAGGGGGAAGATTGGTGGCAGACTACACCCAAGAATTCAGGCAGCTAGCATACCACATCCGAGGTTGGTCCCAGGAGGCCCTGGTGGAAGCCTACAAAGATGGCTTAAATGAAGATGTATGCCACACGTGCATCTCCAGAAGGGACCCATGTGATTTACAGTCGTGGTACTTGCTGGCGGAAGAGGTGGACATTGATCTAGCCTTAAGCAGACGCAGAGGAGGTCCCGCCTGGAGAAAACCGCTCCCCCCACGTCTCCGAGAGACTTCAACCCCCCAACCGGGAGGGATGGCAGCAAGACCCAAGACCACGGCATGTTTCCGTTGTGGGAAGGAGGGCCACCGGATGGCGGATTGCCAGGTAAAGACGAGCCCACTGAAAGCGCGGGGCCCTGGGAGGAAGCCCGAAATCGCTTAACCAAGCCCCGCGAGACCGGGCTGAAGACAAGAGAGGTTGTAGAGGTCGCCTTTTCAGAGGGAGAGGAGCTGGAACCTCCAACCCCGCTCGACGAGCACGAGACAGACTCGGAAGATGACATCCCGGTAAGTCCTAACCAAGGGCCCCTGACCATCCCAATAAAGTTGAGGCAGCCCACCTCTGGGACTGAGGGAGTGATGTTGGCCTTATTGGACTCGGGGTGCACGAGGTGTGTAATTAACATGAAAGTAGTTAAAGGTATGAGCATCAGACTGAGAACTTTAAGAACGCCCATATCTTTCTGCCAACTGGATGAATCGGTGGCGGGAGGTTGCCCTGCACGTTTTATAACGGAACCCCTACAAATGACCATGGGAAACCACCATGAGACCCTGTGTTTTATTGTGGCCCCTGGGATGGAACAGCCTCTAATATTGGGATTACCCTAGCTTTGGAAGTGGAATCCCCATGTGAACTGGAGAGAGGGGTGGATACGCATCCGAACCGATCGGCCACCGGAAGGGGAGGAGCAACCCTATCCGGATAGGGAGGAGAAATCCCATCCGAAACCACAGGTCCTTGCTGAGACAGCTGCTACAGGGGCCGAACACGTAGAAGGGGAGGAGAAAATCCCGAAGGAGTATTGGGACTTAAGAGAGGTTTTTAGTGAAGAGGCTTCCGACGAGCTCCCCCCTCATCAATCAACCGATTGTAGTATTGAATTCCTGCCGGGGGTGATACTCCCAAAACCAAAGCTGTATCCGATGACACTGGAACTGGAGGAATTGAGGGCATTTATCGACAAGAACTTGAAACGGGGTTTCATCACGCCTGCCAGACCTCGAGTGGCGGCCCCTGTGATGTTCCGCGAGAAGAAAGATGGCTCCAAACATCTGGTAGTTGACTATAGAAACCTGAATGCAGTGTCCGTAGAGAACATGTACCCACTCCCTCTGATGAAAGACATGTTAGCCCACCTGGCAAAGGGGAAGATTTTCACAAAGCTGGACTTGAGGGAGGCGTACTACCGAATCCGGATTAAGGAGGGAGATGAGTGGAAGACTGCGTTCAACTGCCCAATGGGTTGTTTCCAGTTCAACGCTCTCCCTTTCGGCCTACAGGGGGCACCTGCTGTTTTCATGCAAATGATCAATCAAGTGCTTCACGAACATTTATAGAAAGGTGTTTTGGTATACCTTGATGATATTCTTATCTACACGGAGACTAGAGACGAACATGTGAAACTGGTATGCTCTGTGTTGCACAAACTGAGGGCCGCTAAATTGTACGCCAAACTATCCAAATGTGAGTTCCATCAAGAAAAATTCGACTACTTGGGATATCGTATCTCCCCCGAGGGCATTGAGATGGACCCGAGAAAGTGCGAGCCATTTTGGACTGGGCCCCACTGAGAACTCGTAAACAGCTTCAAAGTTTTCTGGGATTTGCCAACTTTTATCGGCAATTCATCCCGTCTTTTGCAAAAATAGCCATGCCCATCACCAACCTCCTGAAAACAAAGGGAGAATTGAAACCAAAGCCCAGCCAAACATTGAATTGGACCATGGAGTGCCAAGCTGCATTTGAAAAACTTAAGAGACTTTTTGCTGCAAAACCAATACTGAAACACCCAGACATGGACGCCCCTTTTGTGATCCAAGCTGATGTGAGCGATGTAGCTGTGGGGGCGGTCTTACTTCAATCAAACGAGAAGGGGACACTACAACCATGCGCTTACACTTCTCATAAATTCACTGAAAGGAGATGGGCCATTTGGGAGAAAGAAGCGTTTGCAGTCCGTTGGGCCTTATTAACTTGGAGGCATTTTTTGGAAGGAGCGAAACACCCATTTGAAGTGTGGACTGACCATAAAAATCTAGAAGCTTTAAAAACCCCTCGGAAGCTATCCCCTAAACAAGTTAGATGGGCTCAGTTCTTCAAGCGATTCAACTTCTCCTTGAAATATATCCCAGGGGGAAAAAAATTTATGGCAGATGCTTTGTCTAGAATGCCTCAATACAACAGTATCCATAAAGAAGTGTTAAGGCCAATTGTGTCCACTACACAACTGGCTGCCCCTGTAGTTACCCGCGCACAAAAAAGAAACCAGGAGAGGGATCTGTCCACTGATCTGATAGAACAGTTTAAGGAGGCTTTGAAGACGGATGAGTGATTTCTGGCAAATGCGAATAACTGCACCGTTCGAGATGGCCTAGCCTGGATGGGGGTGAAATTGTATGTACCTCAAAACCTGAGAAGCCACATATTGCAGCAAACTCATGATTCCAAAGTGGCTGGTCATTTTGGGTTTTTGAAGACCCTACATTTGGTGAAATGACAGTTTTGGTGGCCTTCGTTGAAAAAAGACATTGAGACTTATGTGGCGAGTTGTCCGATTTGCGCCTCAGCAAAAAGACCTCCTGGTAAGCCACCAGGACTGCTGCAAAATGTGGCCAGACCAACTGCTCCTTGGAAGGAAATTTCCGTGGATTTTATAGTAGATCTACCTGAGACCAGTGGATACACAGTCATTTGGGTGGTGACTGACTTGGTTTCCAAACAAGCCCACTTCATCCCTTGCTTAAAGATCCCTTCGGCAAGGTCATTGGCCAGACTGTTCATTCTTCATGTCTACAGATTTCATGGTGAACCTGAACGTGTAGTTTCTGATCGAGGAGTCCAATTTACCTCGAATTTCTGGAGGGAATATTTGAAGTTAATAGGCTCCACCCAAAGCTTAAGCTCTGCCCACCATCCTCAAACTAATGGAGCCTGCGAGAGAACTAACGGGGTGTCAGAGCAATACCTCCGATGCTACATAAATTATCAGCAAGACAACTGGGTGGATCTATTACCTTTTGCGGAGGTGGCATATAACTCTGTTCACAGTAGGTGGCATATAATAACTCTGTTCAAAATAGCAACGGGGCAAGATTTTGTGCCCATACCTGAACTGCCCGGTGAAAAACCAAGTGTCCAGTCACTGAGTGATTGGTTATCTTAACTTCAACTTAATTGGCCGGTCGCCCGTAAAGCTTTGGACGAGGCGCACCAACCTCATAAGAAATTTGCTGACAGAAAGCGAGCCCCGCAAATGTCATATCAAGTGGGCGATAAAGTATTTCTCTCGACCAAGTATTTGCAGACTACCCAAAAATCAAAGAAGTTGGGTCCTAAGTATGTGGGACCTTTCCCCATTGAGAGGATTAAAAATCCTGTGACTGTTCAACTGACTTTACCAAAGACTCTTCGTCGTATTCATCCAGTTTTCCACGTTAGTTTGTTGAAACCAGAACGTACCTGTACCTTGAGACCGACCCAATCTGATCCCCCGGTACCATTGTTAATTGAGGGTGAACAACATTTCGAAATTAAAGAAATTTTAGACTCTAGAAAATGGAGGGGTCGTACCCAATACCTGGTAACTTGGAAACATTTTCCTCCGTCCCATTCTGAGTGGGTAAATGAAAAGGACCTTAGAGCTCCTGAACTATTAAAGAAATTTTATGCCAAATATCCTGATAAACCATAGAAATGTATAACAATGTTAACATGTAATTATGTTGTTTTCTTTTAGGGACTTATGTCGATGAGGACGGCATCTGAAGTGAGCAGGTCCTTGGTTTTCCTGAAGGCGGCTTCCTCACGTTTTCCCCAAGTCCAGATAGCCGCCTTGTCTGAGAGCCTGTGCAAAGGCTCCGCCGCAGTCGCCTTTTGGGGCAGGAAAACATTGTAAAAATTAAGTAGTCCCAGAAACGCCTGCAGTTCCGTTTTAGACCTGGGTGTGGGGGCCTCTTTGATGGCTTTAATTTTGGTGTCAGTTGGGTGGATGCTATGCCGGTCAAGGAGGTACCCCAGGAATTCGACCCGCTCTGTGTAAAGTTGGCACTCTTCCCTCTTCACTTTTAGCCCAGTTTCCTTGAATTTGGTTAGCACCTCCCTTAGTCAACCCTCTAGTTCTGGCTGGTTGGCTGCCGATACCA